>OU015494.1:6448055-7048055 GCA_907164885.2 Dolomedes plantarius | reverse complement strand
ATACAACCAGGGTAGTTTTTACCCTCCACAAGAATTCTTGCATCATAGCTAGCTTAGCCATTCACACGTTACATATAAACACTACGGTAGCAAAATACACTAATTTTGTCCCCACAAAACAATTGCACTGATGTATTTTTCCAGCACTTCATCACAACTTAAAACTTAAAATTATTTCCGAAAAATACCTATCCAAAAAAAAAAAACAATGCAACTTTGAGTATCTAAAAGCAGTAATCACCCCTTTTTGCAGGTAACAGCAGAAAAGTCATTGGTCACTCGCAGGCACTCTCCGCAACACGGATGACACATTAATACACTTTTACTTCCAGTAGATCTTGACCACAACACAAAATACGCAGAAAACGAAACTCTCCATCAGACGCGAGACATTCTCGATTTCACTGCGCTGGAGAAAACACGGCCAGAGCCCTCTGAAAAACCCTCTTCTTGGACGCACCATGAAAAACCACCGGAGCATCTGGGGCTACTTACTATTCCCCTACCTCGACGCTGGGTCGATGACCTCACGCAGAAACTTCCACGGAGAAAAACAGTCACTCCCCCGCTACGGCGGTGTATTAAAATCTGCCCTTCTATGGGTCCGAGAAAATGACCCGCAATTTGGCATACTGAACTCTGCTTCCGGAATTAAGAAACAGATACGGATCCCTCCGCTGAGCACCAATTAGGCTGTGGCGTCACTGTAAGTAGGTAAGGCGATTCTGTCTGAGGCATTTTGAAGAAATTTCACAACTATTGATCCATACCAAGAAAGACAGAGTTCTAATTAACAAACGAAGGCCAAATTTTTAAAACAAAACTTAACAATTTATTAACAAAAATAATTAACATTTAAAACAGTGCAACATATTCAATTTAAAAGACCGTGCAGATTCACAACGTACGGAGCCTAAACACACATCCGTACCGCCCGCGTTCTCAAGCGTCTCTCCCCAATGTCTGGATTTTCAAAGGGGTGGAGGGGCCGGCAGATTATCGGCTGATAGCTCTTCTTAGACGTCGAACTTTTTTACATTGCAGAAACGTTAAGATGACAGCTTTAGTGGCTGCATCTGTGAGGAAAACGGTTTTTAATCCCCCCACGTGTTCCGAACTGGTGGAACCGAACAACACATTCCTTGAAAAACACGCAGCTGTGTTTCAAGCCCTTGTGGGGTCTCGGGAAAAATTAAGACCCTATTTCCAGTACGCTACAGTGCTTTCTCCTCGGTGTCTCCAGACACGGATACATCCATCATGTTGCTTCACACGGAACCGAAACTCAACTGAAAAGACGACGTGGTGCCACTCCTTTATCCAGTTTTATCATTGGGCGCGCCACTGTCGCCGCGCATCTCCATACTGCATCGTGAAGGGAAGTCGCGATAATGGTCGCCGTGCAGACAGTCCTCGCTACTCCAGACGTCCTCGCATTGTCCAGTTGTCGTGCTGCAAACAAGCCCATTTCCTGACTCAAGGACCGTGAAATGGCTCTACGATCCTGCAAGGCCGACCTGACATGTCTGTCCTCTCGGGCGTTAGTGGCGGGAGGCCGTTGAGATCCTGCAGAGCGTTCGGTATGACGCTCCTAAACCCATCGATTAAATATTAGCGAGACAGTCGTTGGAATCTGACCAATGCGAGTAGCAATATCGCGGAACGATAAACCGCACTCTCGATAGGCTACGATCCTTCCGCTATCGAATTGCGACACGTACGTTTAGCCGTTTCTCCTTTTTATACGAGGTATAACATGATCTTCTCACTCACAACCAACATTCAAATGCGATTTCCGAATGAGAAACCCGCTGCGTAGCTTTCCTATTATACAGAGTTTGAGATGCCGTTTCTCCCTCCTGCGTCGTTCGATTGCGCTTAAATGCTAATCGTTTGCATATCCCACCATCTTCTTCATTTCATGCGAATTCGACGTTTGTATCATTATCATACAGTTTACTGCTATTGGGTTTTGATAGCCATTAATATACTAAGTTCTCGGCCATAAATTCAATATTCGTTAAAGTTTTGGAAAAGGAAATTTCATATTTAGGGCTATAAAAGTGTTGAAAAATAATTTGGATTTCGAAGTAATGTTTGTCGTAGTTTGAAACATGGCAAGACATTAAGACAGCACTGTTGGGGTAACTTCATAATGATTCAGATCGTCGTACTCGTGGGAGAAAATTGTTTTTTACTTAAAGAACACAGGAGATAATACAGCATTATTATGCATCATTATCACACGAAGGTACATAAAATGGAATTATCAGTGTAGTCGATGTTAAACTTGAAAGCCAGCACAATATCAATAGCAACGATTAGATATAAAAATAACAGTGGGGTAATCATTTTCCCCCGAACATACATTCCAGAAAAAAATAAAAAACCTTGTCGAAGAGAAAAAAGAAAAGGTTTCTAATATAGTTTAATATTAAGGTGCTTATGTATAAAGTGGAAGTATGGATCGCATGCTTCAAATAAGGCTGACAAAGTGACACTGTAGAATTTTAATTTTCTCTCGTATGCGTAACACACAAACACAAAAAGATACTTTCGTAAATACTGTATATTTTTATCAGGAAATAAGCCGTATGGTACTGCAGCACAATTCGTCTCAGACGAAAAATGTTTGTTCGTATATAAAACGTTAAACATAGCAATATTAGTAAAGTTAAAAAAAAATTCCTCATAATTCGCTTATCGTAATGCATTTCCTGTCAAGTATTAGCGTGATTCAAACTGAAAAACTCCTAATAAACATTATCTTGAAATGATGAAAGTGTAGGGGAAGTAGAAAGAGATTAAAAATTTATTATAATTTAAACTCCTTATTATCAGGGCTTTACAAAAGATGAACAACACAAACCACCAGAACATCACAAAAATGTCAACAGTGATAAAAATTCCCTAGAAAGGCTAAAAGCCAATGGAATTTTATTTCTTTGATTATTTCAAATAACTTTTAAAAATTCCTTTCAGTCATCAAAGTTATTTTCACACCCAGAATAGTTCATTTTTTAGGGGTAAAAACAGAACTTTTTAAAAAATTATCCTGTTATATTTTCCAGCTTTTCCTAGCACATCCTACCATTACTTAGAACACATAGTCTTGCGTTTAATGTGTTTGGAGCCAGATAGAACAGAATGGCCCACTAGATTCCATTACCTGCTATGTTTGACCATTACCTGCTAAGTATAGGCACAAAGTGATCCTTCCCTTTCATTTTCCCCCCAGATTTTAGACATGTTTTTAATATGCTTCGATGTATTTTTTTAAAACTCACTGCTTTTAAAATATTACTAATATCATTTTAATTAAAGATACAAAAGCTAAGATATACAGCACATTTTCTGATAAGTAATATCTCATTTTTTGAAGTCTAATGAATGATTTCTTCTCTTGCCTGATTAGAAAATATTGTTGCGGGCAATATTATTTGACGTTTCGAGCTAATTTAGACTGAAAAAATTAATTTACTAAAATAAATTAATTTATTAAGTACTGAGTCTAATATTATTTGATTAAAAAATCCATGCAATATTTTATTTTTCTGATATATGCAGTAAAGAATGCTTTCTTGCTACAGTTTTTTTTAATAACATGATTATAAAATTTTTACAGTTTAGGGACACAAAACAACTTTTGAAAATTTTCTGTCATCTGCAATGGAATTACATATATATATATATACCCTTAGACCCCCCCCAAAAAAAAAAAGACGCACCGTGAATGATTTATCCGAATGGGACGAAAATCTATAAATGTGATGCACTGGTACAGAAAAACAAATTAGTACAATTTGAGAAAAATTGGATGTTTTATTCAATAGAAAAAGCTTCACAAAGGGAAAAAGTCAATAACGCATTGGTCAACATCTGGCCCTTATGCAAGCAAATATTCGGCTTGACATTGATTGATAAAGGTGGCGAATGTCCTCCTAGGGAATATCGTACCTAATTGTGTCCAATTGGCGCGTTAGATCGTCAAAATCTCGAGTTGGTTGGAGAGTCCTGCCCATAATGCTCTAAAAGTGGTAAATGGGGGAGAGATCCGGTGACCTTACTGGACAAGGTAGCGTTGGGCAAGCACGAAGACAAGCAGTAGAAACTCTCGCCGTGTTGGGGCTGGCATTATATTGCTGAAATGTAAGCCCAGGATGGCGTCATATGAAGGGCAACACAACGGAGAGTAGAATATCGTCGACGTACCGCTGTGCTGTAAGAGTGCTGCGGATAACAACGAAAGGGATCCTGCTATGAAATGAAATGAAATGGCACCCCATACCATCACTCCTGGTTATCGGCCCGTATGGCGGAAGATAGTCAGGTTGGTATTCCACCGCTGTCTGGGGCGACTCCAGACATCGGGGCTCAATTCGAAGCCGGACTCATCACTGAAGACAATTCTACTCCAGTCAGTGACATTCCTGTCGAGTGTACCGGACACCCCTACAGACGGGCTAGTTGGTGTACAGAGGTCAATGGTAGTGGGCGCAAGGGGCACCGTGAGCTTAGTCCCCTTTCTTTGAGCCGCCTATGAATGATCGTTGCGGTCATTGAAGAACCAGTTGCACTTACGATTGATGATAATGAGGAATCTGGGACTGTGAGTTCTGCTCTGACGATTGCTCGGTCCTCCCGTTCTGTCGTTTCTCTTGGCCGACAGCTTCCATTTTGACGCTGCGGCCATGGTTCCCCCATTCCTGCCAACATCGTCTAATAGTGGGATCGCAGCTATCTAAATGTCGAGCGATTCTCCGATTAGACCAACCGGTTTCTTTGATCCCAACTATACGTCCTCTCTCAAATGCTGAAATCTGCGCATATTGTTCGCGCACTCGTATACGAAATGAATGAATGCCGAATGAAATTCGAAAAGAACTTATAACCTGGAATCGAAATTTCTCGTCTTTTTTATCCTGCCATTTGCGCAGTCAAGATGCGCTGCAGCGTCACATGTTCCATCATTGACCGCCAAACTTTAAATTTTGCATTTTCCGTCGAAATATGTATGCATATGAATTTGTGTCCAATTTGCATTACCCCTTCTTGGTACGTCGTTTTTTTCGTCTAAGAGTGTAGGTGTGTATATATACACTGCTGGCGACTGTAAATGCAACACCCTGAAGGAAACATGGAAATAACATGAAATTTACAACATGCATTAGCGGAGGTGAGATATGCAAATGATTAGAATTTCAGCGCAGACGCACATCACGCGCGCCTGTGGCGCCACTTCAAAGCGCTATTTAAGGCTTGGAGATTTCGACGATTTCAAGTTCGGCAATTGTGTTTTTCTTGTGGTTTTTTCAAAAAAATGATGAATTATGCCTCGTCGAAAACAGCGATCGTCTTTTGATCAAGTATCCGAGTTCGACAGAGGAAGGATAGTGGCCTACCGAGATTGTGGATTATCTTTCAGGGAAATCGGTAGTCGTGTTGGACGAAACCAAAGAACTGTAATGCGGATATGTGATCGTTGGATGCAGGAGGGTACGACGGACCGACGTGTTCGATCGCATCCACCTCAGCGCACCACTTCACGTGATGACAGGCAAATTGTGCGCATGGCAGTGACGGATCGCTCAGTCACATCACGAACCATAGCAAAGCACATGGAGTCTGTAACGCATCATCCAGTGTCTGCGCGTACCATTCGACGCCGTTTACAGCAGAGTGGTCTGTCCGCAAGACGTCCATTGCTTTGTCTACCCTTGACGCAGAACCACAGACGTCTCCGCCGCCAATGGTGCGATGACAGAAGAATGTGGACGGCAGAATGGAATGAAATTGTCTTTACTGACGAGTCACGCTTCTGTCTGCAACACCACGATGGTCGCATTCGAGTCTGGAGACACCGTGAAGAGAGGATGCTGAACAGCTGCGTTATGCACCGCCACACTGGTCCTGCACCGGGTATTATGGTATGGGGCGGTATTGGATATCACTCTCGCACACCTCTAGTACGCATTGCCGATACTTTAAACAGCCAGCGCTACATCTCCGAGGTGTTGGAGCCAGTTGTCCTTCCTTACCTTCAGGGCTTGCCCACAGCCATATTTCAACAGGATAATGCGCGACCACACGTGGCACGCATTGTCCAACGGTTCTTCGTCAATCTCCAGATTGAATTGCTTCCCTGGCCGCCTCGCTCTCCGGATCTTTCGCCGATAGAAAACATGTGGTCCATGGTTGCTCTACGATTGACCCAGATTCCATCCCCAGCTGCCACAGGAGATCAACTTTGGCAACGTGTGGAAGCTGCTTGGTCTGCTGTACCCCAAGAACTCATCCAAAGTCTCTTTGAATCAATGCCGAGGCGTGTGGCAGCGGTGATCTCCAACAATGGCGGCTACTCTGGCTACTCATTTTGGCAGGAACCACACTTCACAGAAGTCTATAAATTTAATCATTTGATACTTGGTCAACATGTTATCTACAAAATAAATTTTGTTGTGATATCTCTTGTCTTTCTTGGTGTTGCAATTTGGGTGGCCAGCAGTGTATATATATATACATATATATATGTGTGTGTATATATATACATATATATATATATATATATATGTGACATTATAAGTTGAATCTTGACATTATAAGTTGAATCTCGTCTATTTCTATAATTCGGGTCCCACATCTGTTAAGAGAGGACCCTTTCTCTCAGGAATAGCCCACCCAAAAGCAAGTGAACATCTGCAAATTCCAGTGGGGAAAATAACACAATAAATTCTTTTCAGTTGATAGGATTATTAGCCATGCCGCCCAGAAGGAGTAACCCAAACCCCGTCTCTAGTCATCTAAAATCCGCAGTTCACAATATCTCAGAGATAATGGCTGCAGGTGCCAGAGATAAAGGATCAAAAGTGTCAAACAATATCATAAAGATAAAGCGCACCCAATGTGCCTCTTATAGTAGTATACCACCCACGAAAAACATCTGTGTTCATGTAAACAGTCGCTGACTTTGGTACAGCCCCTGACTAAGAGAGCAGGCAGTCTGCGATTGTCTGTCTTTGTAAGCACTTGTATGTTCAGCGTCATGCTAGAAGGGTGCTCTGATATCCGTTCCCAACTACTGTGAAATAAAGAACTGCAATTTTATAGAACTCTGCCTCGTCTTGCTTATTGTGTGTGTTATGGAATCAGGGGGTGAAATGTCACAAGCCGACAGGATTGCTACTTTGCGAAGGAAACCTAATGGATTTTAATAAGAAGAAATCAAATTGATTAAATGGACTTATATGCATTTTTAAAGCAATAGAAGACAAGAAGGACAAACATGGCGGACGAGCCTTGCTTCCCAATTCCCCACACCGAACCGAGCAGGGTATCATGTGTCACCCACGTTAGAGAATGCGGTGATAGCTCACTGATAATATAGTTGAAAGACAGTTTCGTTTTTTAAAAGATGGAAGTTCTGAAGAGAACAAGAAAAGCTCAGAGGGGCTCTGTTTCTCGACTAATTAAACAATTCGAAGAAATTCAACAACAGCCAGGATAAAAAAGTAAATTACATGCACTAAAGGATCAACTGGAAATGAAGCGGAAAGAATTATATGATTTGGATAAAAACGTTGCAGACATGATAACGGAAGAAGGAGAACTAGATACGGATATGGAAAGCTCAGAGACCTATCAAACTAAAATACTTGAAACCATACATAGGATTATTGAAATAACACAAGAGAAGGAAGTCCTGGAAGACAAATCAACTGACAATCTCTCTACTAAAGATACGAAACCCATCACCGCAAAATTGCCAAAAATAGAACTAAAAAAATTTCACGGAGACATAACCACTTGGATGTCGTTTTGGCAAACATTTGAATCCACCATCAACAACCGGAAAGAATTATCCCGAGTGGAAAAATTGAATTATTTAATCTCTCTTTTGGATGGAGAGGCAGCCAAAACAATAGCCGGATTCGCAGTGACAGCTGAAAACTACCCGGATATAATACAAATATTAAAGAAGAGATACGAGAATACCGATAGAACTATTGATTACCACATTCAAAAAATATTAGCCATCCGCCCGATAACAGATTCCAACGACCTTCCCGCTCTGAGAACAAGCATCACGGAATTATATACACACCTACGCAGCTTAAAGAACTTAGAAGTGAACCAGGACAATGAAGTAATAAATGCAAAGATCAGGACTATTTTCCCGGAGGAAATTCTCCTATTATACGAGAGAAGCAAAGGGAAGAAAAATCGAAAAACCGAAGAAATGCTGGATTTTATAGATGAGGAACTAAGAATTCGAGAAAATTTAAAACCTCCGACGTTCCTGAACCCAACTGCTGAGGTTTTTAAACCAAAGAATGTTTTGACGCAAAACTGGAAGAAGCCACCTCGTTATTCCCCGAGAGCTGAAGAAAATGGAACGAGACCTTGGAGTCAGACTACACCTAACAACTACACACCTAATAACTACTCATCCCCACGACCGCCACAATTAAATAGATTATCAACTCGAGATAATACACAAAGGTTATGTTACAGATGCGGAAAGGCCGGACATTTGGCGAGGATGTGCAGATCCACCTGACATCTAATGACACCTCCCAGGCAACGGACAGTCAACCACCATAGTGATGATAACGGACAATTCTTAAAGACTATGTTGCGAGTATCAAACAGTAAGAACTTTCCGTGTTTATCGGATACAGGTTCAAATGTGACAATCATGCCAAAATCTTGGCTACCTGGACTTACCTATAAAGAAAGACCCATGGAACCGCAAACAGTGCAACAAACGCAAGGTAAGATTGTTATTGTTAAAATTATCAGTGTAGAAGCTACGATAGGTGATCTAACCAAAACTATTGATGTATTTGCAGAGAGATTCAATTATGCCATATCACTTGCCATTTCTATGTTATTATTTTCATGGCTATACTAGTATATTACCTTATTATTTTATTCTCCCACTAATATTGTTATAATTATGTACTTTTTAATTACTATTAGACTATTGTTGTAATTGCGCACCTATTAATTTGAGGCCGAGTAATTGTATTGTTATGGTATTGAACACGATGACTGGAGATGGAGGAATTTAGATAGGTGGAGAACTTCTCCAGAGATACGGAAAGATTTATAATTCCAGCTAACGTATGTCGATATAAAGAGCTTGATACTGCAGATCAAGAGTTTTATATCGATTATGACTTAACTTAAAAATTGAAGTAGTAAAACTTATAATGTTGATCTTGCAAAGTGAATTAGGTGAGGTCCCAACATACTCACACTCAGGTGTCTCTCACCCTATGCAGGCATAGGATGATAGCCTCTTGGGAGGGGGGATGTGACATTATAAGTTGAATCTTGACATTATAAGTTGAATCTCGTCTATTTCTATAATTCGGGTCCCACATCTGTTAAGAGAGGACCCTTTCTCTCGGGAATAGCCCACCCAAAAGCAAGTGAACATCTGCAAATTCCAGTGGGGAAAATAACACAATAAATTCTTTTCAGTTGATAGGATTATTAGCCATGCCGCCCAGAAGGAGTAACCCAAACCCCGTCTCTAGTCATCTAAAATCCGCAGTTCACAATATCTCAGAGATAATGGCTGCAGGTGCCAGAGATAAAGGATCAAAAGTGTCAAACAATATCATAAAGATAAAGCGCACCCAATGTGCCTCTTATAGTAGTATACCACCCACTAAAAACATCTGTGTTCATGTAAACAGTCGCTGACTTTGGTACAGCCCCTGACTAAGAGAGCAGGCAGTCTGCGATTGTCTGTCTTTGTAAGCACTTGTATGTTCAGCGTCATGCTAGAAGGGCGCTCTGATATCCGTTCCCAACTACTGTGAAATAAAGAACTGCAATTTTATAGAACTCTGCCTCGTCTTGCTTATTGTGTGTGTTATGGAATCAGGGGTGAAATGTCACATATATATATATATATATATATATATATATATATATTTATATATACACATGTGTGCAGGGCTAGAATTGAGGCGGAACGCGCCGGAACGGCGTTCCGGTACCTCTCTTTATCAATAATTTGGATTCCCCCCCTCCCCACACACACCGGAAGGTTGCTGTTCCGGCACCTCTTTTTCTAGCAATCTAGCACTGCATGTGTGGATATATATATATATATATATATATATATATATATATATATATATATATATATATATATATATATATATATATATATATATATATAATTTTGTGGAAAACTAACTGGATAAAACAGTATTATATATTTTTTTATGATGAAATCAATCCAATACTTTGTTTGAACTGTACGCCATTCGGAAGTAGCCTTTAATTATTTTGCCGCGAGTGCCTACTTTTGTAACATCGAAGATGAATATTTTTAAATGACTTGTGTGTGCAGGGTCATAATATTTATGGCTATAATAACCCTAATAATAATAAACGAACAATTGCTTTCTCTGGTAATTACGTGTCAGATACAATAGTGCCACACACCATGTTAATCTGAAAGGTAGAATGAAAATTGCTGACAACTCATACGCTTATTAAGGCAGCATGAAGAAACAGGATTAAAAGCTGAAATTGTCGGGGGGGGAGGAATTAGCCTTTAAGAACAGTAAAATTATACGATATCAAAATAGATGCAAATACTTTAATTAAAATGATTTTAATATTTTAGTAAATTTCATATTCTCTATTTACTTAAGAATTTCTATATTCTTAATCTATGGGATTCAAATATTCAACCATCTCTTAAATAACCAATCTTATTTGTATGTTATAGTAAACAAATGTTATTGCGACTGTACTTTGCAAACTTATTGTTGAAAACATATTTTGATTGGAAAACATAAGAATTTCGATTTATTATCCCACACAATTTTTTGTTGAAAGATTATTCTTTATAATTAGTAAACATCATTAGAAAAAACAGATTTTAAGTGCTCTTTTGGTTTCAAAAGTGGGCCATAAATTGCAAATAAGCAACATTACAACAAAATGCAATTTTTTTTCAAAATCTTCCTAATATTTTTATTGCATTACCTAGATTGGGACTTTTAGATAGGTATATTTAAACCGTGGGAAATAATATACCCTTTGTTTTGAATATTATTTATTATGTATTTGTAATGCAATATTATATATATCACTTATTTATTCCAGTAAAATATTAAAATAAATCTATATTAATATTAATGTAATAGAGGCAAATGAATTCGAAAGTAATAATTTCCCAAATCCTTTTCCCATTGTTCCTTTTCCCATTGTTTACGTCAACTGCACCAAGAGTGATATATCTTGAACACTATAAGGTAGGTTAATACTGTGTAGGGGAACAATTTCATTCCCTGGTTTGCAATAGAAAAATTAAGGATTTGTTGGGTTGAAATTGAAACATTTTGAAAACAGCTGTCCATAAATTGGGGAAATTACATTTAGGCAAATCTTAAACTGTATCTCAGCGTGATTGCATAATCCACCGAAATTAGTAAATTTATTCTCCTTACGCTCATTGAAATGCCTTATATTTACTTGCACCTACCATTCCTTACTTTTCAGAATAAAGTTGGAAAAGTTGTTGTTAAAAATTTCAATATTCTCAGAATTTAAAACATGTTGACTAAAACCATCAGTATTCAAAATTCCCATTTGAAAAATTGCATCTCCCTGTTTACAACGTTGAAAATCAGTGAATCTTTGAACAACACTCAAATGTCAGAAATTCTAGATAATGATATTATGTTCAATATCTTTTATATATTTCGATTGGTTTTTCGCAATTTGTTAGAATATCAGTACTGATCTAATCTGATTATCAGTATTTTATGTAATGGTTTAAAGTTTATGAGGTTGCATAATAGCTGATAGTGTGATAATTATTATACTATCAGCATATATTATACTTGGACCAACGATTATAATCCTTGGTGCGAGTATAATGTAATTGAATTCCTCTTCAATTTATAGGAAATGGGGTTTCATCACACGGAATTTTATTCATTTCTCATTTTTGAATTGTTTGATTTGTGGGAGTTTTCATTTATCTGGTGTTGAAATTACTCACCTATCATGATTTTTTACCGTTTCGGTTGAATTTGGCGTCGGGATTCATCACAAATTCTTTTAATCATTTTAAACTGTGAGAACAATTGTTTTGTTAATTTTTCTTGTCTACAATTTTCCTGATGACAGAACACAGAAAATCGACTCCAAATTTTATAGCCACCTTTCAGAGAATTCTATACAGATTGTTTACTAAAATCCGGAAAAATGTGACTTTGAGATGAATGAACTTAAAGCATAGATGTGCAGCATGATCCGTACACCATAAAAATATTATATCTGCTGTTGTAATCATCATAGAAGAATTGAAGGTTTGTGTTTTTTTATTCCAAAATATCGATATTAAGCCAAAAAAATGTGCACTTTGTTTCTTGGAATACTTTAACTAATAAGTCCTTGGAAATGTTTTATACTCGAACGTTATAGTCATATTAGAAAAGTAATAATATTAAAAATTTTGTTCTTTTTTAGTTACCAAAATTTAAATATTTAAAAATTTATTGAAACAAAATATTAAATATGTATTTTATCACTCCTATGAAAGATACACTTTACTGTAGTATTATTCATTAGGTATTTCTTAGTTTATATATGTATTTCACTTATAATTATATATAGTTAAATATATAATACATAAACATCAATATAATAATTGATTTGTATAATGATATCTTTTGTATGAAATATTAATAAATATATAAAAATGATTTTATTTAAAATATATAGTTAGATTTTCATATTTATATTTATTATTTATTCAATAGTTATTTATTTTCTATTATTTATTAATTATAATGATGCGTTCAGATTGATTACACTAAATTCGGAATATAACAGACGAGTGAAAAAAAAAATGTTTCGCAGGCTTTTATCTCATTATTCATTGAAGCAAATTAAAGAATGCCTTTTACTAAACCTGAACAAAGACATGCCATAAAAAGAGTTCCCACTTTCTCAGGCTATTGTTACACATAATATCATGGATATAGGTGTCGGGGACTCTTTAAGCTGTTGAACCGAAATCCTTAGAATATTTCTTGAATATAAAGAAATCTGGTACAGAATAACTCCTTTCATTTGACGTATAGTTAATAATTCTATTGTAAAAAGTAATACCACGACACGAGAAGTTGCTGTGACTGTATCTGCCCATTTAAATGATGTTTTTTATAATAAAGGGAAATACGTAAAAATGCATTTGAATGGGAGTTCGCCTTTCAGTCAAAGGCATATTGTGTTACTTATAGCTTTATCATTTATTTATCTAGACTTCATCACCAGACTGCAAACAATGAGGACAGTATTTAGAATACAGCATATATTTATCAATATAGCATTGACGGTGTTGATCTTCATGAATTACTAAACGGTTAAAACAGAAAGATGTTACTTTTGGTTCCAATTTTTACCTATTAGAGGGGTTTGCGGTTCAGCCCAATTGTAAATTGGATAAAGCATGTTATTTCCAAAATATTCTAGATATTTTAGTGCTAAAGGAAGTTATGAGAAGAAAGAGTTTTTTAAGCTCAAATTTCATTATGTTCGTAGTTTTATTACGATTTCACTGTGAAAACTATAAAAATATATTTCAGAAAATAATACCACAATACCTTACAGAACGTTTTTGAGTAAAAACCTGCACTGAAAATTAAAATTCTCTGTTATTCTTTTATTGCTGGTAATAGCTTATGATTCCACGCATAATTACTCAAACCCAAATTTTGGTTCCAGAAAAATATTTCGTTTGACAGAGAAAGGCATGAAGTGTGAATATCAATCTTTTATTTTTCCTTATCACCGAATTATTAGGAATGGCATTAATTCATTTAATATAGGTTTACCAGAAAGTAGTAAAAGTTAGCTACAAATATTTGAAAGTTAGTCTTAGAATTTTGTCAATTAAAGAAAAGAATATATCGTCTTAAGTATTAAAACTTTAAAATAAAATAGAATATATCAAAGTATAAATTTTGCTACAGACATTTAACTTTTCATGACCATTATAATTTCAATGTAATAGATATCCTGAATATTAAACGTGTTTGAAATGTTATATTGATAAAAAGGAGTTTTCTTCTGCAAGTTCTATTTGATTCAGAAATATATTTTATATAATAAATTACAAGAATGTTGTATGAATGTTGAAATACAATTCAATAAATCTATGTTTAATATATATTTATAACAATCAGTCTCATCTTACTTTTGCTAGCCAAAAATGCCTGTTTCTCGTTACGTACCCGAAAAGATACTAACAGTAAATGTCGCACCTTTTTCTCTAATTTAATAAAAAATACTTTTCTAACAACGCAATTCCTTTTCTAATAATTACCTAAAAGTAACCCCAGTGTATGATTATATGTGATACGTTTCAGAATTGTTTAGTTCATTAAATTATTAATAAAATAAGGAAAAATATGAATAAAAAGAATCTGGTATTAATAAGCATTCTAAATATTATTCTATTAGACTAAATATTAACTATATTCAGATTAATTGCGGTGTGTCGTCTGAGGGACCGAGGAGATAAATTTTTGTAAAGTTTGTTTAAAAAAATAAAGCAACATCAGATATAAGAGTTTTGTTTAAAGACCTGCATTTGTCAAAATCCCTATATTTAATCCAAACGGGAGATAATTTTGCTTATGCTTCTTCTCGGTTCATAATTATCAAAAGTAAAGGCAAACTACAGAACGGAATGCTTTCTAAAAAACTTTTTTTTAATTGCTGTAAGGGATAAGATTAAAAGTTATTGTTTTATATGGTTTTTATTCTTGTTGGAATCGCCCATTTTGAATTGCGTACGCATTAAAATAGTGGTTGAGAAAGTTGGTTTTCTTTTTTAATCCTGAAAAACTCGTTCTTACAAAATGCTGCTGACTTAAATTTGAAGTGATGTACAACTTAGAATCCTGTATGCAAGTTTTGAGAGAAATGAAAGAATATGAGCTTTGCCCAGTGAAACTTTCTCTATGCTATTACTAGGCATAAACTGGATGAGAAATTACTGATGTTAAGAACCTATAAAAACGTACACAAATTTCCGTTTTTGATACCAGGAAATTCTTCCTGTCGATGTCCAAGTTTAGTAAATAACTATGAAGTTTAAGATTCAGTGTAGAAGGTCGAAAAAAACCAACTTCATTTTGTATGTAAGAACTCCACACCCTATGCTCCTGTGGAATTTCCCACATGAGATTAATATCATTATCATCTTCTACACATGTCTACCAGACTCTCAAATTTCCCCTTCATTTCTGGGGGCTTACAAGCAAAAATCCTCCTGTCTGATCATTTTCCTCTTCCATCTTAGCAACAGAAACGTGGATAGGATTTATGATACTATAGAAAATTACTTTTTGGTCATTGATAGGGAATGAAAGAGAATTATCTATGAATAAATACAGGCTGATAGATAATTCTAGGTGTTGAATGACTGGAAAATGATACTAGTAGCAACACAGTAAAAGTTTTTAGATATAAAGCATGCTTTTGTTGGGATCCACTGTGTATACCAGCAAGGCTTAGGATTCTATATTCATTCTGTTTCTTTACATATGTTTATTGTTAACAGATAAAAAAACTAAACATTTTTTGACATAAAAAAACCTCCTAACATCAGACACTTGCGAATACTCAAAGCAGGTGAATAACAACTTAAATATATACGATAAGTCAAAGGAAGTCTACTTCCCTGTCCTGTACTTTTTTTCCTTTCATAACATTTAACTCAGTATTTTTTAGGAAGAAAATTCGAATTTATAGAGATTATAAAAACCAGGAATCTAGATGTAAGTTTAGGGATTATGCGTATGAAAAAAACAATCACGTTAGTAAAGAATCATGTTAAAATCAACTTTTAAGTAATATTTAGATTTAAAAAAGGAAAAGCTAGTGCTAACCTAGAAATTTTGTCAACTTCTTACTAAAATAGTTACATCAATATAGTATAAATATTTTGAACATACTCTGAAACAGAAACCAAAATATTTTTGTTCACTATGTTGCATTTTTTAAATGTGATACATCGAATCGAAACAAAGATATCCGATGAAGAGATCTAACTGTCTCTAAGTTCATAAAGGAGATCGCTTTTTAGTTTTTGAATAGAGTATTTTACAATCTTTATAGTGAAACTTTTAAGGTAATTTTCCCTCCAAACCAATATTCACAATTATTGATACCGTCATTTTCTATTCATTATTTTTACACCCCTTATGAAATAATATGTTATTACGCAGCATAATGTAATTATCTAAAAACTCTGTCATTTGGATGACTAAATAAAAAATGTTTTATCTCGAGTAAACGGAAATATAATTAAGACCTTAGAGTCTTGCAGAAAAACTACGTTGCATCAGGGTAGGTTGTATAATTAGAATATATACTCGGAATTAATTCTAGTGAACGAAGAGATTATACTCCCTTTGTACTGACAAAATTACAAAAATCAAAAATTCTCTGAAAGCAATAAAAAATTAAAATTGTCACATACTGTGAAGACCATAAAAGAAATTGCAGATTACAGATTTTCTTTTATCTTCACATACGGCAATGTAGTCTTCGTTAAATGCATACATTTAACTTTTCTAACCTATGCGTGTAAATTTCCTGACGCCATTTTTTACAGACCTTTAATTGCTTGGTTTTTATTTTATCTCATTACCAAAAAGTAGATGAGTTTTACGATTTTAACTCGAAAACCGACACTATCGATACAAAAATTTCTATAAAGTTAACCAAATGCTTCTTAAAATTTCATGCAAAATTTTTCTTCTGTTTTTTTTTATCGTTGAAAAAACCCTCTGAAATAAAGTGCATATCACAATCTTGATGACATTGCTACGTAAATGTTTAGAGCCTGTGTAACATTTTCCAATTAATATGAAAACATTCAGCTTTCTCGGGGCACGGATTTTTTCATTCTAGAAGGAAAAAAAGAATAATTATTTAGGAATGACACTATTCACACACACACACACACACACACACACACACATATATATATATATATACAATATATATATATATATATATATATATATATATATATATATATATACACAGAAACATACATGCATAGCACAAGGCATGACATTTTTGGAGGATTACAACTTTAAATTCTACCGTTGTTTTAATTATAAGATGAGAAGACATTAATCCTACCATTGTGTTAAAGAAGATGAAAAATATCTGCAACTAATTTCTCATCATTCCTTGAAATATGAATTTATTTCATTAAAAAGGCACTCTTAGGCCATAAAAAAACGACGCGCCAAGGAGGGGTAATGCAAATTGGACACAAATTGATATGCATACAGACTTCAACGGAAAATGCAAAATTTTAAAGTTTGGCGGCCAACGAATGAACATGTGATGCTGCAGCGCATCTTAACAGCGCAACTGACAGGATATTAAAGAGGAGAAATTTCGATTCCAGTTCATAAATTCTTTGCGAATTGCATTCCGTATACTCAGGTAGACAGTAACTATGCCTCGCATACAGGTGAGCGAACAATATGCGCAGATGTCAGCATTTGAAAGAGGACGTGTAGTTGGGATCAAAGAAGCCAGTTGGTCTAATCGGCGAATCGCTCAACATTTGGATAGGAGCGATGCCACTTGTGTTGGCAGGAATGGGTGAACCATGGTCGAACATAGCGTCAAGATGGAAGCTGTCGGACTAGAGAAACGACAGAACGTGAGGATCGAGCAATCGTCAGAGCGGCACTCATAGCCCCAGATTCATCATTATCATCGATCGTAAGTGCAACTGGTTCTTCAGTGACCGCAACGACCATTCATAGGCGGCTCAGAGAAAGGGGACTAAGCTCACAGCAGCCCTTGCGCCCACTACCATTGACCTCTGTACACCGACAAGCACTTTGCAGTGGTGTCGGGCACATTTGATCTGGAATGTCATTGACCGGAGTAGAATTGTCTTCAGTGATGATGATGTCTGCTTCGAACTGAGCCCCGACGAACCGCAAATGCGTGTCTGAAGACGCCCCGAACAGCAGTGTGATACCAACCTGACTATCTTCCGCCATACGGGTCGACAACCAGGAGTGATGGTCTGGATTGCAATTTCATTTCATACCAGGACCCCCTTTGGTTGTCATTTATGGCGCCCTTACAGCACAGCGGTACGCCGCCGATATTCTACGCCTCGTTGTGTTGCCCTACATATCAGGCCATCCTGGGCTTACATTTCAGCAAGATAATGCCCGCCCACACACATCGAGATTTTCTACTGCTTGTCTCCGGGCTTGTCCAATGCTACCTCGGCCAGCAAGGTCGCCAAATCTCTCCCTCATTGGGCACGTTTGGAGCATTATGGGCAGGACCCTCCAACCAGCTCAGGTTTTTGACGATCTAACGCGCCAGTTGGACAGAATTTGGCACGACATCTCGCAGGAGGATATCCGCCACCTCTATCATTCAACGCCAAGCCGAATAACTACTTGCATAATGGCCAGAGGTGGATCAACGCGTTATTGAATTTTTCCCTTTGTGAAGCGTTTTCTCTTAAATAAAACATCCAATTTTTCTCATATTGTAATTATTTGTTTTTCTGTACATGTACATAAAATCTACCGAATTTCGTCCCATTCGGATAACTCCTTCTTGGTGCGTTGTTTTTTTAATCGTCTAACCGTGTATATGGAAGTGTCTCTTATTCTATATGGATTAGATAACAATCTGACACTATGCTTAATTGACCAAGTAATCTTGAAAAATTGGCTTCCCGTGTTCATACATGAAGGAAACATATTTCATATTTCATATTATATTTTTTAAAAAATATTTTATTGAACTTTTCCACAATATAACTTATTTATATTTAAAATTTTCCTAACGTACTGTATGGCCACCAGATTTTAATAAGATGTAGAAATCATTCATTTTATTTTTTAAATTCAGTGAAATAATTTATTTTTATCGGCAATATTTTCAAGTATCATATAGTAGTTTATGCATCTGAAAACCCACTCAGAAAAAGCAATAAATTGAACATGTACCAATATTTATAGATTAGAAGGTATATTATATTACTTTTAGTACGGTGTACGTTGATAACACTGGTCTCAAAAAAAATATTTTCGAGCCCTGACACCATTCCTGTTGACTCTTATGTAAAATGACTTCCTGAATCCGAATATAACCCCGTCTTCCCCCAATCACCCACCATTTTCGGGGGAGGGAAACCCCCACTTATTTTTATCACTTTTCCGGGAGCCCCCCCCCCCCCCTATTTTTATCACTTTTCAACAATTTGGAGGGATGAAAAGGATTATTTTAGCCTGCACATTTCTTCTAGGGGCTATAGAGGTGAAAAGTTCTAAAACATGAACGTTTGCAGCAAGAAGGTAGATTTGAGGGGGGTGGGATTTGTCCCCTTAAATTGTAAAAAATCATTAAAAATTATCGATATTTCCGTTTTTTTGCAATTTTTTCACTTATTTTCTAGATATTCCAGCTTCCAGCCCCCTCACCCTCTCCCAAACACCCCCTAATAATGAAAATCTATAGCAGCAATAATAAAAATATATAGTAACAGTTCGGAAGATTCACTGTACTACGCTGGTGCTCTCAATACCTCGCGCACGCAGGTTTGCACAGGAATATTCCTGCTTTGACAAGTTTAAACTTGCATTGCTCTTATCACTCTAGTCCTGCACTGTAATCCTTATCTTCCCTCTGTATATCCCTCAGTTTTCGTACGTCTCCGTCATATCCACAGAGTATACAACCGAGACTGATGGTAACTCATTTCCATTGGCCTACAGGACAACTTTCAAGCTTGTCTTTGATGAGTCTTTAAACCAGTGGTGGCCAAACTTTTCATCATTACGGGCAACCTGTAATTTAATTATAGGCGGCGTTCTACCAACATCGTATGTGGTGAGTGATCATAACAAAATTAATAATTTAAGGCCAAAAATTAGTTTAAATTTAAAATAATCATAGATATTACTAATTATATTCAATATCAAGTTATTTTAATAAGAGAAAAAATGTTTTATTCTTACAAACTAATTAGTTTATAAATAAAACAATATTTTTTTATTTTCTTATTAATGAGAACAATGTTATTGTAAATTAATTTTAACTATTATTTTTATTTCGTATCAGAGGACGCGCTGGAAACATGACATTGCATATTTTCATCAAGCTTTTCATAGTGGTTCAAATGTACTTAAGCTATTCGTAAACATGCTGCCAAATGGTCATCTATCAAACGGAAGCGATTTTTTGTTTTGATTGCATTCATGGTAGAAAATGTTGTTTCGCAGAGGTAAGTAGAACCGAAAAAGGTTAAATATACTGCACTTCTCCATAAACATGGATATTTTTCTTCACAAAGTAAATTCCAATAACTATTTTGAGAGGAAGCTCTTGATTTCAAAAATATATTGCATTTTAGGTTAAGGATTTCATTCTCAACTAGCATTTGATTCACATCCAAGAATTCTTTTAATTTTATTGATATTTCTTCTATTTTTATTTCATCATTGAATGGGAATGACATGAATAATATTATATCCTCTATTTTAAAAATATCTTTAAATCTTCTATCAAACTCATTTCGTAACAGAGACATCTTATTAGCATATTGATCGCATTCATTTGAGTTTTTATAAGTAGATTTAGCTACCATATTTTCAAATTGTTTTAAATCTCTTCTCCTCAGTTATGCTTCTAGGAATGTAAGTTTCTCCTTGAATGCATTAACATCGCTAACCATTTCAGATAATATTTTGTTCTGTCCTTGAAGTTGCAAATTTAATTCATTTAGCTTTCCTGTAATGTCAGAAAGAAAAGTAAGATCACACACCCACTTATCTTCCGATTGAGGATATTATGTATTAACAGTTGCCATAAATTCTTTTATTTCAGGCAAAAGATCCAAGAATCTTAAAAACTTAGTACAGCTTAGCCACCTTAAGTCAGTGTGTAATAGTAGTTCCCCGAAATCAGATTCACATTCCTCTAGTAATGCTCTGAATCTGCGTCTTTGCAAACTTCTTCCGCAAATAGAATTAACCATTTTAAAAGCGAAATTCATCACATCATCTGAATTGAATATTTTTGAGCACAATGCCTGCTGATAGATAATGCAATGGTAGTTTGTAAAACTTGGAATATCATCATCACTTTTACAAATAGTAATTGTGGGTTCCCAGTGGTCTAGCTTAAACAATCCCAAGGCTTGACTTCATCTGAATTCACCCACATGACTCTGTTATTTCAGAATGTGAATAACAAGGCGAGCAGTTGCATGCAGTCAAATTTAATAACAAACTGAACTTATAAAAACCATTAACATCCAATAAGACCAGTACAGCCGCCGTTATCAAACTAACGCCGGTTCACCTTCTCAGGCAATAGCTCGTACGAAAAGGGGAAAAACGGAAAGGAGCCTGGTAGAGCTTCAGGAGCATCAGGAAGAGTCATGGTAACTACAGTACATGGGCCTGGCCCTCCACTGTAGGTTACTCCAATATAGCAATGCATAAAACTTCAGTGATCAATAAAAACGAAAGTAGGAAGGAAAATAGAAAGTGGAGAAAACAAAAAGCTTCGGTAGAACAAGTAAAGCAATTAACAATTGTTAGCCACATTAACAATTTTTTCTACAATAATTGAAATATTTAGAAAGTTCCAATGTATCTATTTATTTTTAATAGGGATCTACGTGTTGCAAATATGTAGCCTCTCCTATTTTAAACACATTTTATCTTTAATTTCATAAATATTCTTTTTTTAATCTTTCGTAAAATATATCAAGATGTTATAAACTTTAAGGGGTCATTAAAACAAGACACATTAAAACTTTTCTATAATTAAGGAATTTCAATATGTTTTCTCCACAATATCAAAATTTATGAACAAGTATTCTATCATGAATCAAATTGACTATACGGCAGTATGTTTTACTAAATCTTATAATTATATTTTAAAATGTTTTAATTCATCAATTCACTTTCATAGTATTTTATTTCAGTAATGTCATACGGTTCTCTGAATCAGATGCTTCAAAAAGTATAAGCCATTAATTATTATAAAGGAAAAATAATTAAGTGTTTTTTAATGATTTTTAAAAGTCCATTAATTTGATTCTGACAATTTTAAGATTAAAATTACACGTGCATAAACAAGTTGTTTTTAATGAATTTTATGATAGCCTAAATGTTTAGCTCAATATACTTATCTAGCAAGATAGTAGTTATTTTAAAGTAAATCAGATAAAAAAAATTCTATTTAGTCTTCTTTGAAAAAAACTTTGAAGAAATTACTGTTATACTTATTGGTTAAAGAAAATCCTTAATCTTCAATTAAATCTGAAATTTTATTTGTGAAGACATTCGGAAACACAGTTTCTTATACAAAACGAAAATGGCATATTATGAAAAAATACACTTATAAATTATCTTTGTTGTGATAACGTCTAACCAACGGAAGAATTTGTTTCAATGCAAATAAATGTAATTTCATCAAATTTTTTCATCTCTAAACTATTTTCCCTTTGTACTACTAACCGCTACCGTCCTTAAAAACGATTCCATTTGTGATGTGGGCAAACAAGGTTAAAAGAAGTCTACCTAATGACTGACGGTCTAGCAAAACGGCATATCGCAGTACAGTAATAAGCAAAGAGTTTTTATCAGCCTTAACCTTATCTATCAACGAGCATTAATTTATTAATAACTAGCCTACAGTAGTAGAATTCTGCATTGATCTCTCTCTCTCTCTCACACACACATATATACAGGGTGGTCATAAAAATACTTTGCCGATATATGGACCTCTAGCGACCGTTCCGTTCAACTTATAGAGGTGACATTTCAGATATAGTTATTCAGAGGTATGAACTTGGGATTCTGAGAACGGCAACACAGTGACGCTCCCGGTTACGGTTATAGGTATAGAAACTCGAAATTTTCAAAAGGCAACGCCCACTTTTTCCCGTCGCAAAGTGCTCAGCGTATGCGAAAACCCTAAAAAGCTTTGGAACGGTACGTATATCACAAAAAACGGACGCGTTATGCACGCACAAAAAACAGCTCTGCGAACGGCCAACAAAGACACGATAGGGGTGAACGGAGGAAATTTGCATATGACAGAGTCTAGAAGCGAATCGCAGAACACCGTTCGCCAGATTTTCAGCGTAGAAAACCGATAAAAAGCTCTCTGATCGTGTTTTTGTTAGCCGTTCGCAGAGCTGTTTTTTTGTGCGTGCATAACGCGTCCGTTTTTTTGTGATACACGTACCGTTCCAACGCTTTTTAGGGTTTTCGCATGCTCTGAGCATTTTGTGACGGGAAAAAGTGGGAGCTGCCATTTGAAAATTTCGAGTTTCTATACCTATAACCGTAACCGTTCTCAGAATCTCGAGCTCATACCTCTGAATAACTATGTCTGAAATCTCATCTCGACAGGTCAAACAGAACGGCCGTTAGAGGTCCATATATCGTTTTTGTTAGCCATTCGCAGAGATGTCTTTTTGTGCGTGCATAACGCGTCCGTTTTTTTGTGATACACGTACCGTTCCAACGCTATATAGGATTTTCGCATGCGCTGAGCATTTTGTAAAGGCAAAAAGTGGGTGTTGCCATTTGAAAATTTCGAGTTTCTGTATCAACAGCCGTAACCGTGAGCGTCTTGTTGTTGCCATTTACAGAATCCCGAGCCCATACCTCTGAATAACTATATCTGAAATCTCATCTCGACAGGTTGAACGGAACGGCCGCTAAAGGTCCATATATCGGAAAATTTTTTTTATGACCACCCTGTATTTATATATACATATATATATATAACTTAGACATTTCTTTACTGCGCACCGATATCAACTTTCCTGAACGAGCATTCACTTATTTAACTAGATCGTGCTTACAAGCCAGATTTCCCAGTCTAGCCACTCACTGATTATTTTTGGCTGAAGAACATTTCTTTGAGTGCTATATTTCCACAGATCAGGACGGGTGAGTTCCTTGTCTTAATTCGCTGCCTCCCCAATAACAATGTCACAAATCCGAATTACCATATTCATGACCTTTTGTTGTAGTTTTGTAAGTGAGGACCCTGCAAGCTTTGGGAAGCAAAGTACAAAAAAAATGATAAATGGAGAGGAATTTGAAGTAACTGGTTAGAAGTAGGAACTTTTGTGTATATATATATATATATACACTCATGGACAAAAAAATTAGCGCACCAACAAATAATTGCGGGATCGTAACGAAACTTGCAATGAAGGTACATGTCGGGGAGATATGCAAATGATTAGAAATGCAGCGTGATTGCGCATTACGTATAGCCGGTAGATGGCGTTGAACATCGTACTCTGTGGAGTATAAAACAGGTAACCAAAGCTTGTTTGAGTGTGCTGAATCATTTACAAAGGAAGAGATGAGATAGACATGCCATTACGCCGTGTTCGAAGACAATATAAGCAGTTGTCGCAGTTTGAGAGGGGGAGAATCGTCGGGATGATGGAAACTGGGTGGTCAGCTAGGCGAGTAGCTCGTCAATTTGGCCGCTCTGATTGTGTTGTGAGGAGGTGTTGGGACCAGTGGACCCGAGAGATGTCATGTACACGAAGACCAGGCTCAGGACGCCGTCGACAGACCAGTCTTCGAGAAGACCGCCACATCGTAAGAAATGCACGTGTACAGCCAACTGCTTCATCAGCCGCCTTCCAGGAACAGGTAGCACCTTCACTGGGGTCCTCTGTGTCTTCTCGAACCATACGAAGGCGCCTGGCTGAAGGACAGTTGGTATCGCGGCGCCCATTACGTGTGCTGCCCTTGACGCCAACCCATCGACGCCTCCGTTTTGAGTTTTGTCACGCACGAGGAAACTGGACTGCAGTGGAATGGAACCAGGTCGTCTTTAGAAAAGAATCCAGATTCAATCTCGGCAGTGATGACAATCGTGTTCGTGTGTGTAGAGCCCGCGGTGAACGCTTCAATCATGCCTTTGCTGTACAGCGAAACATTGCTCCCACAGCTGGTGTGATCGTATGGGGTGCCATTGCCTACAATACACGGTCACCCCTAGTATTATTCCGTGGCACCATGACAGCCCAGCGGTATGTTCATGAAATCCTGCAACCACATGTGTTGTCACTCATGCAACGGCTCCCAGGAGCCATTTTTCAACAAGACAATGCTCGGCCTCATACGGCAAAGGTGTCACAAGACTGTCTCCGCACTGTTACTACCCTTCCTTGGCCTGCTCGATCCCCAGATTTGTCTCCAATCGAGCATATCTGGGATCATTTGGGACGACGAGTTGGGCATCTCATGAGTTTGAACGAACTAGAGGCAAGGTTACAGCAAATATGGAACGAAATGTCTCAAGACATCATACAGAACTTGTATGACTCAATGCCCGATCGTATCGCATCGTGCATTCTCGCTAGAGGGGGTCCAACGGAGTATTAACTCCTCCGTTCTTTTGCCCTTTTTCTCTGAAATAAATTATCCTTTTTCTTTGATTTTCTTATCATTTACTTATATCAAAGTAGTCATTACGTATGTAAAATTTCGTTTCATTTTGACGACTCCTTGGTGCGCTAATTTTTTTGTCCATGAGTGTATATATATATATATATATATATATATATATATATATATATATATATATATATATATATATATATATATGTATATATATATATATATATATATATATATAAAGCAGAGAGTAAATAAGGAGAAATATTTCTGTTGTAGAAATATGGCTATAATCTCCTCTTGACCCACCTGGCCGATTCTCGGAAGCGGCAATTAAATGTGTTTAACATTATTTTTTTCCATTAGCGAGGACGGTTTACGTTAGCACGACCGTCTTTTTTTTTGTATGACATGATCAATAAGGACCGTGGGAATGTTTCCTTTGGAACCTCCTGGAGTTTCTGAAAAGGAATCTAGAGGGTTCGAGAACATTCTGAAGGTTTTTAAAAAAGTTCGAGAACATCCTGGCACAGCAGAAGTTTTTGGCACGACGAGAGACGGACAGAGGAACTGCTACTTGGAGAGAGCGCCTGAGGCTATCGCTAGAGGAAGGATCGACAGAACCGCTATTCTGTTTGTTTATGCTTTATGTGGATTGTCTAGTGGAGCCGATTAGATGCTGTACGAAACTACGCTGTATATAATTTGTATAAATTTCAAAGGAAAGAATAAAAGAGTATCATTTGGGCAAACAGCAACGAAAGTAATAAAAGAGTTTAACTCTAAAGAACGGCTTTCTCCTCTCTCTTTAACTCAAACTCTTTCGAATAGTGAAGTTTTGCTGTCGGGCCCCGATACCACACTGTTATAATCGTAATTTATTAATCATTAATTATCAGCTAAGGAATGGAAAGTAGGTTTATACATAATCTTCCATTCATAAAAAGGATCTTGTTCTGCGTGAAAAAGAATCATTGTCTAAATTTTTCTGCAAGCTACTGTAGTTAAAAGTTCCAGGGTAAAATTTTATATCAATATCAGTGAGACATTTAAATATATAAATTTTAAAAAAAATTACTTTATATTTGCGTCTGCCAAACTTTTTTGTTTTTCTGCTGTTGAAGGTAAGAAGAGATCAGGAGATGTGAAAACTGTTGCCAGTTGATAAGAGAAAAAAGGAACTACACACGAAAGGAACAAAAGAGATACTTTAAGCCGATATTTTTAATCTGTAATCTTTTAACCGAGTTCCTTCGACTACAATATGACGTTTTTCAAAAATATGTAAACTACAGCTAAGTAAGTTATGAACAATTTGTAATGTCTGCATCTAGTCATATAAGGAAAATAAGAGAAATTGACGCAGAGAAAATGTTTTTCAATGCTTCATTAATGGGAAATTTTGAAGTCGAAATAATCAGTTGATTGAATTCTTGGGAAAAATTGTTTTATCAGTTGATTGAATTCTTGGGAAAAATTGTTTTATCAGTTGATTAGAATTATTTTAATCGGAATTTAAAAGTTCTAAATTTTTAATTCATTCAGTCATGTTTGGCATTAAACAAAAATAAGACGACAGAATTTCCTTACTTTTGATTAATTGAAAGGAAAATTTCATGTTATTATGCATTTTATATCTTCATTGTTTTCGAAAGATTTCTGAAATGAAATCAAATTAACGTATTAAGCTGTATAATAGAAGGATTGGCGTATGTTTTCACCTTGAAACGGGCGTAATTTAATAAAATTAGGTTTTATCCAGATCTTTGACTCAGTATAGATATGTTATTCAAATCATTGTTCATTGTTATTCAATCATATGTTATTCAAATCATTGTGTATGTTCAAATCATTAAAAGGGAATGTCAAGAGGATAAAACTGAGCATTTTCGACAACATTTGCTTTTTGCATTTAATCGAGGTGAAGCTGCTCGTGAGATTTGTGCTGTGTATGGAAAAAGGAGCAATGCCTGCTAGTACCACCCTCCGGTGGTTTTCATACTTCATGGTGCATCCACACACAGTAAGCACCCCCAACTCCTCTTGACACATTTTGGAGTCGATTAGTCATGCTCCTCTCCCCCTGCTATTCGAAAGCGATGTGTGAATGAACACTAGACTGTCTTCCAGACATTCCCCCATTTAGAATCCCCCCCAAGGTCCCTCGTGTGTCTTTGATGAACTGTGAAAAACCGCGCTGAGGAGCGATCGCCGCAGAGCGCTCTGCCCCATAAATAACTGTTTTTCCCGCAGAATGCTCTGCAGTTCAATATGTGTGTGGACGCCTTATCAAAAATGGGAAATTTGTCCTCAAGGACGGATCCCACAGCGGTCGAACCATTCACTTCGATGTGGGGCGATTGAAGCAACTCGCGGAAATCCTCGTCAAACGACTGGAGAATTCAGGAAGCAGCAGGATTGTGATAAAAAAACCGTGGTGAACCACCTTCACTCAATGTGCAAGGTTGGAAAGTCACTTTGACCGAAAACAACAAAAATCAAAGTTCCATAATCGTCTCCGACATCACTCAACACACGATCCCAAACAGCGTTTTCTTTACCGCATTGTCACTGGCTATGAAAAATGATGGCTTTACGTCAGTATGAAGCAGCGAAAAGAATGCTGCTTCGAGCAGCAACATCTCTATTAAATGCTAAAAGGAAATGGTGTCAAAAATGCCCACCTGACATTCCATTAGAATGATTTGAAAATAAAAAAACTAAGAAATTAAAACAACCATCATGTAGAGCAAAATATTCTGTTGAAAACAACAGAAAACATTTTGTCAATGCGTTTGATTTCTGCGTGCCTTTTTAAATTGGGAAAAAAACACTGGAATTTGGAAAATTTGTAAAAAACCCAGTAGAAATGAATTTTTTATGCTGGTGTCAAAGACAGGCCATTCCCTAAATATGAATCCAACATTCTTATATAGTTCGTAGAAAATGAAAAGTTATGTGATATCGTAGAAATTAACGTTTAGAGAAAAGAAGGACGAAGTGAAATCAAAAAGTGTTGTTGAAAGTGTGAACTAAAAAAACATAATTATTAAGTGATTAAAAATTAAATATTTATATATAAATATATATATGTGTGTGTGTGTGTGCACAAGCAATTTTCAGATGAATTTTCCCTGCCACTTTTGTCTCATGTTGAAAATGATACAGCTTTACTACTTTTCTCTAAGTCTGACAAAATATTACTTGATCAAAGGGCTGCTATTGGAAGGATGAAACAACTCAACTGAATCGAGTTTTGTTAACAGAACAAATATTAAAAACAAAAGAATTCATTTTCTGTTTTTCTTAACATTTTTACTCATTCTTCAAAACATACTTTGAACAAAAAAGTTACTTAAACACTTTATCTTGCAAATATTTTAAACTATGTTTGAAATACGTTTGTTAAACTGTGATTGAAACATGTGAAATTTTTTTGAAACACTGAGGTTTCCTTGATTTACCATCTCAACATCTATGGATTCTGCAAAAGTTTCATATAACTTGACTTATCCGAAAATTCTCAGTTGATAAATAAAGAAATCATTGTACACTGCCGTTAGATGGCTGAAGAGGGACTTTCCTTTACACAAAATTTAGGTTTTTCTCTTCTTATAACCGTAAAACTTTTGTATATTTTAAAATTAAATTTTACTTTATTTTATTGTAACTGAAAATTTACGCTGTCTGAGTTTCTTAAAACGGGAGTAGACTGCACATGCGCACAAAACATGTTGTGCAAAGGCAGGAGTCATTACATTTGTAATAAAATCCAAATTCTTATTTCAACATATCGTGAAAAAGAATAAAATTTGTATTATTACTTACGTGAAACTTGTTGAGGGTAATGAAACAACAAACCTAATTTTTTATCTTTTGCTGGATATTAAGAAGCTTTTAATGACAAATTTTTAATAGTTTTGTACTTCCTTTTCTCTCTATTTGAAAGTATCAAAACAGTAACGAAAGACAGTCAATGAATATTCATATAAGCTGTAATGCTGTAAACCAGGGGTCTCCAAGCTTTTTAGCCCAAGGGCCACACTGACTCCTTCTCTAAGACCTAGCTCATGATACTGTAGTTTTGAACTACGCAAATTATATTAATGGAAATTATATTAATATTAATGCAAATTTTCGTTTCGGGACTAGCCGGTGAATGAGAGGATAGACAGTAGAGAAGTTAAGTGCAGCACGTGGAAGTAGTGTTTTACGCATTTTAATACTAGGTCCGCCCATAAAGTAACCGGACAATTTTTTTTAAATAACATAAATATTACTCACCTTCAAATAAATTTATCTCCTTCAAAATAATCGCCAAAGGAGTCTATACAATTTTTCTAACGTTTCTTCAAGTCATCGGAACACTGTTTATAGGCATTGGAACTAACCGTTCGAAAAAAAAAACGCGTAACATTTGATTTAATATCCGAGACATTTTCATATCTCTGTCCTTTCATGGATTTTGCATTTTTTGATTACAAAGGATTTATTCACCATGAATTTGTTCCTGGAAACCAAACAATTAATCATTACTTTTACAAGGAGGTGCTTTTTGGATTAAGAAACAGGATAAGGCGAGTTAGGAAGGAACTGTTTGATTCTGGGTAATGGTTTCTTTTACACGATAATGCTAGGCCCCATACAGCAATTTCTGTACAACTGTATTTTGCTAAGCATTCAATTACAGTGATAAATCACCCACCATATTCTCCCGACTTATCGCCAGCTGATTTTTTTCCTTTTTGCGAAGCTTAAGATGACCATGAAAGGTCAGAGATTTGAAAAAGGCTCGGATATTAAATCAAATGTTACGTGTATTTTGCGAACGGTTAGTACCAACGCCTATAAACAGTGTTTCGGTGACTTGAAGAAACGTTGGAAAATTTGTATAGACTCCTTTGCCGATTATTTTGAAGGAGATGAATTTATTTGAAGGTGAGTAATATTTTTCTTATATATAAAAAATTGTCCGGTTACTTTATGGGCGCACCTTGTACATGCCAAATATTCAGTCAGCAAACTTAGACTCTTTTTTCGCAATTGAAGCTTTGGGTGCTTTCAAAATAAATTTTGAGTCTCGTTTTCACATTTTGATTCAACTTCAAACGATATCAAGATTTTTCAAAATCCTTTTAACCCTTGCCCCAGAACTTCAAATGGAAATAACTGATTTGCAGTGTACCGATATTATTAAAGTCATCATTGCTGGAATATTATAAGAGTCTTCCCCTCACACAGTTTGATCAGTTGCATGAATTTGCCGCTATCGACACCACTTAGCTGTGTGAAAAAACATCCTCCAAAATGAAATATACAAAAAATATTTACACATCCAAATTAACTTATGAGCATTTGAAGTCGCTGCTGATAATTTCCACTAGTCAACTTGATCCACACCTCCAAACAGTTGTCAGTGGAAAGTTAAAGCTACATAAATCTCGTTAATCATAATTGTAATGCTTAATTTCATTATGTAAATTACACTGTACAACATGAATAATGTCCTTCAGATGAAAATGTGTTTCTTGTATATTTTTGGCTTAAAATAACGAATCTGTAATTATTTTTTGATTACCACACACCATTTTCCCCAAAGTCCACATTTTCGCAATAGAAATCTATACTGTAGCGGCAAGTGAGCTCTGTGCCGGAAAAACGATTAACAGGAAAAGGAAATGCGCTTTCATTGACAGTGGAACAATGAAATGAATCCTCGTCAACTTGGCGACCATTTTGGTCACCATATTGACGACTTTGGCGACATTTTAGGCTACAAAAGCCTTGTCTACCTTCCCGAAGTTTCGAGGCTCTAGCTGCATTAGGAAGCGATTTATCAGAGAATTCACTAACAGCTTGTTGACTTTTCTGGCGAGGGTATTTTCTCCCTTCGCTAAACCTTGAAGAAATATGGCTACTACGTTCTACTAGAATCGAAACTAAAGAATGAGAAACTTCAAAACGAAAGTGGTGCAAAGTTCAAATCATTTTTGCATGTTTTTTAATGAATTTAATATATTTGCATATTTACAAGAAGATGATAATAGGCTGGAAAGCCTCAAAATTAACTAAATTCAACAGAATAGACATATTATGGGATCTTAATCCCCTTCAAAGCAAGCTACATTCTAAAACTGATTCATCACTCTAGCAACAACAAAGAAGAGAGACGAAGGCGAAATTCGAATTGCAAACATTTGAGAATAAAATCAAACGATGGGCTTGCAGCGCCATCTCTTGACATTTCTCTACAACCTACATAAAGAACACGCCGACTGACTGAGAGCAGTTCTGAGAGATCAGATGTTTCCTCTCACTGTCTTATGTTGCTGGTTGGAAAATTCTAGTGACGTTAAGTGTGAAGTGTACAAATGTTGTAAGGGCAAGATTTTATATTACGTTCAGTGCATTATAATGTCTCGTCAGTGTAAAAATAAGCCGGACTTATTTTTTTAAGTGTGGGGCGAATTTACATTGAAGACTCAACAATGTATTTTGTCACCATTAGTTAGAAAGGCTTATAAACTGTACTTTGGATGTTGAGTTGGGGACCAGGATAAGTCCTGGGCTCCACATACGTATATCCTGCAATTTATGTTCCAGGAATCTGAGAAACTGGTTACAAGGAAAATGTAGTAGATTGAAATTTGTAGTACCTATGGTTTGGCGTGAACCGACCAATCACGTAACGGATTGTTACTTTAGTTTGGCAGCTGTCAAGGGGTTCTCTTCCAAACCCAAACATTGTATTCAGCATACAAACTTACTCTCCGCTATGCGACCAGTTCCTCATTCTTAAGATCCTCCTATACCTACAGCTCCAGATAAATATACTGTTGATTCAGGGGAAGACACCTCCGATGACACAAACCATCAAGATTCTGACTTTCAAACCATCTACATCTATGACATGATCACATCATGACATTTTACAGGCAGAGGTTAACGATCTTGTACGGGACTTAAAACTCTCTCTAGCAGACTCAAAATTACTTCGTTCTAGGCTTCAATGTTGAAATCTATTAGAGAAAGGTGTAAAAATAAGTTTATTTAGACGACGGCAAAGCCATTTTGTAAACTATTTTGCGGAGAAAGAAGACATCGTATATTACTATGATGTGAATGGCCTATTTCAGGCATTAGGACATGAACATAATCCAGCAGAGTGGCGCCTGTTTATTAACTCGTCCAAACGTAGTCTCAAAGCAGTGCTCCTCCATATAGACAATGTTTGTCCGTCTGTTCCTGTAACATATTCTACAAATACAAAGGAAACTTACAAAGTTATGAGTGCTATACTGAATTTAACTGAGTACACTACATTCCAATGGCACATCTGGGGAGATTTGAAAGTCATTGGGATATTGAGAGGCATGCAACAGAGATACACTAAATTCTGCTGCTTTCTCTGCGAATGGGACAGCCATGACAGAAAAAATCACTACATCAATAAACAGTGGCCTCAAAGATAAAACTTCATTCCTGCACCAAAAACATATCACATGAACCACTTGTGAATCCGCAATGTGCCTTACTTCCACCATTGCACATTAAACTCGGTTTGATGAAAATATTTGTAAAATCTCTGGGCAGAGAAGAAGTGGCTTTCTTGCATCTCAGGAACAAATTGAAAAATTTAAGTGAGGCAAAGGTAAAAGAAGGGTTTTTTATTGGCCCACAAATTAAAGCAGTCTTTCATAACGAAGAGTTTGAAAATAAACTGTCACAAGCAGAAAAATAAAACTGGCTGGCATTCAAATCAGTGTGCTCACGTTTCCTTGAAAGTGAGAAAGCTGAAAACTATGAATATCTTGCTGGACATGGGGAAATGCTTTCGTGTTACAGTTTGGAATATGAAAAACTATACTTTTTGGACTCACATCTGGACGTCTTTCCTCAAAACCTTGGCGCAATTAGTGATGAGCATGGGGAAAGGCTTCACCAGGACATCTCTATTTTTGAAAAGCCTTTCAGTGGACAATGGAATAGAAATATGCTATCTGAATATTGCTGGCCTGTTATCAAAGACACACCAATAGATGTCTACAAGAGGAAAAGGCCAAAAAATCATTTTAGTGTTTGTTTTTTCTATAATCAAGCCTCTGGGGCATTTCATTCTAACCAATTTGTATAAATATGAGAAGTGGGTCTCCTACAAAAATGGTAGGTGATGGACCATTTTGGTTTTGATATATGAATCAAGCACCTTTTGTTTATACAGAATCCTATAGTTTCATCTAAAGGACAGAAAAAAGTTCAAATTTGTTGTACAGTGTTACCTATGAGTGTCACTTATTGTAAGTTTTTAGGATAAATCTCATATAATTAATTACAGTTAAAATGTTCAGTTTCATTATGTATGTCAGTTACTGTGTTTCTTAACTGGTCCTAAAATAAAAACTTCTGCTTATTATTTTGTATGATTTACTTACAAAGTAATCAAAATAATGTATGGCGGGCATGTCCACATTGCGGACCGTAGTTTGTAGACCCCTATTGTAAACTCTCTCGTTCTTTCGTCACTGAAATGTAACTACGTAGGTGTATTACAAGGTAATATAATTTCTTTCATCTGAATATCCAAATTATTGGAAAAGAATAAAAGTTTTCATCCTTTTATATCCATAATTTGCTTTGCTCTACCCATGAATTTGTGTGTTTCATTTGAATAAAAGATATTACTAGTTTCCACTTTCATCTATCTTATTGAATTTACATCAGATAAAAGACAAAATGAACAAAAAATATCTTTTCTCCGTTTGTTTTAACCTCATAGGAAAAAAGAACGAAAGGAAATCAATTACTTGATACCAGTACTAATCCTGCATTTTATTTCAAAAAGTAACAGTCTGGATTTCATAAGCATCCGCAAATTATGCTTGAATTTATCAGTAAAAATTACAGTTTTCAAATACAAATCAGACTCATCCTTCCGTTGTTAAATACACCTTATAAAGTGTTCTGAATGCCAATAATGTCTCCTCTTACCTTCAATTTCCGCTTTTCATCATTTCTTCTTCATTAACGGCTATTTAGAATCTTTTGAAGTGAAATCAAAGTTAAATAATACAAAGTAACTCCTATTTTATCTTTTGTTTTATTGAGGATCGTGTTGCAAACGGAATTAATAAAAATTTTCGATTGAAAATTGCGCTTTAGTAAGGTAATTTCATTGTAAATAAATATGAGTATGAAAATGTGTTTTGAAAAGAAATTATTTTTTGATAGTGGTTGATAACGCTAAACATTATTTATTTGCCTTTGAATTGAAAATAATTTGTATATTCGAGTAAGTGCAGATATATTAGTGAATGAGTGTATGTATAGATGTGGGAGGGGGAGGGGCATGTATCAAAGGTACGATAGTTTGAGAGCAATCGACATTGATTCTCGATTTGTATTAATCATTCTCATCAAGTGAGAATTTGACAAACAAATAAGTCTTAAGTAGGCGAGAACATAATATTGATTTTGAAATCAAATAAAAATTTTGTAACAGTAAAAGCTATAGTGAGTAATGAGAAACTGTCACTTTCATTTTTGCATTTTATAGCATTCTATGGATGGAATAGTCAGTTTTCTTTTGACGCTTATTTTATAACCTTAATGCACTCAATTAGCCTTTGAAGTATATGGGAATACTATTTGAAGAATTCGATTGATTCTTAAAGCTCGAGGATCGGTTAATAAAATACCGGCTCGATCCAGGTTCGATCTTTGGCCTAGATGATACGCCCGAATGTACTCAATTGCGCCTAAATATATGGGAACAAAATGAGGAATACTACTGGAAGAATGCGATACATCATTAGAGCTCGAGGATCTGTTCGATATCTGGCCTAGGTCCGGACTGTTGGATACAAAAACTGGGAATTCGTGATATTATTGATGGATTAATAAATAATAAATATCTAAAGCTAACATCCTGTTTCCTTGTCCTCAAAAAGTAGAATGCTGAAAAGGGGACTTCCCTGCCCTGGCAAGTACTTTTTCCAATCTTACAGTAGAAGCGAATAAATCATAAAATATCCTATTTCTTGGTTTCTTATGGCAAAACTGCACAAGGCATTTTATATAGTAGGACATACATTAATTTCCCTGCTTCAATGTGTACACCAGGTATTCACATTGTTTAAGCCAATAATGGTAAGTTTTAAGAAGGTAAATCAAATGGATTATTGTTAGTTAACAACTATGTGTTTCAATAGGAACGAAAGTTCATAGAACCATGCTTTCATTCATGTCAGTACTTGATTTTACACTTTTGAGTATTTATACTGCAGAGTATAGAAGTAGTAGTATTTCTGAGCCGCTATCTTTTAATCTTTGTATTCATGTCTTTGTTCATTCAAAAAGTTTAAAATAGGGGTCTAATTCCGTAATCTGTTCGTAAAACAATCCGATTTTGTTGAAAATATTTTGATTCGGGAACAATTAAGTATGCAAGCAAAATTTATGAAACTGTTACTCGTATCTCAGTCAAATGATGGAAATGAGTTTTCAAACTGTACATTTCGACTGTATAAATCAAATGACGAAAACTTCTTTATTAGAAATAGTACCACACAGCATTAGATCCCACTTAGAAACAGTACCACACAGCATTAGGCCACAATTAGAAACAATACAACACAGCTAACTAGACCGGGTACTTAGAGCCGACCCTGAACGTCTGCAAACATTCCAGCTAACGGCAGGACACGAACAGTATTCGGTTATACAGACTATATGATACGGGTTGACAGTGCTCCAACCATTCGGCCCTGATTGCTAGGGCCAACGGAGATGATTAAATTAGTAACAAGAAATCCGACGAGGATTTTCATTATACAAAAACGAGGAAAAAATTTCCGTGTTAGTTTTACAATGGCGTTAGTGACCTGCATGAATCAGATGACAGCATGTTCTGTACCTCTTCCATTCAATCACTGACGATTCAGCGTATCGCATGTGATCAGCAAACTCTTCTTTGCTTTCCCGGTTCATATAAATGAAACTGCTGCTTACACATACGTTTTATCTACTTTATATAGAATGTTTTTATCTTACCATTCCCGCTTTTAGGAAATGATGGTGTTATTTTAGGCTTAATTTGTTCCATCGTATGGTTTGGCAGGTTGTATTTTGGGTCTGGAAGCATTGAATATTTTGATCCATATAAATTAATGACACGTGCCTCTTTGTTTAAGCCATCAATTTGTTTAGCCCTCAAGATGAAAGAGCTGACTTCATAAACTAACCAATCAACTCAACTTGCGGCTTACCAAGTGTTTCACAGACACGCTTCATACTTTCAGCTGACCAAAGGTTTCACAGAAAAGCTTCCTACTTTCGTCATACATTAAGCACATTATAAAAGGGTTAAAGTATATTCCAAGTGAGTGGAAAAGGATTTGACATTTTTAAAGATATTTAAAACATAGAAATTGGCAGCAGTCTATTAAAACAGTAGCCAGTTTTATTAAATATTAAATGAAAATCATAAAGTAATAGTTCTTAACAATGTTCTCTTCTATGAAATTAAAATTCATAGATTCACTTAGAAATTTTTCCGTTTATCTATTTCTTTCCTCTGTTTTCAAAGGGATAGAAATAAAGTGAATAATCGGGGGAAAAGAGAAAATCTTTTTTTATGTCTTGTAATTGTCTGTTTAGAGGTTAAAAAATATTTTTATTAAAGTTCACTAAAGAAAGGATATTATAAAAATTGAGAAGAGGAGTACAGAGGCTGTTCACACATTTTTTAGACGATGTATATTGTATTCACAAAACTAAATTACATAAAATTCTTGTGTTTTAAATGTTCTATTTGACATCCCTTATTCTGAACTATCTTTCGACACCGCAATTTCCAGGATAATAATGCCTTTTGAAGTGTCAGAAGAGGTATTCTATCCCATTCCTTCTGAACAGCTTTTCAGAGTCCTGTAAGGGTTTTGGGACGACGTTTGGATAATGCAGATTTTAAAAGTCTGAAAGCACAAAAATCCATAGGTGATACATCGGGAGATTTAGAAGGGATATCAGTGAAGGGTATGGCCTTGATACCAGTTTTTTGTTCCATTTCTTTTAGGAAATTTGCAGTGGATTTTCATGTGTGACTGCTAGCTTTATCCTGTTGGAGTCTCACAGATTGATGGCACTGTGGGTAAAGCGATGGTATTTCATTCAGAAAAATTGGCGATAAAATATGTTCCTGATAGTATCTTGACATTTTTTTCCACTCTCTTTATTTTTAACTTGCCATTATAAGAAAAACCAGCAACAATCATGAATCCCTTAGAAAAACTTTCTTTCGATTCTTTGAACCATGTACTTAAATTTTTTTCTCCCCTTTTATGATAATAAAAGGCTCTTTTTTTGTTGCAATCATTTAAATACACCCATGATTCATCTATTGTGACAATTGTTTTCCATTTTTCTTTGGATAAGTGTTTCTCATATAGAATTCTGCAGCGTGTCCTGCGTTCAGCGATATGATTTGGAAGAAGACGTTGCACATTACGTTTTTTCGCTTTCTTAAGATTTAAATCAACGTTTATCATTTTGTTTACAGTGGACACCGAGCATTTTAATGATTTTGCAACTGTCCTTTGACTAGGGGGATTTTCTTTTAACATTAAACAACGTACCTTTGCAATAGTCGAAGATGTCCGTTTTTTCCTTGGATACTTGTTTGGAATTTTTGTCCCACTTGAGGCTCCAATTTGGCGTTTTTTTCCTTTCTTGTTGACGATATTACCTATCGACGCATTAGATATCACAAAACCATGACTCTCACATCGTTTTTGGATAACGAAGTATACATATTTCTCTTCGGAAAGAGCATAAATGTAGCCTTCGAACCACTGCTTTGTTAAAAATGCCATTTTGAATAAAATCAAAACTTTCAAGCCGCAGATGATAATTTTGACTTTTAAAAACATAGTACAATTGCAATTATTTCTCTTGCAGCAAACGTATTTTTTTTACCGCTTACCAAAATCGTCTAAAAAATGTGCGAACAGCCTCTGTAAATATTAAAAATAAACTATAAAAATATCAATTTAAAACTTTAAAAAATTTTAAATTAAAAAAATATTTTTTTTTCAAAAACGTAATGCTAAAGAAAGTTGCAAATTTAAAAATTCTAATAATTGTTTTCAAAGTTATTTTAAACTGAAGAAGAATCACTAGCAGAGAGCTCTTCATCACACTACTCTTCATCAAACTTGTCACAAGTTCAAGAAGTTATTAAATTAAAGATCTGAATAGGTATTTCATTTTATTGCAGAATAAATAGTTGAAGCCAAAACGATTGATCCATAAGCACTCAGGTCTATTTCAAAATCCGAATTTCGAATTAATCTCGTGTTAACACATTTCACAAAATTTACTTTCTCCGTGTAATATACATATATATGAATACTTGTATATATATGTAAAAATATATATGTCACTCGTTGTTATATATGTTACTCGTTGTTACATATATATATAACTTTACATATACACTGAAGTGCCACTGAATTAGGGATAGCAAAGCCTATGCAAATTGTGTAGCGCTGCGCATCATGTATGCGCAAGTGAGGGCGCTGTGGTAACTGCATATATAGCGCGTACTGTGGTTGTTCTGAATTAGTTGTTATTAGTTGTTGGAATTGTCAGTATGGGTAAACTGCCTGAATTAGACGCCTTCGATCGCGGGCAAATCGTAGGTGAGCGATGCATGGGCCATTCAATTTCCGAAATCGTCAGACAGCTAGAATTTTCAAGGTCAACAATGTCAAGAGTATACCAAGAATACATGGATGGTGGAAAAAAACTAGCTATCGGGCAAACTGCAAAGGACAATTAGCCTTGACAGTGCGTGGTGAGAGACTGCTCAGTCGTATTGTACGTAGCCAGCGAAGCCAAACATTAGTTCAAATTACCACCCAGTTTAATGACCGTGCCAGTCGTGCAGTCAGTAAACGGACTGTGCAACGCTCGCTTCACCGTGTGGGTTTCGGAAGCCGTGGACCTACGAGAGTACCAATGCTCTATACTCGTCATCGGGCTGCACGTCTTGCCTGGGCAAGAGATCACAGAGACTGGAGTGTAGAGGACTGGAAACGAGTAGCATGGAGTGATGAGTCTCGATTCCGACTACTTAACGTCGACGGGAGGCTGAGAATATGGCGTCTGGCTCATGAAGCCATGGATCCTGCATGCCTGGCTGGAACTGTACAAGGGCATGGTGGCTCAATCATGGTCTTGGGTGTTTTTTCGTGGCACAGTTTGGGATCTTTGGTGCGTGTACCAACCTCCCTCAATGCAATTCGGTACGTAGAGTTGCTGGGTGATCACCTCCATCCGTTTATGCTGTTCTGTTATCCGCACGGTAATGGAGTTCTCGAGCAAGACAACTGTACCTCTCACAAGTCTCGGTTGGCTACTGGCCGGTTGGATGAGCATTCTTCTGACTTCTCTGTCATGAATTGGCCACCTAGAAGCCCAGACTTAAATCCTATTGAGCATCTTTGGGATGTGTTGAAACAAGGCGTGAAAGGCCATCACACAGCACCAAAGAACCTTACTGAATTATGGACAGCTTTAGCCAATATTTGGCAAGCCATTCAGTGGAACATTTCCAGAAACTTGTTGAATCTATGCCTCGTCGTGTGGCAGACGTTATCAAGGCCACAGGAGGCCCAACTCGTTACTAGGTAGGTATCCCTAATTCAGTGGCACTTCAGTGTATATGTAATTCGTTGAATATATATGGTATATTTTAATTATTTATAATACCGGGTGGCCATAATTAAACTGACAGTGCTCACAGTGTTCTGTAGCACGATCTATTTGCGAGAATGACGCCACATTTTGTAGGAAGATTAAACAAGACGGGGGACGAAGGATTCCGCGAAAAAATAAATTAGTTCCAAAAGTCACCGCTAGGGGAATATTTGGCGCTGTGTAATAGAAAATAGAGTGTTAACAAATGCAAATTATTACGGAATAAAATTACCTTTTATTATGCACATTTTCTTATTTAGTTCAAGTGCAATATGGCAACACTTTTAAAAAAGCGTAAAATCTACATAAACACCGATAAAGTCTCGTGATCTGCAATATCACGTACGCTGAGCAGAAGAAGAAGTTCTTTATTCAAATTTCACGTTACATCCATTGGCACAGTGCCAGCTGCTTGGGTTTTAAAAGGCAATGTGTTACGTTTCGAATCAATCGAATTGAAAGTTTATGTGCAATGTCTCCTTCTTTAGTCGAGCGTGCGTTACTGGTCAAATTCTTTTACCTCAACCAGTGCAACGCGTCAGCCGCTCTTCGCGCTTTTAGAACGCACAAAAAATTCGTAAAGGTAACGGTCCTGTGTCAGTTAATGGGCTAAAAGCAATGGTTGCGACGTTTGAGAAAACAGGTTCGCTGAAGGTTCAGTCAGGCAGAGGACGAAAACCTGTACCACAGGATACAATCGAAGCAGTTGCCACGGCGATTGTCGACAGAGGACCAGACAATATTGCTGCCACCTCTAGCGCTCGTGGATTAGCTCGGAATATGGATATGCCTTACAGTACGGTATGGAAAATCTTACGAAAGATTATCAACTTCTATCCGTACAAGATCAGCCGTGTACAGGAGTTACTGTACCCCGACCATGATAAGCGATTGACTTTTGCTCTCACCTTTCTTGCCAGAATGGAAGTGGATGATGCTTGGCCGTGGAAAATCTTATGGGGAGACGAGGCCCACTTTTACCTGCATGGAACTGTGAATACCCAGAACTGCCGAATTTGGGATGACAAATCACCACATGCAGTCACAGAAATTCCCCATTTTCTATTACACAGCGCCAAACACTCTATTTTCTATTACACAGCGCCAAATATTCCCCTAGCGGTGACTTTTGGAACTAATTTATTTTTTCGCGGAATCCTTCGTCCCCCGTCTCGTTTAATCTTCCTACAAAATGTGGCGTCATTCTCGGAAATAGATCACGCTACAGAACACTGTGAGCACTGTCAGTTTAATTATGGCCACCCGGTATTTAAATGTTTTTCTTATACATTAAAAATTTTCAATGAATTCAGTCTTCGGAATCTTCCGATAAAATAACTTAGAGAAATTTAGCTTGAAATATATTTGATTTAATATTCAATAAATACACTCCTGGCCATTAAAATTGCAATACCATAAAAGAGGAATGATATAAACTTCCAATTCCCATGAAAGGAAGAGGATGCTGGGATATGCAAACGATTAGCATTTAAGCGCAATCAAACGACGCAGGAGGGAGAAACGGCATCTCAAACTCTGTACAAATAGAAAGTTACGCGCGTGTTTCTCATTCAGAAATCGCATTTAAATGTAGGTTGTTGGTAAAAATATCGTGTTACGCCTCGTATAAGAAGAAGAAATGGCTACCAGCACGTTTTGGAATTCTATAGCGGCAGGATCGTGGCCTATCGAGAGTGCGGTTTATGATTCCACGATATTGCTACTCGCATTGGTCCATATCCAACGACTGTAATGCGAATATGGAATCGATGAGTTCAGGGGGGTCATACTGAACGCCATGCAGGATCTTATCCGCCTCCCGTCACTAACGCCCGACAGGACAGACATGTTGTCAGGTCGGCCTTGCTGGATCGTACAGCCATTTCACGGACCTTGAGTCAGGAAATGAGCCTGTTTGCAGCGTGCCAACTATCCGTATGGACAGAGCGATGACGTCTGCAGCGGCACGGGCTGTCTGCATGGCGACCATTATTGCGACTTCCCTTGAGCAGCATGGAGACGCGCAGCGACAGTGGTGCACCCAACGATAAAACTGTATACAGGAGTGGTACCACGTCGTCTTTTGAGACGAGTCCAGGTTCTGCGTGCAACATCATGATGGACGTATCGGTGTCTGTAGACACCAACGAGAACACACGATACGAACATGATCACCTTTTGGTCGCGTCGTCGGTAATCTTAACAGCCAGCGTTACATTTCTCAGATTTTATGGCCGGTTGATGTGCCCTATATTTGAGGCCTCGGAAACCTTATTTTTCAACAAGATGATGCAAGTTCGCATTGCTCTCCAACCACTACGATTGATGAAGTGTGGCATAGACTTGAAGCAGCATGGAATGACTTGCCCTTATCTGTCATCCAAGCCCAGTTCGACTCGATGCTTAACTGGGTTAGAGCCATTTTAGCTTCCAGAGGTGGCAGCTGTGTGTACTTATTTAAGACCCTATATACCCCCAAACTGCACACAAATTTAATCATGTTTTCTTCCTACTATGCTGTATACATACATTAAGAAGTTTTGTTATTTGCCTTCCTTCCTGGTGTTGCAATTTTAATGGCCAGCCGTGTATTAAGATAATACTTACAAGTATTTTGACATTACGTATATTAGTTATCGATAATCCTGACTACCATTGAATGACATTATTGAATTAAGACTATTGTAATCGTGTATTCTATAACCTTGAATATGTAAAATATCTAATTATTCATAAGTATTCAAAATGTTTCGAAAATCCCCAAGCAATAAAAATAGCTTGTTGAAATAATAGCAGTTCAAAAGTTATACAGCTAGTATTTCTATATAGTATCGAATTTTGTTTTGAAATGATAACTATTCAACTGCAATTAATAATTTCCGCAACTTTTTTAAGATCCTAAAGCTTGAAATTTTGCTAACATATTTCGAGTTATATTTTTTCTAATATGGATCGTTGTTCTGAATTCCGTGATTTGCAACTTGAAATGAAAAAAGAATTTCGATTCTACAACGTGCTATTTACAGACCTTAAATGTATATTCTTTATTCCTTCGAACTGTTTGGTTTAGTGTTTCTCGCCTAGTCCGCGTCCTTCTATACATTCGAATACCACCACTTGTGCTTCCCACATTTTAGTGCATTCAAAAATCAATTTGATCATTTCATAACGTCGAACGATCAATTTAGTCACTCACAGAATTTATATTATTTAAATTCTTGTCTTGTAGAAGTTTGTATCTTCATTTTCTTCCGTCTACGAAGCCCTTGAATCGCGATATTATAATCATCGCTTCATTGTTGATGTTCATATTCATCTATTTTGAACTTTAAGAAAATAGAACGTCAGAATGCACAAGAAATCCGTGCAATGATCGAACGTAGTAAAAAGAATTTACTTGCTTTGAAGATGCTTAAATAGGAACAAAATGATTTATTTAACATATTTCTGCTAAATATTATGCTGAAAAAATTATATAAAGAATCCGAAAAGAACTTTTAATTGTTACAAAAAACTAAAATGGTCCCATCCTTTGATCAATTCATTACCTTTTTAGAACAGCATGAAACAGTCTTGTTATCTGTAGACAGGAATTTTATTCCCGAAGGAAAAACGATGATGAGAAAATCCTTTAATTCCGTTTCCAAATCCAAAACTATATTGGTAAATCAAAACAATGAAAATAAAAGCTGTATAATTTGTTCTGAAAAGAATCCTCATCCTGTTTTCAGATGAGCAAAATTTCCACAATATTCCCTCGGTAAAAGATTCGAACTTGTTAAGTTTCATAAGCTTTGTTAACTGTGCTTACGAAAAAAATCCCCAAAAAATTAATGCCGTTCGAAATATTTATGTATCTGCGGTGGAAAGCATTCTTAATCAATTCGTAAACGTACTGGCGTCAGGGTGAAAGAGACGCCGGTCGAGAGTAAACACGTGTCCGCAGCGGATTCGGAAATCAAAAATCAACAGCGTTTTATTACACTGCTGGCCACCCAATTTGCAACACCAAGAAAGACAAAAGATATCACGACAAAATTTATTTTGTAGATAACATGTTGACCAAGTATCAAATGATTAAATTTATAGACTTCTGTGAAGTGTGGTTCCTGCCAAAATCAGTAGCCAGAGTAGCCGCCATTGTTGGAGATCACCGCTGCAACACGCCTCGGCATTGATTCAAAGAGTCTTTGGATGAGTTCTTGGGGTACAGCAGACCAAGCAGCTTCCACACGTTGCCAAAGTTGATCTGCTGTGGCAGCTGGGGATGGAATCTGGGTCAATCGTAGAGCAACCATGGACCACATGTTTTCTATGGGCGAAAGATCCGGAGAGCGAGGCGGCCAGGGAAGCAATTCAATCTGGCGATTGACGAAGAACCGTTGGACAATACGTGCCACGTGTGGTCGCGCATTATCCTGTTGAAATATGGCTGTGGGCAAGCCCTGAAGGTACGGAAGGACAACTGGCTCCAACACCTCGGAGATGTAGCGCTGACTGTTTAAAGTACCGGCAATACGTACTAAAGGTGTGCGAGAGTGATATCCAATACCGCCCCATACCATAATACCCGGTGCAGGACCAGTGTGGCGGTGCATAACGCAGCTGTTCAGCATCCTCTCTTCACCGTGTCTCCACACTCGAATGCGACCATCGTGGTGTTGCAGACAGAAGCGTGACTCGTCAGTAAAGACAATTTCATTCCATTCTGCCGTCCACATCCTTCTGTCATCGCACCATTGGCGACGGAGACGTCTGTGGTTCTGCGTCAAGGGTAGACAAAGCAATGGACGTCTTGCGGACAGAGCACTCTGCTGTAAACGGCGTCGAATGGTACGCGCAGACACTGGATGATGCGTTACAGACTGCATGTACTGTGCTATGCTTCGTGATGTGACTGAGCGATCCGTCACTGCCATGCGCACAATTTGCCTGTCATCACGTGAAGTGGTGCGCTGAGGTGGATGCGATCGAACACGCCGGTCCGTCGTACCCTCCTGCATCCAACGATCACATATCCGCATTACAGTTGTTTGGTTTCGTCCAACACGACTACCGATTTCCCTGAAAGATAATCCACAATCTCGGTAGGACACTATCCTTCCTCTGTCGAACTCGGATACTTGATCAAAAGATGATCGCTGTTTTCGACGAGGCATAATTGATCGTTTTTTTTAAAAACCACAAGAAAAACACAATTGCCGAACTTGAAATCGTCGAAATCTCCAAGCCTTAAATAGCGCTTTGAAGTGGCGCCACAGGCGCGAGTGATGTGAGTCTGCGCTGAAATTCTAATCATTTGCATATCTCACCTCCGCTAATGCATGTTGTAAATTTCATGTTGTTTGTATGTTTCCTTCAGGGTGTTGCATTTACAGTGGCCAGCAGTGTATATAAGGGTATAATTTGGTTGCAAAATAAAGATAGGACATTAATAAAATGTAGATGTATTTTTGATATCGCGTCAAATGTTAATATATTATCCAGAAAAACGAGTGATTTCCTTGGTGGTTAGATTAGAAAAAGTAGAAACTTCGGTTTCCGGATTAAATTCAACTAAACAAAATTTGAATGGCAAATTGACGACTATCATCTCGAATGAAAATGTAAGTTTTTTGGAACTTATTGAGTTCTTAGTTGATGACAAGATTACGGGGTTGACGCCTAGTATTAATTTAGATATTTAAAAAATAAAAATTCTTCGATTTTTGAAATTAACTGATTCTTGTTTTCCGAAGCCAAAGAGATTGATGCGTTATTAAATGCAGATATTTTTTGTTGAATAATGAAAGATAATCTTTCCAAAATGAATGAGAAATTACTGTTTAAGGAAACTGAATTTGGTTGGATCGCGGATGGAAGACTGAATGAAATCAAAACTAATGATGTAGCATCGTGCTTTCTTCTTAAAGTCGATAGTTCTATAGAGGTCACTTTAAAACAATTTTTTGAACTCTAATCTCATAGCATAAAAGATTTTCTTTGCTTTCGTGAACACGATCAGGCCATGGTAATCTTTGAACAAACAGTCAGATACAAAAATGGGCGATATACAGTGGGATTGCCATTTCGTAAAGATTGGAAACAATTATCAGATAATCTTCCGGTAGCAAAACAGCGATTCCATAATTTGTGGGGAAGGTTTAAAAAAATTCGGAACTTTATTCACAGTATTTAGAAATTATTCAGTATTATTTAAATCAAAGAATAGTTGAGAAAGTCGAAAATTCTGAAATAAATAAACACAAACCAACATATTTGCCCCACCAAGTCGTAAAAAAAGAAGGTCGTATTTCAACTACAACACGTATAGTATTTGACGCAGCATCACACCAGACTAATGAGTTATCCTTGAACAACTGCTTGTGGCAGGGTCCCAACTTATATCAAAACCTACTAGATGTGCTTATCAACTTTAGACTTAATCAAATTGCAATATCATCTGATATACGTCAAGTCCCGGAAGACAATCATAAAGATGCTGTACTTTTTATATGGACTGACAGTAATCCTCGTATTGACAAAAGGCCAAACCTGCAAATGTATCATTTCAACAGGGTACCCTTTGGGATCAACGCTAGCCCGTTTCTGCTAGCAGCTATTGTTAAACATCACATTAATAAGTATAAAGATGAGTTTTGCACAGCTGTACAACACCTAGATTGTTTCACGGACGTTGATGATTGGATCACAGGACAAGATACTTGGAAAGAGGCACTTCTTATTTCCAGCTGTGCCAAAAATATCATGAAAGAAGCAGGGATGGTGATGCGAAAATGGATCTCCAATGACGCTACGTTGATGAGTCAGTGGGCTGCAGAAGGTTTCGATTCATATCCAGTTGAAAATTCTGTCATCTTGGGAATCAGCAAGACGAAAGAATTGGGTATGGCTTTGCAAACTCAAGGAAATTGTCTGACCGTGGACACAAAAGTCTACTAAAATTCATTTCGGGCAATGAAAACTCTAAAAGATTTCTTTTGAAAACCATTGGTAAAATCTATGGCCCGTTGGTTTTGCTTCCCCCCCTTTACAATAAGAATGAAATGCCTCATTCAGGAACCCTAGTCGAAGAAAATAACATGGAATGACAATTTACCTCCAGAGATTAAAGAAAAGTGGTTGGATTGGTGTAAGGAGCTTCCGCTCTTAAATGAGCTCAGACTCCCAAGATTGGTACTAGATTCTACCAGAGAAGAAAATGACATCATAGAAATTCATACCTATTCTGACGCTTCCAAACTTGCATATGGATCTTCAGTTTATATGAAAGTTAAAAAACAAAGTAATGTACTTGTAAACCTCGTCAATTTTAAGGTAAGGGTGGCACCACTGAAGAGGGTAACGTTACCTCGGCTTGAGCTTCTGGTTGTTTTGGTAGCAGCTCGCTTGAGTTCAAAGGTTCAAGAAATCATGAGCCAGAAAAGGCACTGCGCTGTGTTTCATTGGACAGATTCCAAAATTGTTTTATTTTGGTTCATAGGGTCTTCAAAAAGGTGTAAGCAATTCATGGCGAATCGAGTTGAGGAAATCACAAGGTTGATGGATCCCGATACGTGGTATCAATGTGCCGGAAAGGACATTCCTTCAGACCTCTTGTCCAGGGGTCTTAAAGCTGAATCGCTTCTGCATAATGAAAAATGGTGGAATGCACCTTCCTTCTTACAGTCTGATGAACTCGTAGAAACTGTTGATGTAGATGACTCGTTGAAAGTGTTTTCATTAGAGTGTCCAGTAGCGAATGAAGAAGAGTATTTACCAGAACTAAAATCTAAAGACTCTAATGAAAGCACTTTATTGACTTTAAATTCTGAAAACACAATTTTTGATTATCTAGTTAACCGTAATAGCAAATTTTTAGCTATAGTTTGAATTCTGAGTTTTCTTTTTAGGTTTGTGAATAATTGTAGGAACCCTAAGAAAAAAGACAAGGTCCTCTGGGATCGGATGAGATCTCAGAACCTAAGGGGTTTTTAGTTAAACAATTTCAGAGTGAGGAATTCTCTGCAGAAATATCAGCCCTCAAGTCCAGTGGTAGTATTTCAAATAAAAGCAAGATTTTAAATTTATCACCAAATTTAGACAGTAAAGGTATATTAAGGGTAGGAGGCAGACTAGAGAATCCTCAGCTGTCATATTCAAGTAAACACCCTATACTACTCCCCTCAAAAGGTAAGTTAACTGAAATTATCGTACGATGTTATCCTGAGAAGTAATTTCATCTTAGACCTCAACATTTACTCTTTCAGGTTAGGCACAAATATTGATCCATTCATGGGAGAAATTTGTGCAAAATAATCGTGCCCAATTGTGCCATTTGCTTTTAAAGCGAATACCAAGGAGTGTTCACAAAAAATGGGCAATTTGCAAATGCAGAGAATAACCCCCGATAAAGTTTTTAATTCGACTGGAATTTATTTATGTTGGCCCTTCTTAATCAAAGATAGGAGCTGTTTTGAATTCTCTCCCGCTTATCCCTCTCTCGACCGATGTTGATGACTTGGAGGTGCTGACGCCGGCACATTTCTTGATAGGAAAGCCGGTAGCGGCCATAGTCGAACCGTCTCTAACTAATATTCAGACAAATCGCATTAATGCTTGGCAGAGAATTACAAATTACGTACAAACAATCTGGAAAAGATGGAGTCATATTTGCATAGTCTACAACAAAGAAAGAAATGGGTAGTTAATAAAGAAAATTTAAAAATAGGGGACATGGTGTCGATAAAGGAAGAAAATCTCCCACCATGTAAATGATTATTCGGACGAATAATAGCCATATATCCAAGACAGGATAGAAAAGTGCGAATTGTTGACGGGAGACACCCCGAACAGCGATGGGATACCAACCTAACTGTCTTCCACTATGCGGGCCGACAACCAGGATCGATGGTCTGGGGTGCCACTTTATTTCAAAGAAGGACCCCTTTGGTTGTCATCCGCGGCAGCCTTACAGCACAGTGATACGTCGACTATATTCTACTCCCCGTTGTGTTGCCATTCATATCACGTCATCCTGGGCTTACATTTCAGCAAGATAATGCCCGCCCGCACACGGAGAGAGTTTCAACTGCTTGTCTTCGTGCTTGCCCAGTGCTACCTCGGTCAGCAAGGTCTCCGGATCTCTCCCCCCATTGAGCACGTTTGGAGCATTATGGGTAGGGCCCTGCAACCAGCTCGAGAATTTGACGATCAAACGCGCCAATTGGCATGATATCCCGCTTGAGGATATCTACCACCTCTATCAATGAATGCCAAGCCGAATAACTGCTTGCATAAGGGCCAGAGGTGTACCAACGCGTTATTGAATTTTTAACTTTGTTAAGCTCTTTCTCTTGAATAAATCCTCCATTTTTTTTCAAATTGTTATCATTTGTTTTTCTGTACATGTACATTTGGGCGGAGCGTAAAAAATAAAGGTTTCGATTTTCTTTTTTCTCTGGTGCAGAAAAGTTGGGTACTGGTGGGTAGGTCACGTATGCAAAGTTTTGGGTAAAGCAAAAAATATCTTCCGTTTCCATTTCGGCCGTGATTTTTAGCAGATTTTTACCATAAAGTTAAAAATGTGTGTTTCTATTGTTTTGTGTGCTACTCATCATTTTGTTCAAACAAAATACAGAGGTAATTCGAAACTTAATACAGAAAGGCAGCAGCTGACACACTACGTTCAGAAAGGAAAAGAAATATTTTGGCATGAAAATATTGTCAACAACAACTTTAGAAACGAAGCTTAAATCCTTCGGGAAATACTCACAGAAATTGTTCGACATTTCTTCATATAAGTGTGTTTTTTTAAACAAATGTTCTTGCCCAAAGAATAAAAGGATCCCTGAAATGGAAAGAATTTTTCTTATAGACCAATGGGCATTTAGGCAAATGTCCATAGTCGCAGTTGACTTAAAAGCAATTGAAAGCTGAGGAAACGAGCCGATAGGAAGCAGAAAGAGACAGAAGCAGTAAGTCTTAAAATAAACGTTTAGCCATCTGTTACTCCATCTAGACTCATATTTCCTGATCCAGATACTGACGTGGATCCACATAACTCCGATAGTGACACAGATTACTTGAAGCCATCCCCCATCCACAACCAGGAGGACTCTGTATGAAGGGAAAAAGACGTCACGATCAAGCCGATACCCAGCAGTAGCTATAGCTTAGGACAGAACCGGAGTTTTAGATCGGGCTGGAGCCATCATTGCAAGCGCTGTTTTGGAAGATTTTGGGGATGATTACCGAAACAAACACATTAAATGTAATTGATAGACATAAAATAAGAAGAAGAGATGGAAAAAATTAGGAAAGAATATCAGCAAGGAAATGAAAGACAGCTGGAACCATTGAAGGGACTTTATTTTAACGGAAAGAAGGACAAATCTCTAATGCAAAAGAGAGTAGGGGAAAGATGTACCAGAAAACAGTCCTGGAAGAACACATTGCAATGATTAAGGAACCTGGAAGCAAGTACCTTGGACACATAGCGCTGACCTCGTCATCAGCTTTGAGCATTTCTCAAATCATGCTGCAATTCATGCAGAATAAGAATATTGACATTCATCAACTAGTAGCAATAGGGTGCGATGGAACAATCGTTAATACTGGGTATAAAATTGGCGTGATTCGCTTTTCTGGGGAAGCCATTGGGAAACCCTTGTACTGGTTTATCTGCCAGTTACACGCAAATGAGTTGCCACTCCGACATTTAGTACAGCATTTGGATGGTGGAACGAGTGGCCCAAATGCATTTTCTGGTCCTACTGGGAAAGCATTGGCAAATTGTAAAAACCTCCCAGTTGAGAGATTTGTAGAGATTTCGAGCGAATTTCCGAAAATCGACATAAAGGATCTTAGCACACACAAGCGATAGCTTTGGGATATTTGTCAAGCTGTCACAAATGGAAACTGCTCCTCAAGTTTTTCACAAAAGCACCCTGGGAAAACGTCTCATGCACGTTGGCTAACAACTGCAAATCGAATAAAGCGTTTATACATTAGCTCGTCAGAGCCTTTAAACCAACTTTAAACTCTGGCAGAGTTCGTCGTGAAACTGTACGCACCTACGTGGTTTACAGTCAAATTAAATCCATATTGCACGTATGGTCCACGAAATTTGTTAGACAATAAACGTCTCACGCTATCTTAAAAACGATTTAAAGACTGTGGTCTATCCTATTATCCAGAGAAATGGTTATTTAGGCCACCCAGAAGCAATAAACTTGTCAATGATCACAGACGACAGACAGTCCATTCGAGAACTTGGACTACGTAGGATTTTACGAGCAAGAAAGGAAAAAAGGAAGGAATGAGACACTACAACATTCCATCACTCAACTTCGAGGCAATTCCATATATAGACCTTATTGATTGGCAGAAATGTAATTTGACGGAACCCCCAATTGACAGAAGATGATTTGAGAAATTTGATTTTCAGTAGAGAGTGTGTAGCTCAACACCTGGGAAGCCTAAAATTTCCTTTCCACACCCAAAGTGTTGAACGTTTCGTTAAACTAGTAACAGAGATTTCTGCGGCTGTGTGGAGAAAATAAGCGTGACGGTTTAGTTAGAACCCGAACAGAGTCGAGAAACGCTATGCCACCATTTGAAGCTAAATGCGAGTACCTAGTAAAACCGGAATAACCGCAAGGGCAAAGGAGTTAAGTGACCATATGGCTGGGTGGATGGGTGGGCACGGGTGGAACTCGTAATGCAGCCACCTCCCCGTGGTGAGTTCTGAGTTTTTTTCTGAATTTTATTTCAGAAAAAGCGAAAAGCTGCTTACAAAACAACGTAAATACACATTTTTAACTGTACGGTAAAAATCTGCTAAAAATCACGGCCTAAATTGAAAAGGAAGATATTTTTTGTTTTTCCAAAAACTTTGCATACGTGACCTACCCACCAGTACCCAACTTTTCCGCACTAGGGCAAAAACAAAATCGATATTTTTTTAACGCTCCGCCTAATGTACATCACATCTATCGACTTTCGTCCCATTCGGATAACTCTCTCTTGGTGCGTCGTTTTTTTTAATCTAAAACTGTATATATATATGTGTGTGTGTGTGTGTGTCTGTGTGCTACTGGTGAAATGTAGTGAAGTAATCAAATATTAGAGGAACATGAAATTAGATTTTTTAAAAACTCAAATATATAAAATTATCGCTGTCCTTATCCCTCATGTCCCCGGAAAAAAATTCTTGTAAATTATGTTTTCTGTGAATTTCCATGCCTTTTTTAGCAAAAGGGCATAAAAATGTTTCACTTGAAACATTTCTTTGTTTGTTGAACTACTCATAATGCAAAGAGTAAGTAAAAAAGTTTAGAATTCCTATAAGCATTTTTGGTAACACTTGAACTACCACATTAAAGTTTCTTGCCGAAAAAATTTTAGTCTATTACAGCATAGATGCAAATCACTGTAACCTGAGAGAAATTTAAAAAAACATTTTTTTCTCCACTGAGTATATATTTAAATTAGGCTTTAAGTACTTGGAACTTCTGGCAGGCGAAACATAGGATTCGAAATCTCGCAAAAACTTAACAAGTAGAATGAACAGGTACAGGTGGGAAATCACATCCAATTATCTTTAAAAAGATTTTTTGCTAATGCCCAATTTTTTTCCTAAATCTTTCTTTTCCGGTTTTTAAGTAAAAAGAAATCATTTCACGTAAGAAAAAACGATAATAAAAATAAGCGCTTCCTTTTTGGTTTTGTTTCTGGATTAAAATCTGTTTGAGATGATAAGATTTTCAACAACAATTGAAGAAAATTGATATCTTAGAAATTACTGTTCTGGGGATTTTTTTAACCTCAAACTATAAATGAGAGTAAAAGAAAAATCTTTATTATTCTTTGATTAAGTGATGTGCATTATTTTTAATCTACATCAAATTTCATAATTATTTGATTAATGGAATAGTTTGTTTGACCTAGAAATATGCTTAAATGATCCCATGATCAATGTATGAGATTAGTTTTAAAAAATCATGCCATCTTATTCTAAATTTAAATATGCAGTTTTAAGGTTAAATACATATGTGATGCGGGCAGTATATGGGTGAAATAAAATTGCTCCAAAGTGTACGGTTATACTTTCACCGTTTGAAGAATTAACGGTGAAGAATTAACAGTAACAATAAAATGTGTATGAATAAAATATTAAAACATACGTAAGCCATAATGCTTAAAGAAAGAAATTATATTTGAGCACATGAATAAAGAAAGAAATTATATTTGAGCACATGAGTATACATGTCTACAAAAAACAAAATTACTTTTTCCGTGTGAAAACAGGGGGAGAGTATTTGTAAAGTAGGGCTGAATATGCACTTTTGTAGCATATTGTTTTTTGTTCTAATACATATATGGGGTTTGCATTCTCGTACAGAAGAAAATAAAGTAAATCTTTAACATAACGACTGAGTTAAATCGGATTGCGTCAAATGATAATATCTAGATTCCGAATAACAAACTAAAGTTCATTTGCTGCTCTACCTTGGTATGTACAATACGGTGGGCCGAAAATAACTTTTTTTAGATTTTCGATGATGGCTAGAGCGGAAAAGTTGTCATTAGCGGCACTAAGCTCACGCAAAAAATTTGAGATTTTTTGGACAACTCCTTAATTTGCCAAAAATGTCTTCAATTTTTGGTAAAACGTTGATTTTGAAACTTTTTTAGCAAAATTTTTCATGATGTTAAACTTAATTTATTTTGGTTGTAATTACTTGTATATTCATGTTTAATGTGCCAAATGTCCAAATAAGTCTAATTATGCATTATTTAGGTGCTATGTGCTTTGAAAATGTACAGCTTTGTTCTCGTTTTGCGTTCAGGACCAACTCACCATGAGGAGGTTGCTGTACTGCGAATTCGGCCCACCCACTGAATGTTGTATTCAGAATGTGTACCTTTATAAGCTACTCAGTCCTTCTTTGAAATGAATTTTGGCATCATTTTTCATGAATCCAACTTTGGTCTGATGAAGGCATCTCTTCTTTCATTCCCACATATCTTTGATGCAGCTTCCGTCACAATTTTAACGGTTCTTTCCACAGCCTAGGAGTGACTGGAAAGCAGAGTAATGATTCATCTAACATGGATTATGAATTTATGCTGTCTTTAATTTTTTTCTGAGGAAAGGCTTTTGGTGGTTGGAGTCTCGCTGATTTCTATGAAGACCCATTCGATACAGTAATAGTACTCCGTTGCTTCAAGTTCAGCTTTGAAACCTGGATCTCTTGAACTCTGTTGGTCTTTTTCTTCTTTGAGTTGCATTATCTTGTAATTATTCTCCATGCTAATCTTTTAATATCTTAGTTATCTTCAGTTGCCATTGCTAGCAGTAAATTCTCAGGATGGGCATAGTATCCATTTCTTTGAACCACCGAGTGCACTGTGTTCTTTAGCTCATCCGGGAGAATACTTGAGAGTTGAATAATCTGCCACACATTTCCAGGTCCGTCTGTGCAACCTGGCTGTTACTTTATGCCAAATAATATTGGAACATAAACCCGTATGAGGTACTGCGCGAGATCTTTCAGAGCTTCGTCAGGATTCGAAATGCTGAAGTACAAGCGTAAAATTCTGCAAGCTGTTGTGATCCATCTAGATTGCACAGTTGGCCCTAGCTTTCTATTTTGAAGTCCTCGGGAGCACTGTGAAATTGAAACCGCTGCATAAATATCAAGTAATTACTTTTGATCTGTGTTCAAATCATCAGTGTTTTGTATTTCTGATGTCCCTGCGACAGGAATAGGCTGAAACGAAACAGCACGTTCATTTTTGCACCCCATTAGTGTATTTCCGATTGGGTCGGAAAAGGTCTCGTGGTTTCCCCGTCCCGTGGTTCCCCCGTCAAATTAAGACGGTAGATGTCCAAGTGGGAGCTCGTTCGTATGAAGAATGCAAACCAAATGTTGCAGTTATCTTCTTAATTTGTCCAAGACAGGCAATGACACCGTTGCTTCCTGTATTAACAGCGGTGCCATCACATCCGACTGCTATCAGTTTAAAAATATCCACTTTGTTCTGACTTAAAAAAATATGTAAATCATTTCGAAATTTCTTCGTTACTGGAACGAGGCGTCAAGTGCCCCAAAAATTCCGAAACAAGTTTTGACTACGCAGTCATATGGTCTTTGTCTTTCACTTGACGATGCCGCTTGTTCCCCTTTTTTCTATGAAGATCGTTTTATCTTTTCTATCATCAAAGAATTTGCTTTTAATTTTTCTTCCTTCAAAGTCTTCTTCCACCTACATTGGTTCTATCTTCATTGGTTTCATCCAGAAACTGTAAACAAATACCATCCCACCCCCGCTCCACTACCCCTTCCCTTCCGGACTTGCATTCAAGGCGTGCTGCAGTCCGTCACCCAAAAATATGATACATCGACGCATCGAAAAGCACAAAAGAAGGAAGAGCAAGGAACATAAAAATACAAAAGAGAGAAATCGGTGGAAAATTCAAACAAAACTTTTGCCCACTTATACGCGAAAAAGCTATAAAAATCGACTCATTTAGAAAGCACACAGAAATTAAATAAAACATAATCAGAGCTTATTTAGGCATTTGGCCCACTAAACCTGAATATACAAGTAAATACTACCAAAAAAATTAAATTTAACATCTTGAAAATTTTTGCTAAAAAAGTTCCAAAATTAGCATTTTATCAAAACTTCAAGACTTTTCGGCAAATCAAGGAGTTGTCCTAAAAATCTCAAATTTTTTTTGTGTGAACTTAGTAACACCAATGGCAACTTTTCCGCACTAGCCATCATCGAAAATCGAGGAAAAGTTTTTTTCGGCCCACCGTAATATACAACTAAGAATGAGTAAACACTGATATAGCAATGTCAGCGCTCCTACTATAGGAGGTGTTGTCCTACTCCACAAACACTAATGTTAAATTAGAATATTTCAACCTATGCTCTAACCCAAATTATCTACTTCTGACGCTTTACACTAAACCTACCAATTAAACAGGCTTTTGTTTCACTCGCTAACATGCTTGGTTCATAGGACTGCCACAACTTCAATCAACTTCATAAATCGAACTTGACATCTACTGTTTAGAATCTAGGTAAAGAAAAAAATCCCACTCCGACTTCGATCATAGTATTTTCCTTATAAATATCTTGTCTCATATTTACGTCAAACTTTTTTATTCGAATATGGCTATTTTTCTACTTCTCCTAATCCCAACAGAGAGGTGGGCTATGTTTAGGAGGAATTAGTGTCTGGGGAATTTGTTAGTTGAAGAGTGAACGTAATTGGAAATATTTCCCGTCTTGTGAAATGTTTCCCTCTGTAATGCATTCTCCTAACCGCCTGGTGTTGTCTGTCACACAAAATGAGGCCAATATCCTCACTGTTTGCTCATCATCCTGACTTGGTGCAAACAAGACCTGAACTAGCATCAGTCTAAATCCTAAAATGTTAATTTTTAAATGGCACGTGAAATTCTCTCTTCTTTGCTGATGATCTAAAGATTCGAGTCAGTCGTTTGCTGCTAATCTTCCAGAGAGTGAAATCAGAAGTAATTACATGGTTCTTGACCAGGGGTTCTCAAACTGCGGTCCACCAAGCTTTTATGTGCGGCCCAAAACACTCGCACTCATTACCGAGCAGGTGCTTTTGTAAACATCATTTTGGAAATGAGAAATACAAAACCATACAAAAATGTGCCACCTGCTGCTCATATTGTTCGTTTCAACGTATTTTTGTGAATCATCCAATTACAAAATGAACTATGCGAAGAACGTATATAGAAATGATTCCTACCCTCAAGATATATTGAGCATTTCGAAAGTAATGTATTGAGCATGTAATGTATTCAGCAAGTAATGTATTGAGCATGTAGCAAGTAGAAACCTGATTTATCTAAAACAGTCAAAAATTTGTCACTCATTTTTAAAATAAACGTTTGAATCCATTTAGGAAATTAGCTTTATTTTTGACATTATTATATTATAAGGTATAGTGGTGCGGCCCGAGAGAAAAAAGGTTGAGTAAGACTGTTGTAGAGCATCCGCATTGTATGAATCACTGATCTCTGTAATTGCAACACTTCTGCATCGACAACTATTGCACCCATATTTTAACACTGGTAATGGTTTTATTTTTTGATTTTGGCGAGTTTCAACAGGAAACATTTTTGTAGATAAATTCATGGAAAACAACTATTTAACAATCTCTGCCTCTTTAAAATTAGCCAGACACTAACCGTCATACTTTATGAACACCTGGGATAAAAATACCAAATAAACATTAACAAGTGTTCCAACTCTTTAATCTCTAGCTTCATCAACAGCGCAGTGGCCTTCCTTTCTTGATAAATTTTATTAATGTAATGGAAGACAATGTACTTTGTTATGTGACCATTTTTAGTATAATCTAATAATTGATACTTCAACGATAAGCAGTCAAATAAAAATTCTCCGTTATCACGGATTTGTGTTATTAGCATTTATTTAGAATGTTTGATAATTTTTCGACATCTCACTTATATATATATATATATTAAATGCTTGTGTTTTAGTTTTATATTTGTTGTTCAGCGTACCAACAACTAAATGCTTTTCTAATTGCAGGTGAAAAAAATTATAGTTCTATTCCTGACCGGGATTCACCAGGACCAGTTAAGGAGAGTACTGAGAGGGTAGCATCCTTAAATTTTGGAAGCAATGAAGATAAAACTATGTTCGAAGATTCGGAGGATAAGTCCTTTCAGTCATCTTTGTTAAATAGCAAAGATCAATTTCAAAAGTTATCGATACCAAAATCCTTTGTTCTAGGGGGAGAAGAGATTGAATTTGAAGACAATGAATCAAATAAAGAAAAGAGGAAGAATGATAAGAAACAGTATAACAGGAAATTTAAATATGATCCTGCTCTTGCTTTGATGGGTCTCGGAAAACGTATTTCTCAATATGACCCTGCTTTAAAATATATGGGCTTAGGAAAACGAAAGACTCAGTATGATCCAGCGTTGAGGTATATAGGATTAGGAAAACGAAAAAATCAATATGATCCAGCTTTGAGATATATGGGATTAGGGAAACGAAAGAATCAATATGATCCAGCTCTAAGATACATGGGATTAGGGAAACGAAAGGCTCAGTATGATCCTGCATTGAGGTACATGGGATTAGGAAAGCGTGCTAATGCTTTTGATCCCGGATTGAAGTACATGGGCCTAGGAAAACGTAGTTCTATGTACGATCCAGGTTTGAAATATATGGGACTAGGAAAGCGTGATAATATGTTTGATCCTTCAAACGAGTATGATTTCGATGACAATCTCAGTTATGAAGCAAACCCTTCAAATGATTATTCTGCAGTAATTGATAACCCTGTGTTTTCTTATGAAGATTCACAACCATACAGTGAAGAGCAGAAACGGAGGGATAAGTATGATCCAGCCTTGAAATATATGGGATTAGGTAAACGCAAGTTTATATATGACCCAGCTATGAAATATATGGGTTTAGGGAAAAGGCCTTATGGAGATGATTCGGAGCCTAATGCAGTTTCCATATCACCCGCCTTTGAAGGCGAAACGTCAAATGAAATGCCTGATTATTCAAACAACCAGGATTTCAAATTAAATAAACGGGCTTTCAGGTATGATTCGAAACTCAGTAACGGAGATATAAACAAAGAATATGTTGAGGATAGATTTGAAAAGATTCCTAGTTTAGGAAAAAGACCTTACAAGTTTGATCCAGCATTGCGTTTCATGGGACTTGGAAAGCGAACTGAACTAAACAGCAACTATCCAGAACTCCGTAAACGTCCTTACAAATTTGACCCAGCGTTAAAATATATGGGACTGGGGAAACGTGAACATTCTAGCCCAGAAAGCGACGCTTCAAGAAGCACCTTGTTAAACATTTTCGATAATAGGGACACTGAATATGCGAAAGCATATGACTTAAATGATCCTCAATTAGAAATCGAGTCCTCTAACGATAAATCAGTAAACAAATTTAATAATGAAGCGGAAAATCCTGATGCTGCAAATAACAGTAATAACAAAGGTTCTGACGTTATCTCAATAAAACAAGGGATTAAACATAAAGAGCATTTCGACGCCAATCCCTCCACAAGAATATACGACAAAGACGTGATGTATGTGGGAGTAGATAAGCGTGTGAACAAATATGATCCAGCGCTTCCTTATATGGTTCTTGGGAAGAAAGGAATAGTTTATGATCCTAGAATGTATTATAACTATGACAACGATGAAAGAAGTTCGTATGAAATGAATCAGGACTATGTTGGTTTTGGCAAACCACAAGTGACTTATGGGACTGGTGAAAGAATTAGCATTGATATACTGGAATTAGCAAAGCATCCGAATGGCACAAACAACTGCGGAGATAGGTGCTTGACGAGAAAAAAAAGACATATCAAATCAAAAGCGAAAGATTTTGACGAGAAGTATGAAATTCCCAGTACCGAAACAGAAAATTATGAAATTCAAGGAATGAAGAAGCGAGAAAGAGATAACCGGCCTAGATACAATCCAGGATGGATATTTATTGGTCTTGGAAAAAGAGATAAGAAAAACGAAGGTATTTCATCTGTAAAAGGGATCGATAACGAATTTGATAATCGAATCGGATACAATGCTTTATTTGAAGATTATTATGGCTTGTTAGATAAAATTAAGGATAAAATCCAGAACATCAATTCAGAATATCCCGATGGGAATAAAATAGATAGATATTCAAAATCGTTTAAGAAAATGAATCATAAATTATACCCAAATAAACATCTCAATGAAATAAGAGAGGATGAGTATGTATGGTCTATGCCAACAACTCCTCGAGTAGTTGTATCAGATGGAATACCAGCAGACATATGGTTGGATTTTGTACCAACTATCACAAAAATTGGAAATTAAATTCGAAACTGACTAAGGAGATATGCAAAAAATTGACAGTCATTCATTAAAAAAACCCTTCGTAATAGATTCATATTTCATTTTATGACTATTTTTATTTTGAGTTTTTAATAGAAAATCTATTAAAACTGCCATTTTTTATTTACAAAAATAAAATTTGCTGTTTATACATGATCCGAAATTTAAAATTTACGATTAATTAAGTTCATATATTTTTGCCCTAATAAGTGTCAAATATGATGGCAAAATAATTATCCAAAAAAAATCACAAAAGCTGAGTTTTTATAAAAGTCAATATGCATTTAAAATGTTTACAGATAGATTTGAATTAAGTGAATTATTTGGATATAATCTACAATGAAATGTTTTTTATTCGTTATGTAAAATATCCACCTAGTTAAATTCCTAGTGTTGTATTTTCAAAAAATCTTACAATCTTACAATATCTCACATCTTTCATAGCCTTTTTTTTATATACGTCAACCAAAAACGTGCTGATTCAATTTATTTCTGAATTTGATTGTCTATTATTTCATAATATTTTTTTTATTTATGTAAGTATGTTATAATTAATATACGTGGAATGTGAAAGTATATTTTAAAAATTTTCAGTTTGTGATTTTGCAACTGACGTTCACATATTTCTGAAAATTGCAAAAATTCACAAACAATAAATTTTAGTTAGCTGTAGCAAACATTTGTTTAACAGAAGGAAATATAGTTTCACAAATTATATAGCAACTTATCTTAGCAATCACCACTTAGTATTAGTAATGGAGAAATTAATGGTTACGTAGATATTGACATTTATCGCGACATACAGAAGTTAAGAAATCAATGCCAAACCATATATTCTAAAGCTTTCAAATTTATAAAAACTGTGACTGACTTATTAAACCTTAATTATGCATGGCTAATAAAATTCAAAACATTTCCTGCATATTTCCATCGCTCATATAATAAACTGATCGAATGACAAGTTTCTGCAACCACTTCACTTCAAATAAAAAATACTATTATAAAGTTGGTTAAATATTTTGGTTTAAAATTTTATTTTTCTATTCATGTTTAGATGAGGTTTTCTGTTGTCATTTGAAGACCATATTTGTAATGTGTTGGTTTTTAAATATTTTAACATTCATTTAAAAAATATTTCGTTTCATTATGGATTTTATACACGCATACTTCTATTTTGAACTGATCTTCTTAAAAATACTATTGTATCTCGCCTTCTTCATTTATGTATTAAAGTGACCAAATATGATGTGTTGCTAATTATACTTGCTAATAACTTAGCATGACTCCCCAACATACTGTATCCACCATAGAACTTACAAATCATTCAACACTCTACCACTTTCACTTACACTCCTAATATCTTTTCATTATTTAGAATTTTCTTTTCATTATTTATTAATTATTTAACTTTTTCATTTTTTCATTTTTAAAATATGAAGAAAAAATAGTTAACCAGAAAAAATATTTCCCATGGAAATCTGAAAAATAGCTTAAAAAAGCTGTTTTTTAAAGCTATTATTACAACTAAAAAGTTGTAATAATTAAATTTCAACGATTTCTCAGAATTTTTTTCATTTTATATCTCAATGATTTTGCAACTTCTAATTCATTCTTAATGTTGCATTAAGTTGTTTATTCATGAATAGTTTGAGTAAATAAGATATGAAATAAATGGATTTTGAGGAATGTCTTTTCATTCTTTAGCCAAGGATAAAAACCCTTTTTAATATTTCTCCTTTTCATGTAAGTGTAAATCTTCTACTTAATAAACAAAACAAAATTAGGCTTAAAGTATACAGAGTTCTATTCCAAATAATCTCTAAATATAATTTTAAACCTCTTAAAGCAAGTTTTTCTGTGTTAAATATTCAGCGCTTGAGTATGAAAAATGCATAAGCGATGTAAATGAAAGTTTGTAGTATTTAATTCGTTTATCTGGTTTGCTCTCATCGTATACTGTATTATTATTGAATACCTAAATATTTTGAGAAATATTTAGATATCCTAAAAATGTATACTGAGATATATGTATAAGTAAAACCGTCTTATAGTTGTAGTATGTTAAAGACCTTGAATACATGACTGCTGTAAAAGAAGGTTTACATCATTGTAAATAAATGTTACATGTGTTAATTAATATAAACGTGTTTTCCGTATTAAATGGATCGTTGCCACAACTAATAATATGTACTGCATGACTCTTCTGTATAAAGTTCTTAATCATAAACACTCTAATAATGAATAAAAGTTTTTATGTCAATCTTAGTTCAGGTCAGAAGGGAGATAAATTGTTATGGAAATGAAAGAGAAAAATTATTTAATTTTTTTTGTAATTTTAAGAAATTCATTTAAATTTTCCAAATAAGAAATGATCATCTTCAAATTTTGGGGTAACTAAGAAATATCTTCTTCATTATTGCAAGTAATCTAAATTTTACCGTTCATCAAAGCAAGCTGTCGGTGTTTGTACGAAGTAAAAGGGTGTCAACAACTTGTCTGTAACGATATTTCTCATTAATGTTGTAGTTCATATTGGTAGAAAAGTGTACACATGTTCGAAAGCTTGTTTTTTAAGTTCCATTTTAATAATTATTTTGTAATTATCTGTTAAACTTCTTTATTCTTCCAAATAAAGAATATATTTCATAATTTAAATTATTAAACATTTTAAATTAATTTTAATTTTGAAAACTTGTAGTATGATATGGAAGTTTTTAATCTCAAATATTAACAGAATTTGTATGTAATTTTTATTATAAATATTGAATAAAATTGTTTTAATATAAAATTTCTGCTATATACGGGAAATTGTTTCTGATCTTTTTCCCATTGACGGGTTCTTTAGTGTTTTTAGTTTTAATAAATATTTATGGATAATTTAGCTTCCTTTTTGTTAACAAATACTTTTAATTTATTGCATTCTTTATTATACATAGATACTTCTCTCTTTTGATTGAATGAAGTGAAAGAAAAAATTGAAACATAAATATTCAAAAATTCGAAATGAACTTTTGAAAATTTGAATGAGATTCGACACGCGAAAAAAATCAGAAGCTTAGAGTTCATAATTCATTTTATTGAATGATTTTTTATTGAAATTAATAAATATTATTCAATTTAGAATTTAATAAAACTAAGTTTCAGTAAAATCTCCATTTGCACGCAGAAAAAAGATTCATTGCACGATCTTAAGATACTTTTACTTACTTCATTATCATGGGGAAAATTTAACTACTTCTTATTAAACCACTCAGTAAAGCTATTTTGTCCTTTTAGGCCACTATATAGATTGAGTACATTATTTTTAAATTTCTCAGACACTGACACCGTGTAGCGAGTATGATTCCTCAATATCTTTCCCATTCATACGAGATTGTGCATGTAGTTATTAAAGACAAACCAACACAAATTGAGACATATACGTATTATAACGATGAATGTAAAATTATTTCCTTAAACCTATGTTTCCACTTCGCTAATATTTCTGCCTATCACTGAATTTCAGTCTCTCTCTCAGCAGATTAAATCACTTATCTTCAATATTTTTATATAGCGGTATGTCTTAACATTTGCAAAGGAAAAATTGCAAAAAAATATCAAACTGTAGAAATTCATCATTATATATCATAAATGGAAAAAGTCCTTCACGTAGCACAATAAATTTTTAAAATCCTCATTTCAGCATATATTTACATATATATATATATATATATTGTTATTATTATTATTAATTTTACTAATAAAAAAATAAATGTTATTAATAAAAATTTCCGTTTACGAGATATAACATTCTCTTGAAAATGGGAAATAATGTAAATTTTGACTTTATTCAGTTTTGATGTTATTAAAAGGCTTTTATTGAGGAATAATATAACTTGAGAATCACTAGAATGTTAAGAAATTGCCTCATTAAATTATTTTTCTACGTATTAAAACACCTCATTAAGCTTTCCCGAAAATTAGACATTGCTGAATTTGATACTTTTATAAAAGTATTCAGGCCTTTTTTTCTAAAATTTTTGCAACGAATCATATTGTGTAATGAAATTAATTCTAAAAATATGAATTTGGAAACCGTAAGATACTAATACTTAAGTAAATAATACATTTAGTTTAAAACAATAATAAAGCACTCATTTGTTATTTAATTCTTTGGTTTTAAAATTTCTCATTTTTCTTATTCTTCTGAAACGCTATCGATACAAAGCTGACTCCCCTTTTAAGATATTAAACTGGCATAGATATGAATAATTAATTCACTTCACTGATTAACGGGAATTTGACTCTTTCGTAATTGGTATTTTTAATTAAAAACATATTTCAGAAATTAACATTTGGTGTCGAAAAATGTACCTCTCAATAAAATATGTGCACCAGTAATCAACTCCTATTCAAATTTGTTTGACTGAAATTTATACTATTGCATAATACATGTATTTATGAGCATATACCCATTTATATCTGGAGGATGGAAATATATTTACTCACCTAGTAATAACATAGTATGAAGAAATTTATTAATTTTGATGCCATTAAAATAGTATGTAGTTTATGTAGTACCAAGGACATAAATAGTGAAAAAGTTATTTCTTATGTGCAAAACAATCTCTTAAACACAGTTTAATATAAAATATCCTATAATTTGAAATCGTATTTGAAATCAAATTATGTGATGATTTAAACAAACTTTAGATATAATATATAAACACATATTCTCATTTCTATATAGCTTGTATTTTCTAATATGAAAATTTTAAACATTACATTTAAAGTCCTTCTAATATAAAGGAGAGCGTTTATTATTTATTTTTAACCACGGAATGCATTTAAATGTTTAAGTTTTTAACCTCATATCAAGCATGCTTTTCCTATTTTCACAGACAGTTATTAAATTTCGGGAAATGAAGAAGACATTAATAACAACTTTAATATAAAGTACGGCAAATTTTGTTTTACTACCATTAATCTACCTTTGTTGCTGAAGAATAAACTAGTAATATTTCTTTAAACTTTCATTTTATGATTAATATAAAAAGTTCTAGTACTAAGGTTATCATGAAACCTGAAAGAGATTAAATGATTCCCTACAATAGCATTCTTCAGTAAAATTATATTTACAATCTAAATTTTTAGCCTTAATTGAATTTGTCATGGTTATGATTTATGATCCATCTCTTGTATGAAAGATATTTTTTCTTAAACGGCATAGATTCTAAGTTTTGTTCTAAAATCTATTTTCTCAAGTCATTGGAAATGTGAAATATTTACTCCTTATTAAATATTATTATGAAATATTTACTCTTTATTATTACTATTGTGAAATATTTACTCATTATTATTACTATTGTGAAATATTTACTCATTATTATTACTATTGTGAAATATTTACTCATTTTAAAATTTTATATTAATAAGTAAAAGGTTTTTATAGAATTGAAATCAGAATTATAATTTTAATGTGTTTTTTTTGTCTCCTGTCTTTTACAAATAAAGTATTTCTTGCCGAGGAAATGTAATGTTTGGTTTCATTCGAGAATATATGGACGTTTAATGTTTACTTACAGGTAGTTTAATATATGCTTGCGATATATTAACTTTCATAAACCTTCCTTTATGAATATTATTTCGCCTAATTTTCTCTTTTATATCTGTCTATTTTTTACAAATATCAACACTAATATTGACAACAGTGAGAATACTGATAATAAAGGAATCGAAACTAAGTTAATACCAATTTTTTCTTTTATTTTCTTTGTAAATCATACGTAATTTATATTAATTTATATAAAGATTTATTTATATACCTTGTGATAAATTCACTGTTGTTAAGACAGATCAGTGTCTTTTCACACAAAGGTAATATATATAATACGTATACACTTTAATAAGAAAAGCAATTTTAACATTATGTTATTGGTTCTTACTGCCCTATCATCTTTGTCTTTTTTCATAATAATTTTGATCTGTCTCATCAAAATTTGAAAAAAACCCTTTCATAACAAAAGCATAAACTCATTAGAAAATATTTTCATTTTCGCCAAATTTCATTTTCAACTCCTTTGAAGATTCGCTTTTATTGACTGAGTATTAAAAAGTTAAATCCTCAAAAATTATTCTAATTTCCCCGCACCTTCGTGAAACCACTGAGAAATAGTTTCAATGCTACTTTCGTTTATGATATCTGTTTAATTTTACGCATTAGGGTATAATCTTTCTTTCAAAAGTAAATTTTATCAGTAAGTCTTTATTTAGCTTCCTAATCGTATGCTGAATTAAATGTGTAATTACCAAATGATATATTCGCAATACGTCTAATTTGATATTTGGATGAATAAAGATAAAAACATTTATATAGAAAATAATTATTTAATAAAATTCAGTTATTTTTAAACTGTATTGCATAAAAAATATTCTTAATATGTAATAAGCAGCAGTAAATTTATTCAGAGATAATTTAAGAATAGAAATTTCAAATATTTTTAGGCAATTGATTTTATTTTGAATACAGTTTTATTTAATTAATGTTTTTTGTAACCAAAACCTGTTATTACTTTGATCACTGCATTTATTGAAATTTCCCGCTTTAATTATTTTAAGTGTTGCTATCAAACCAATATCTTAATTACAAAAGAAAATCTTTTGTCTAAAACTTGTGGCTATCTCGGGTTTTATCCTGGAATTCAACAGCGCATAATTTTATTTTATAATCTCCTAATTTTGTGTTTGATTTTCTACATTATTGTTTTACATGATGCATATGAAATTACGTTGCTTGATATCACAATTAGTTGCTACATGTTTAAGTTATTTAGAAAAATACTTTTAATTCAGGCCCTTGCATTGTATTGCCTTGCATTGTATTACCTTGCATTGTTTGAGTGGTATCTATATTAAACATTTTTCTGAAAGTGTTAGACTTTTTAGCTTGATATTGAATTGTCAATAGACTATTATTTACTAAATACAATGAAATGCTTACTATTCAGTATATTCACTTCTCGAAAGGACTGATGTATTGACTGCTTCAAGTTAGCATAGATGACAACTGACAATGACACTTTTTGAAAGTTTTGTTTTGCAGAAGTGAAAAGCAGAAATTCGTTCATTCTAAACTGTGTCCAATTCAAGTCATATTGAATTACTGTTTGTATTGAGGGCTTTCTCAATATAAAACATGATGGCAGTTTATAATCACTCATTTGTATAGTACATGTCTTCTTGAAGCAGTTATCACTTAAATTGCTTTTTATTATTCACTCTTTACCATTAATTAACATTAAATTAGCATTGATTCTTCATAAAAAGGTATTACTAACAAATTTTTTTTATTCGTTGAACCTCTAATGCATGATAACTTTGTCATAAATTTTTATATCTCACACTTTATTTATTACTCAATAATAATTTTCTATTATTATATTCTATACTTTATTTATTATTTAGTTTAGAAGTTCCTTTTTTTGCTTAACATTTCCATGCTTTCGGTTCTTGTTTTCCTATGAATTACTTAACCTGTCTTTTCATTGAATAATAGAAGTTTGAATGCATTTTTCAATCCTACATGTGTATGTATTCAAGAGACATAGCCGAATGTAACTCAATATATAACTAAGAAAACCCAAAGAGTATTCTTTGGCATCTGTATATTTGCATGTTATTTTTCATTGTTAACATTTATTCCTTAGTTGTGTATTATATATTTTGTTGAAACTTCATGAAATCCAAGAAAGTACATTTTCATGTCACTCCACATTTTTCATTTCTTAATACTGCATCATACATTCTGTGAAATGAAATCAAGTGCGAAGAAATAATGTACAACACTATAAAAATATTTTCCATTGTTATAGTTCCTATTTTTTGCTTAGCTAAAATGATCTATTAAACTGTCTGGTTATAGAAATTGAAATTATTATGTGATTTTGGATCTTAAAATGTACCATTATTTCTGTACATTTGGCTTTTTAATTTTGTAATTTTACGAAGGGTAATAAAAATTCAAAATTTTAAAATTTGTTTATCTTATTTCTATCATATTACATACATGAAGACTCTTATTATTTTATTGTCATGTTCCTTTAACATATGATGGTAACATTTTGCTTAGAAAGTATTTCAAAGATGCAAAATATTCTTGTAAATATATTGAGCTAGAGACAATCTTGTGAAAATAAGCCTGTTTTACGACCATTATTTCGAAACATAAGATGTACAGCTGAGAATTAAGACTCTTATATACTAGAAATGTAAATCCAATTATAAAATGCAGTAAGGGCAATGAGCTGAACGCAGGGAATTTATTGCAAAAGGAATTAAAATTGCAAAAGAAATATTCTCAAACGAAAATCAAATTGTCTTCCCTAAAGCCCTGAATTCTGCAAGTACTAAAATTTATTTACTACGGATTGAAAAGAAGAGTTAAGAAACTAAATATTTTTTTCTATAATACACTAATCTTAATACCATTTACAAAATAAATAATTTTATAAAGATTTTATAATTCCATAATCATTCTCACCTAGGAAATGAATAAGTCAAATTGACAAACACCTCACGGTCTCTAATTTAATTAATTTTCGAACACTGTGTGGATAATAATCATCCTGTATCATTAGGATTATTTTCCGATAATTATAGAAAAACACTAAAATATAACTGAAGATTTGGACTAGAAAAAATGAATGGGAGTTGGTGAAAATCAATCACCAGTTTCACAAAACCTATACTATATGAAGGCAGTTCCAAACAACATTAGAATTTGCATTTTGGGTGATTTGGCAGTTTCATTTAAAGACATACCTTTCTTATGAAAACGTTAAAAACATATTTCATTTCAAGAGAGATAAAAATCTCACGTTGAAATATTAAATAATATACGAGTGCATTTGCATTTTCAAAATGTTCATAAACTTTAACCTTGATTTCTTTATAATACACTGTCATTCATTAATAAAACAATATAATTCACGACTTTTTATAACAGTTTGTGATAAAGTTCGTCAAGAAATTTAATTTTCTTGACTAAGTGATTGGGTGAGGACCAAAGTTCAAATCGTAACTCTAACAACAAGCAGAATATATCTGGAGTATTTGGCAAAAGATGAGGTGAGAAAAATAGTTTTACAAATGTGTTATTTAACGCTTCTAATGGATGTCACATCCAGTCACCAGCAATGTACTGGGGTTCAAAAGGGGCACGTATGTGCCCCAAACTCAAGGGGGCTTACAGTTAGCATTATCTTCATAGAGTTCAATAAATTTACAGGGAGTCCTCAGAAGTAAAAAAATTTCACGACGCTTGTGCTTTTCTTCATTCCACTCTGTAAAATAATGCTATATCCAACCATTTACTGCTAAAAATCTTAAAATAGAAGCATCAAATTTGTCAACATATGTACATTAAACATCATACACTTTAAAATATTTTTTTGAAATTTTTTTCTTCCATATGAATAGCATTTGAATTAAATTAAGAACGAACTTAATTAATCCCATACCCTAATAAAAGTGAAAATATTTTCTGCTTACATAGCATCAAATTTTGAAGACTGACGGTCTATTTTTTTAAATTTTTGTGTAATTTTAAAATTTTGAACTCCTGTTAAAAAGCCCCTAACATGCTTATGGTGAGGGATGTGATTCGTGTTTGTGATCATACCATCGACGTCACCGACCGTTGAGCTAGAATTTCTAAACCCAATGTCCTACACCTGATAGTTTTCTATGTTGCTTCTTCTGTCCATCCGCTGGTAAGGACAAATGCAGTAACTTTTAGGACGAATATTTTACTTCCAAATCACCACATCTGTCATTTCTTCTAGCATCCCTGAATGAGTGAGGCTCTCGAAGAACTTGAATCGAGGAAATGCCGATTCATCAGAGAACTACATTGATAAAAAATAATAATGTTACACCGTCGTGCATCAACTGATATTGCAGATCATCAGTACCCTTCATAGGTTATCGGCAAATGTCACCACAGTACAAATCGGGGAATACAAATTTTGGAATTCTCATTTTTGAAAATTAAAACTTTTCAGTAGATATATTTTTTTTTACTTGCCATTAATTCATTGACGCCTTCAGTTTCACTTTTTTTAAAAATATTTATTACAGTTAAGAGATTCTTTGAAAACGCGTGCGTTGCATTTGTAGATACATTTGCAGATTCCAAAAACATACTAATTCAAAACTATGCAATTACCAATGTTTGATTGGAAAAGCACTGCGAGGAAACTCCCCATATCTTGAAATGGAGTTTAAATAACTGTTGATGACTGCTGATGTTTAAATAACTACTGATGAGCTACCTTAAAATAACCATCTTCCTCGGAACCAAAATGCAATGGCAGGCTCCAGTGGAAAGCTTGATGGAATGCAGAGATCACGTTGCGACTACAACTGGGACAAAGTTTTCTATTGAATACCGCCATTGAATACCGCCTGACTCATTCCTATGGCACATCGTTGCTTTTCCCCTCCTGAGGAAGAAAGCAATTTCAATCCCTTATAATATCTAACAAGGGACTTTAACGGAAATTTTGGAATCGTAATGCAGAATACCATTAATTCTTTTTATTTCTTTATCAGATCTATTTTGAAATACAAACAACAGCTTTTACCATTCAAAGATATATAAAGTTAGAACTAACTAAATTGTTCCAAATTTATTGCCAAAAGAATTTCTACGGAATATGCACTGAAGTGCCATTGAATTGGGGATAGCAAAGCCTATGCAAATTGTGCAGCGCTGCGCATCATGTATGCGCAAGTGAAGGCTCTGTGGTAACTGCATATATAGCGCGTACTGTGGTTGTTCTGAATTAGTTGTTGGAATTGCCAGTATGGGTAAACTGTCTGATTTAGACGCCTTCGATCGCGGACAAATCGTAGGTGCGCGACGCATGGGCCATTCAATTTCCGAAATTGTCAGACAGCTAGGATTTTCAAGGTCGACAGTGTCAAGAGTATACCAAGAATACATGGATGGTGGGAAAAAAACTAGAGATCGGGCAAACTACAAAGGACAATTAGCCTTCACAGTGCGTGGTGACAGACTGCTCAGGAGTATTGTACGTAGCCAGCGAAGCCAAACATTAGCTCAAATTACCACCCAGTGTAATGACGGTGCCAGTCGTACAGTCAGTAAACGGAATGTGCAACGCTCGCTTCACCGTATGGGTTTCGGGAGCCGTCGACCCACGAGAGTACCATTGCTCTATACTCGCCATCGGGCTGCACGTCTTGCCTGGGCAAGAGAGCACAGAGACTGGAGTGTAGAGGACTGGAAACGAGTAGCATGGAGTGATGAGTCTCAATTCCGACTGCTTAACGCCGACGGGAAGCTGAGAATATGGTGTCAGGCTCATGAAGCCATGGATCCTGCATGCCTGGCTGGAACTGTACAAGGGCATGGTGGCTCAATCATGGTCTGGGGTGTTTTTTCGTGGCACAGTTTGGGATCTTTGGTGCGTGTACCAACCTCCCTCAATGCAATTCGGTACGTAGAGTTGCTGGGTGATCACCTCCATCCGTTTATGCTGTTCTGTTATCCGCACGGTAATGGAGTTTTCCAGCAAGACAACTGTACCTCTCACAAGTCCCGGTTGGCTACTGGCTGGTTGTATGAGCATTCCTCTGACTTCTCTGTCAAGAATTGACCACCTAGAAGCCCACACTTAAATCCTATTGAGCATCTTTGGGATGTTTTGGAACAAGGCGTGAAAGGCCATCACACAGCACCAAAGAACCTTACTGAATTATGGACAGCTTTAGCCAATATTTGGAAAGCCATTCCCGTGGAACGTTTCCAGAAACTTGTTGAATCTATACCTCGTCGTGTGGCAGTCGTTATCAAGGCCAGAGGAGGCCCAACTCGTTACTATGTAGGTATCCCTAATTCAGTGGCACTTTAGTGTATAACAATAATCTCTTTAAAAATGGTTAAATATATTTCACTATTGGGATACCTCTCCCAAAACATATTTAATTTCTTAGTTAAAACATCACAGTCATTAGAGACATGATTTACCTATACGTAACATTAAATGGAAACAGGATATAAATGTTTCCCCCTTTTCCGTAAGTAGGGATTTTTAGTCAAATTATTATTAATTACTTTGTCGTACTACTTTCAAGGTAAAATTCGTCGCATGTCTCCGAAAAATTCGTTCATCCTATGATTTCTCCCTTTTTCAAAAGAAAATACTTTCTGGGGGAAATGATAAAAATATTTCAACTGTGACTTGCATGCCAGCAGAAAATGCCTCAAATAAACGAATGAATCCGCAAGAAACATCTCTTTCAACATACGTTGAATGCAGAACCAAAATACCTTTATGTGCGAAAATTGAAGTAAAAATGTAAAGGAATTTATTTAGTTACTTGCATTTGAAGGAAATTTATGGGAATGAATAAATTTTACTATCTTTTGGAGAAGAACTGTAAAGGTTGGGGAGGGGGGAGATTTTGGAAGATTTGTAAATTCAGAGCATTTTTTTTCGAAGAATTATAAGTGGCTTCTATTCCGCAGACGTTTAGTAGTTTAATACTTTCGGACTGATAGTGCGTGTCTGTTAAAAATGAACGTAGGTGTCAAATTGGAACACTTTTCATTTAAAAGAAATTTTTCCGGGATTTGTAAAGAAAGAGCATCTCTGTTAGAAGAAAAATATCTAGTTTTCAAATAGTATCAGAAAATAAAATACACTCATGGACAAAAAAATTAGCGCACCAAGAAGGAGTCGTCAAAATAAAACGAAATTTTACATACGTAATGACTACTTTGATATAAGTAAATGATAAGAAAATCAAAGAAAAAGGATAATTTATTTCAGAGAAAAAGGCAAAAGAACGGAGGAGTTAATACTCCGTTGGACCCCCTCTAGCGCGAATGCACGATGCGATACGATCGGGCATTGAGTCATACAAGTTCTGAATGATGTCTTGAGACATTTCGTTCCATATTTGCTGTAACCTTGCCTCTAGTTCGTTCAAACTCGTGGGATGCCCAACTCGTCGTCCCAAATGATCCCAGATATCCTCGACTGGAGACAAATCTGGGGATCGGGCAGGCCAAGGAAGGGTAGTAACAGTGCGGAGACAGTCTTGTGACACCCTTGCCGTATGAAGCCGAGCATTGTCTTGTTGAAAAATGGCTCCTGGGAGCCGTTGCATGAGTGGCAACACATATTGTTGCAGGATTTCATGAACATACCGCTGGGCTGTCATGGTGCCACGGAACAACACTAGGGGTGACCGTGTATTGTAGACAATGGCACCCCATACCATCACACCAGCTGTGGGAGCGATGTGTCGCTGTACAGCAAAGGCATGATTGAAGCGTTCACCACGGGCTCTCCATACACGAACACGATTGTCATCACTGCCGAGATTGAATCTGGATTCGTCGCTAAAGACGACCTGGTTCCAATCCGCTGCAGTCCAGTTTCCTCGTGCGCGGCAAAACTCCAAACGGAGGCGTCGATGGGTGGGCGTCAAGGGCAGCACACGTAATGGGCGCCGCGATACCAACTGTCCTTCAGCCAGGCACCTTCGTATGTTCGAGAAGACACAGAAGGCCCCTAGTGATGGTGCTACCTGGGCCTGGATGGCGGCCGATGAAGCAGTTGGCTGTACGCGTGCATTTCTTACGATGTGGTGGTCTTCTCGACGACTGGTCTGTCGAGGGCGTCTTGAGCCTGGTCTTCGTGTACATGACATCTCTCGGGTCCACTGGTCCCAACACCTCCTCACAACACAGTCAGAGCGGCCTAATGGACGAGCTACTCGCCTAGCTGACCACCCAGCTTCCATCATCCCGACGATTCTCCCCCATCTCAAACTGCGACAACTGCTTATATTGTCTTCGAACACGGCGTAATGGCATGTCTATCTCAGCTCTTCCTTTGTAAATGATTCAGCACACTCAAACAAGCTTTGGTTACCTGTTTTATACTGCACAGAGTACGATGTTCAACGCCCTCTACCGGCTATATGTAATGCGCAGTCACGCTGCATTTCTAATCATTTGCATATCTCCCCGACATGTACCTTCAAATAATTTCAGTTTTGTTACAATCCTGAAATTATTTCTTGGTGCGCGAATTTTTTTGTCCATGAGTGTATATGACGATATTCTTCCAAGATCGGAATTTGCCCCTGTGTTTCAGAACATCGTGGAAACGTAAAGATTTATTGCTTTAAAATTTCTTGTTAATAAATTTCTTCGGTGAGCTCAATTATCCAATTAGATATGTTATTTTTAATCACTCCCCCCCACACACTTTCTCGAGGCGAACCGCACATAATTTTGACCTTCCATTTTTATTTTCAGAATTGATGACACTGTTGTTGCTTCCTCCCTGGTTATTCGTCCAGTGCTCTGGAGCTACTATAAATGAGCACCTAGGACAGAGGTGGGGAACCTTTTTACTATTAGAGGCCACATGTAAATTTGGTAGTAATAAAGGAGGCCGCTTAAGTTGATGAACCTATAAATGCGACTTTTAGGAAATTATTAAACTTGGATATAGTTTTAACAATTTGGTGCATTATATAGAAAAATAACAAAAAAATAAGGTCCTTATTTATTTATTATTTGACATAAAAAGTTAGAATATAAAATATTTTTGTATTCACATAAGGTGAAAAACTTGTTATAACATAATCATTAAATATTATTATTTTTTTTTTTTGCAGAAAAAATGATACGTTTTAACGTACATGGAGTCAGTCACAACAATAATAGTAAGAAAATAGTTTTTGTGTAGAGATCATATAACATGTCTGGTAGTATTTCTATGAAACTCTGAGCATTAAATTACATATAAAGTGTAGTTAAAGTATCATACAATCAAGGTAAACGAAGCTCATTTGGATAAATATACAATTGTAGCGACTTTAGACAACAATTTCAAAATGTCAACTTTATTTTCGCCGACACTGTACATACATTCATGCCGTTCTTTATTTAATTCTATTGATTTGGAAATTGTTGTAATCTATATAATTAAATATTAATTAATACAAGTGCTAGCTTTTATGAAGGCCGCAAGAGAAGATCACGGAAGCGGCCGCATGCGGTCTCAAGGCCGCGCGTTCCCCACCTCTGACCTAGGAGTTCGATCTAACGTCTCCTTACCGCGAGATTCAAATGAATTACCCTAACAATTTTAGAAAGCGGCTTGTAACGAGGAATTCGTTACAGGTTCCTTTATTTTAATTTAATTTAATTTAATTTGTGTAGTTCTCTTAAACTTTAAATTATAACTTTAATTTTAATCTTAAATCTGCTAGTTATGTTTCCTTTCCTTATCTGATAGTAATTTATTTTTTTCCCAGGCTCTTAGTCATGGGAGGTCTCTGTAACCTTTAAGTCCGTTCGGTCGGTAATTGAGAATAGCCTATCTTCTAACATCTGGCAGTGCAATTTGCCGTCTTATATTCTTTAAGTCTTGTCAGCTAGATCCCCTAATTGCTACCCTCGTGTCCACGAAATAAGATGTCTTTTCTTCCCTGTTTCCGTGTTTTTGTTAACAGCATTGATGGGTCTTTTTAATGCTAAAGGCTCCAGTTTCCCTTTTCCGCGCCTGCGGCGAACGTAATTTATTACGAGTATCTTGCATGGGAAACAGTTTTTCTCTGAACAGGCGTTTGGGCTTCGCGCTGCTTGACCAGCTCCTCTGATTGGTTAAGCTCAGCCAGTCTCGGCCAATGAAACTCCTTAAAAGGGTTCTTCTGGCATTTTCTTCTGGCAAGAGGAATGTGGTACTTAAGGTATCCAGTTTTGGCGATGCTTCGCGTATTTTATTTATGGACACAAGGTGTTGGCAATGTGTTGAGGCGCTGTTAAGGTTGTCTTTCTCCTCTCCCTTCTGCACGCCTTGGCGAGATTGGTTGTACGGCAACCTTTCTCTCCTTGCGTTGTCCAGGGCTGAAAAAAAAAAGAGATGCGATGCAGAGATTTAGAATTGCTTGGTAGATAAAAACTTGCTCTAAGAGACCCTGAGCCGGGCTTTCGGTCCTTTTTGGTTTGGCCGTGGCTTGGTGAGGGGGATGTATTATTTATTGTCGAATAGTGAGTACGAGTGTATTCTATTGATCTGATATTTGTGTATATATACTTTAAAAAGGAAATTCCTTCAATACTATTATTTTTTTTGATGATCTTCTAATAAGTGGTCGTGTAGACCTGAAGCTCTTTTCTAGTATGTAGTATTACGTTTATTTGTTCCTGTTATAATTCAGTAGTCAAGATATACATTGCATCTTTTTATCAAGAAGAATAAAAACTTATTTTTTCTACCAACAAGTCGTTTTTGAAGAAGTTTTCTTCCTCAGTATTTATTTTTTATAAAGAGTAGTTGTGAGCAGCTTCCAAACCTGTGATAATTCAATCCTGCGGCACAATGATCTTCAACGTTTGTTTCCCCAGCAAATCTTGTACTTCCACTATGCAAAATCTTCCGGTTGAACTTGCGTCTTAAATGCTCCGGCCTGCCTTGACGAACTGTCATTTCTACATCTTAAACGATAGACAAATCTTCATTCTTTTATAGAACTTTCGTGCTGTGAACATTTCTGGTGTACTTCATCTTTCACTCAACAGAACAAAGGTCCTTCGAGGTAAAAACATTTGACTCTACCAAAATAGTGACCATACACAATAGTGACCGTATACAATTAGTGATTGTACCCAAAAAAAAAAAAGTACAACTGTACAGAAATGGTGCCTTCAATTGTACAGAACTTCAACATCCATATCTCATATTACAGAAATGGTGCGCAATGACCAGTGCTGCTCTCAACTTCATCAATTGGTATGCTTCATTTTAATTCATTATTTATCATTTGTTAAATATTCTTCACAATTTTTTTGAAATGTTTAATTGAAATTTTATACGTACAATATTGGTATTATAAATACAATCCAACTGTTGCAGTATATATGAATTTTTAGTGTATATTCAGTATATTTTTCATAATAATCTAGTTTTTGCAAATTTACTTTTACTTGAATGGTAGTATTTATAAAATTGTGATTTATATTTTTTTCTCATTTTGTGTAATACTTTAAAGTGCACTTTTAACTCTTTTCACATTTTGTGATTATAAATTTTTTTTCTCTTTATATGAGAAATACTTAAAAGCATGGCTACAAAAAATTCATTTCCATGCAGCCTGACACCATTTGAGGGTGATGTAGAGTTATTGGAGTTCTTTTTCGAACAAGTAATCGACATAAAGGAATTTAATAAGTGGTCTGAGCAACAAGCTTTGACTTTTTTAAAATCCAAACTTACAGGCAATGCTCTTAAATTTTTTGTCAGTTCGGCTGATGCTAAAGGTTGTACATCTATTTTACAACTGAAACAGATTTTCGTTGATTTTTTTAAACCTGCAACCACACATTCTTTGCGTGTAGCAGTAGATAATATTAAATTGTTGCCTGATGAAACAATCAGAAATTTAGCACACAGGCTTGATAATCTTGTAAGGAAAGTGCACCCATCTATCACTGAGAAAACTCAGCTAGACTCTATAAAATTTTCACATTTGCTAAATGCTTGCCTGCCAGCCATAAATTAAAAATTTTGGAGTCTGGTTTGGATAATTTTGATGAGGCGGTTGCTAAAGCTCAACTTTTGCAGGATATCCATATTCAATCTGAGATTTTGGTTCCATCTACCTCTTCTCAGCCTTCATATGATCAATTATTAGCTGAAGTTAATTATTTAAAAACTCAGATAGTTGAAATTAAAAATCCTACCAATAATACTTCTTCTCCTGCCAAAAATGAAAATGCTAGAAATCAGAATTTTAGAGCACACAGACAAAATTTCAGGCCATACTCCAAAAGTTTTAGGCCAAGTCCAGTTAATAGAGTGCAAATCAAATGTAATTACTGTGGCCGCTTGAACCACTTAATGAAGAATTGTTATCAGTTTAAGAGAGTATTAGCTAATAGAGCAAACCATAACCAATATAATCGTGGTAGAGGTCAGGTTAGACCTAATTCTCATAATAATAGCCATGGGAATAATAATATGAACCCTAGAGCAAATGTTTTTGTGCCATCAAATAATCCTAGTAATAATTTAAACTAGAGATGGAGTGTCATAACACTGGGATTATGAACTCCTATAAAAATTCTGCTAATGAGTATTCTCAGTACTTTAATGACAATGTTACTAATATTAACTGCCCGAATGATGATATTTCTGTTTATTCCTTACCTCTGGTGTATGTATATTTAAAAGATAATGTTCTAATTTCACTGTTAGATTCTGGCTCGAGTTTGTCATTGTTTGATTTAAATACATTTAATTCAATGAAATCACAACTTAAATACAGAATAATCTCTAGAGCTGTAACCATTAAAACCCTTAACTCTACTCTACAATATTCTGCTTGTGTTGAATTGCCTATCAAATTCTCCAGGAAGTCATTTAAACACACCTTTTTCTTAACAGATCTGTCAACATCTAAATTCAATATCTTAATTGGGTATGACTTTCTCAACAAATACAATGTAATACTAGATCATAAACTAAATGCAATTAAAATTAACTCTGAAACCATACCTTTTATTCAAAATTCCTTTGATAATTCTGTTCATTTCAATTCAACCATCACTGACTCACCTAATCTTAATACTAAGAGTAATCATAATATTGAACCTAATAATAATAATCTGAGAGATAATTCTACTAATTTTTGTGATACTGCACCAGAGAACTGTTCTTCCAACTTCAATGACAAAATAAGTATGCATAATGATTTTGCTGATAATGTTGATATCTCTTCTACTGCACAATGTTTTAATTTATATGCTGATAATGTACTTGTGAATGATAATTTATGTGTGAAAAATGATAAAGGTAATGAAGTTGCATCTAATGTAGTTATGGTATGTGAAAAAGTTATATTAGAATGTGACGATAGTCAATATGTTAAGGTGAAAACCCTTACTAATTTCAATGAAGCTCTTTTTCTACCAAATTCTAAACAATTTATTTGTCATCCTTCATTACATAAATTTGAAAATACTTGTCAGGAACCTATTTTAAATCACTTTTATATATTTATTGAAAATAGGGATGCTAAACAACTTCATTTGAGTAAAAATTCCATTATAGGAAATATGTGTGATTTTGACCTAATTGACAAACCTCCTATAAATTCTAATGTTGAGAATAATACTCCTTCTGACTTTGATTTTTCTTGTAATTCTTTGGAACATGTTGTCAACTTTATTTCTACTACTCCTGAGATTCTGAGTAAGCGAAAAGAAATGCTTTCTTCATCTGACTTCAAATTAGACCATTTGTCGTGTGACCACAAACAACAGTTATTAAATATTTTGTTAACTAATTATGCTGCCTTTTCTAAGGATTTGTCAACCTTAGGGCACACTGATAGAGTTAAACCTCACATTTCCTTAACTCAAAATTTTCCTATTAGGACTCTTCCTTTCCCTATTCCTCAAACCTTACAGCAAACTGCTTTGGACCAACTAAACGAAATGCAGAGTGCAGGTATTATTGAACGAGGTAATTGTGAATGGGCATGTCCAATGCTCATGGTTAAGAAAAAATCTCTTGATTCTTCTGCCCCACCCACCTTTAGGCTTGCATTAGATCTTCGTTTGTTAAATTCAGTCATAAAATCTTCCTCCTATCCCCTCCCTAAAATTTCAACCATAATCTCTAATTTGTCAAAATTTAAATACTTCTCCACCCTTGATTTCGGAAACGCCTATTGGCAAATAGATCTTCCTAAAGATCTCCAAAAAATTGTAGCATTCACTACTCCGTTTGCGTCATATTTTTCTAAACGTATTCCTTTTGGTCTTAAAACAGCGGCAAGTACCTTTCAAAATTTAATAGATAATGTTTTAGAACAAGTAAACCTGCCAGGTCTCTTTGCATATCAAGACGATTTAGTTATTGGTGCTAATTCATTTGAGGAATCTCTGTCCAAAATTGCTAAATTGCTTGAAGTAATTTCAAAATTTAATCTGACTTTATCTCCGCACAAGTGCTCATTTCATAAGACAACGATTGATTTTCTTGGTTTCCATATTAAAGATAATGCTATATTTCCTATTGATAATAACATCACTAAAATAACTGCTTTTCCTGTGCCTACGTCTAAACGACAAGTAAAACGCTTTTTAGGAGTTTGTGGTTTCTATCGTTCACTTATTCCAAATTTTGCTGCGCTTACTCAACCGTTAATTGACGTCACTTCACCTAAGGTTAAATTCATTTGGTCTCCTTATCTGCAAGAATGTTTCAATAACCTTCAGTCCATTTTCTTTTCCAAACCCTTTGTCAAACTACCCATGTGGGATCAGAATTTTTATTTGAACACTGATGCATCAAATTTGGCAATTTCTGGTATTTTGATGCAGAAGTTTGATGATAAGTTATTACCTATTTCATATTTTAGTAAATCTCTTACAAAAGGTCAGAAAAATTATTCCACTCTCAAGAAAGAATTATTTGCACTTTATATGTCCATCATTGCATTTAAGTATTACTTATACAACAGAACTTTTACAGTGTTAACTGATAGCAAACCTCTCATCAACTATAAGCATACTTCTTCTCCTACTGATATTGTTACTAGATGGTTACTCGAAATGAGTGAATATTCCATCATTTATGAACATATCCCTGGTAAACTTAATGTTTTGGCAGACTATTTTTCTCGCCTCACTTGTGACCCTCCTTCTCAAAATTTAGCCACTAATCCTGAAATTATTAATAGTGAGGATGTTCTTCCTATAACTACTGTTAATGCTTTAACTACTGACCCTATTCAAAATCATCCAGCAATTCCCATCACTAATGACCCTCCTATGGATATCTCCATATCCACGTTTTTGGCAGAACAGAGTCGGGATTCAAAATTGATCAAAATTATTAATTATCTAAATCAACCCAACTCTGCTAAGTCTTCTAAATTCACCGATTATTATATTCATGATGATTCTAAATTATTATGCTGGGATAAAACTAATATCAATACTAATTCTCATATTATTGTTGTTCCTCACTCTTTAAAATTTAAAGTTCTTAAAATTTGTCATGTGTCTCATTTTGGCATAGAAAAGACATATGATTTTGTAAAAGCTCGTTACTTTTGGCAAGGTATGTATGTTGATACAGTGAATTTTGTAAAATCTTGTCACCTTTGTTCTCTTAATAAGCCTCACACCATTGTATCAGCACCTTTTCAGGCTAATCCCATTCCCACTTTACCTAACGAGGCTGTGTCTATGGATATTCTTGGCCCTTTTAAAAATAATGCTTATGTTTTGACCATAATTGATCTTTTCTCGAGGCATTTAGAGCTTTTTCCTCTTGTCAAAATTACAACGGAGGCAGTCACTGAGTGTTTATTAAGTTATGTTTGTAAATTTGGTAGACCTTCTTTAATCTTAACAGATCTTGGTACTCAATTTACATCTGAAATTTTCTCTTCCTTTACTAAAACTATTGGGATTAAATTAAACCATACCACTGTGGGTAACCCTAAGGCGAATGCTATTTGTGAAAGAACTAATCTTTCTGCAAAATCTACAATTAATTGTCTTCTACAGCAAGGTGTTCCTTTTAAACATGCTGTACTTCTTCATCAACATTTGTACAATGGTTCACACCATTCTTCGACTAATTATTCTCCGTTTTTGTTGCATTTTGGTCGAGAAGTTGCACTGATCTTTGATAATTTCTGTTACAAAAAAATCTGTCGAACAGCTCGACAAACCTCAATATTTAAACAATTTGTTCAAAAATATGCTTCAGGTACAACAAACGGTTTATCAAAATTTAACTGATAAACGTGTAATTCAAAATAACAAACAACTTCAACATGCTAAGTTACGTGTACTTTCTCCAGGAAATATTGTGTATGTGAAATCTAAAGACAGGTTCAATAAGAAATTCACTGGTCCATATGAAGTTATTAAACGCCACTCTGTAGTTACTTATTCGATAAGACTACTCTCAAATCCTTTGGCTCCTCTTACTAAAATTCATATTGATCGTCTCCATTTTGCTCCTGCTAGAAAAGCTCACTTAAATGAATCTTCTTCTGCTCCTTTAATGTTTAAAGTTTCTCCTCCTCAGCAAAATAGGTATTTCTTGAGGTCTACAGTTTTACAGTGATTTTTTTTTGGTTGTGTGTTAGGAGAGCTCCCTAATATCACTTCTTTCTTTCCTTCCAATGCTGGCGTTGTGTAGGATATTTTTTTTTTCACCACTGTAATTTTGTTTCTTTGAGTATATTCCTTTTTGCCAACATTATTCAAAATTCTAAAATTGTACTGCTCTCTGAATGTTTACAATTGTTTCTTAATAATGTAAGCTTCTATTAACTAGTTCCAACACTTAATGTTGAGTTACTTGATATGGAAAACCTTAATATGGTCAACTAATGTTAAATTAAGTTTAATGCTTCAATTGTTCTAAAGAAAGATTAATTTTCCTTCTGTTCCTTTCATACCTGTCAAATTCTTGCTTCATCAACATATGATTTCAAGGTTATAAGTTGTAACTTAGGTATAATTTTGTTATGAAATACTTCAACAGAGATAATTCTCTAATGTAATCAACTTCATAGTGATATTATCACTTATTAGTGTAATATGTTGCACATTTTGCTTCATCCATTGGTTTACTTTTATCAATGTTATAATTTTTGTTTTGCTTAGATATTTTGTTTGATTTGATGTTTGTATTTGGTTGTTATAATGCAACGATGGCTGAAAATATTGGTATAAGGCATTAGCATTAGCATTAGCAAATAACAACTGTATTAGTATAATTTAGCAAATAACATCTGTATTACTATGGTATTGACATATTTTTTTATTACTCTTCACTGAAAAATATTTTTTTTGCCTTGACACAAATTTCTTTTGGTATTACCTGAGAATGTTATCAGTCACTCATTCAATTGGTAAGATTATGCTTGTACATATTACATGGTGTATATTAATGGTATTGAAAAGTCAGTATCTTCTATTTAAGCTTGTTGAAAAAACAAGGTATCAATGTAAACAAATGATAGGAACCAAATAATTCCATATCAACTCTATGGACATTCATGTATTTTAATATATCCTATCAAGATCTTTCTTTCCTATATTTTGTTGTGTTTAAATATTACAAGCAAACTTTATTGTGTATTTATGTGTAAAATCCCTAATACTTAACTGAACTATATTTTATGTGTTATATTTTTTTTTGTTATGTTTTATACCTCACTTTGTCAATTTTTGACAAGTTATCTTATACCGACTATGACTATCCTATACTTCATGTTCACTACTACCTTCCCTCTTTTTTTTTTTTGAGTGCAGTTAGTTCCATAGCCCTAAATTTTTTTTGCAATGTAGTGAGATGTACGCTAGTTCTGCAAACCACTTTCATTTTTATTTTTCTATTATTTTTACTTTTCAGTTTTCCCCTAGTGTAATATTACTACTTTGTTGTTTTCTATTTTTTTGTAAAATTAAATTTCCATGCGCAAGATAGAAGTCACCAACCTTATTGGGACAGTATCATATACTTTCTTTTGGCCAAGGAATTTTATGTGATTCAAGCTCTGTCTTGGTATAGGATGATCTTTTGATCAAGTTTAATTTTATTTTTAACCCTTCACTTGAAGTTAGGAATTTACTTAAGGCTAGGTGTCCTAGTCATTCTTCCTTTTGCACAGCTTTCCCCCTTGAGTGGAGTCTGTCTTGGTGCATATATTTTGTTAGGTTTCAGGTGTCATAATCCTTCGCGGAAACATTACTGATCCTAATTTACCTAATTTTGACTTTTTTATTGTTTGTACCCAACTGGTCACTTATAAACTTTGACAGTTTGTGGTTACATTCTTATGCATTCACTTTTCATTTTTTTAGCTCACACTTAAAGCATGTACATGTGCATAAACAAGATAAGGTTTATGTTTTTTATTATATTATTAGCTATGAGCATTTTGGCCATATAGCATATTTAGTTGAGTGACATATTTTTTTTCCTTCCCCTTGTGGATTTTTTTATATATTACTAATTAAGTAACTGTCAAGATTCGAATTCCCATACCTCTGGTAGGTTAAGTTGCCGCAACAGACTTCTTAGAATCATCGTCTATGTTTCGTGGGAATTCTTGTTAGTATTGTTACGACAATTATGTTTGTTTAGTTCACTCTGTGTGTAGCAATTTTGATGCATATTAATAGATATGACATCTTATATATTTTTTTTGAATGCAAATGGATATTACTTCCAATTTTTTAGTATGAATATATGATATTCTACATTGAATATTAATAAAATAACATCCAATATTTTGATTATTAGTGGATATGAGATCCAATCTTCTTCAATTAGATATATTGAACTCATCATTCTTTGGTAAGACCAAATTAACTTACCTTCTTGAAATGATATGAAATTTCAAGTGTTTAATTTATTTTGTTGACTATGATATGCAACTATAAGTTTAATTAGTACAAATGTACATAAAAATTTTAAGGTACTGTGTTACGCCATTTTTTTTTTTTTTGTCAAGCATTAATCACTACTATTTTTGTAAAATTCACCATGCTTGTATGAATTACTATCTTTGTATTGATACTACATTTATAATATCCTTATATATTACTTTTTCCCTTTGTATTCACTATATGTATTTTATATGAAATTTTGTTTTGAGATCAAATGTGTCTCACGTATTATGTATGCTATTGGTTTTTCCACACATTAATATGTGGTGATTTGTAAATTTTTTTTCATCTCTGGACAGGGGAGAGTTCTGTAACGAGGAATTCGTTACAGGTTCCTTTATTTTAATTTAATTTAATTTAATTTGTGTAGTTCTCTTAAACTTTAAATTATAACTTTAATTTTAATCTTAAATCTGCTAGTTATGTTTCCTTTCCTTATCTGATAGTAATTTATTTTTTTCCCAGGCTCTTAGTCATGGGAGGTCTCTGTAACCTTTAAGTCCGTTCGGTCGGTAATTGAGAATAGCCTATCTTCTAACATCTGGCAGTGCAATTTGCCGTCTTATATTCTTTAAGTCTTTGTCAGCTAGATCCCCTAATTGCTACCCTCGTGTCCACGAAATAAGATGTCTTTTCTTCCCTGTTTCCGTGTTTTTGTTAACAGCATTGATGGGTCTTTTTAATGCTAAAGGCTCCAGTTTCCCTTTTCCGCGCCTGCGGCGAACGTAATTTATTACGAGTATCTTGCATGGGAAACAGTTTTTCTCTGAACAGGCGTTTGGGCTTCGCGCTGCTTGACCAGCTCCTCTGATTGGTTAAGCTCAGCCAGTCTCGGCCAATGAAACTCCTTAAAAGGGTTCTTCTGGCATTTTCTTCTGGCAAGAGGAATGTGGTACTTAAGGTATCCAGTTTTGGCGATGCTTCGCGTATTTTATTTTATGGACACAAGGTGTTGGCAATGTGTTGAGGCGCTGTTAAGGTTGTCTTTCTCCTCTCCCTTCTGCACGCCTTGGCGAGATTGGTTGTACGGCAACCTTTCTCTCCTTGCGTTGTCCAGGGCTGAAAAAAAAAAGAGATGCGATGCAGAGATTTAGAATTGCTTGGTAGATAAAAACTTGCTCTAAGAGACCCTGAGCCGGGCTTTCGGTCCTTTTTGGTTTGGCCGTGGCTTGGTGAGGGGGATGTATTATTTATTGTCGAATAGTGAGTACGAGTGTATTCTATTGATCTGATATTTGTGTATATATACTTTAAAAAGGAAATTCCTTCAATACTATTATTTTTTTTGATGATCTTCTAATAAGTGGTCGTGTAGACCTGAAGCTCTTTTCTAGTATGTAGTATTACGTTTATTTGTTCCTGTTATAATTCAGTAGTCAAGATATACATTGCATCTTTTTATCAAGAAGAATAAAAACTTATTTTTTCTACCAACAAGTCGTTTTTGAAGAAGTTTTCTTCCTCAGTATTTATTTTTTATAAAGAGTAGTTGTGAGCAGCTTCCAAACCTGTGATAATTCAATCCTGCGGCACAATGATCTTCAACGTTTGTTTCCCCAGCAAATCTTGTACTTCCACTATGCAAAATCTTCCGGTTGAACTTGCGTCTTAAATGCTCCGGCCTGCCTTGACGAACTGTCATTTCTACATCTTAAACGATAGACAAATCTTCATTCTTTTATAGAACTTTCGTGCTGTGAACATTTCTGGTGTACTTCATCTTTCACTCAACAGAACAAAGGTCCTTCGAGGTAAAAACATTTGACTCTACCAAAATAGTGACCATACACAATAGTGACCGTATACAATTAGTGATTGTACCCAAAAAAAAAAAAGTACAACTGTACAGAAATTCACTTCAATAGTACAGAAATGGTACCGTCGTCAAAAAATTCCATTTGTACAGAAATGGTTCCTCCTCCTTCAATTTCATATTACACGGCTTTCCTCACCAAATCAAATATTTCAACTGGCATTATTTGAACCTATTTTGGGGCTGTCCCTTGGTGGGAAGCAACGCTGGTTCACCTAATGGGTTCTCCCATAATAAAGTATCAGTTCTATTTCGATGTTTTTGAAGTAGCCGTCCCCAGTTTGTGTTGGTGTCCATCATAAGCTTGGGTCGGGTTTCAAATCACGGCAATATTTTGGGGCTGTCCCTCGGTGGGAAGCAACGCTGGTTCACCTACTGGGTGTTCTTATAGTAAAGTAGCCATATATATATATGGGTAAAGGAGAAGAGTTTGGGATCGACATATAATTTATTGAACACAGAGAATGGCTAAAAGAGGGTTTTGAAATTATTTCAATTCTGCATTTTGAAAGATAAACGTACATTTTCTTCCCTCGTCCAAACTGCAGTCTCATGCTCCATGTGCATTAATAACTTATCCAGTGATAACGTACCTCATTTAAGAAATTAAAGTTCTGCAAATGAGATTTATACTTCAGTTTGGAGCATTTCTTTCATGTACCACATTGTCTAGGAGGCATATCAACTAGTTGATTGAAATACCTAATACCATGATTAATGGCAGTGCATAATATTGGTAAGTTATCAATTACATAGGTACGTTCTTAATTATAAAATTTATAAGTGTTTCGAATATCCTCTTTACTTCAGATGCTTTTTTTCCCCAATTGTTCAAAAATAAAGATAATAACGCTTGAATTTATACGCAATGCCAAATACTGCGGAAGGAAAATTGCTTTCTTTCCCTAAATTGGATTTTTCCCTGTATTTCCTTCTATTTCTGGACAATCTTACTTTGAGATATCCCATTATTTGTAATGACGCATAAAGCATAAAGTTTAAATCCTATACCCGGATACTCATTCAATATATAGTTTCCAAAACCACAAATTAATGGACACATAAAAATAACCTCGTAAAAGCTGCTTATTTAAAAAATAAGACTACGCTTGTACTTTCAAAAATTCGATAGTGTTAATACGCTTCCTGTCTTATTCATTTATATTAATAAAGACACTTAAATATAGCTGTCTTTCAATTCTAAACACAAGACTTTCACCTAAATTTCTCTATAAATTCAATATTTAACCAAATCTAGAGGGAGAAAAAGGTTAGAGACTCTTCATGGCTTTTCCTTTCTTCTGCCTTTTCCCATAATTTTAAGTAGAAATGTAATAAAACTAAATTTAAGTTTACTATCTACATCTGTTCCCAAATGATAATCTTAAATTTGATTATCAATATCAAATTACTTTTGGGTGATTCTCGAAGCTAAAAAAAAATAATCCCCGATGGACAGATAGTTTTAAATTTTATCTTCCTTTAAAGTATTTCGATTTTTCTTGTTTTTTAGAATTGCACGTTTTCTTTCTATTAAAATACATACAACATTTTTCATTAGCATATTTCTAGAAGTTTTATATATGATAACTTTTTATTTTAATTAAGTTTGGGTAATGTCTTTATTCAATTAATTCCTTGTTTCAATTGAGATTATATTAAACTGGCAACCAACTTGGGTGGAAAAAATCTTATTAAATTAAGAATAGTTTTTTTAGCCTGAAATATTTTTAAAGAGTTAATTTTTATGGTTTTATTTATGGTTATTCCTTTTTGTCACTTTTTCTCAATGAATCAGATATCTGTTAATCAAAAGTTGCCTATTTTTAATGCAATGTCATAAATATAACCATTCATGCCATTCAATATCCATTGAGTCGGAAAAGAAACTCCAAAGAAATTGTAAGAGATTAATCTCCGATTCTCTTTCTATCCCGAGGCATTCAATTTTATTAATTCTGATATTCTCATGAGTTATAGTTTAAAGTGTTCAGCCTTGAGTAGTTTCCAGTAATCTAACGTAAATAATAGGGAACGTTTTGACATTTTTATATAATCTGCACTAAAAATTCTCTACGCCAGAATTAAAAGGAATACAACGATAAAGGAATGATATAAAATACAATACGATATTTCATAAACAACACAAACTTCAGTTTATGATCTAGTCATAATTACTCCTTTTTACCTGAAGATTTCTACGCCACAAGACCCTGCTCATTAGATCCTCAGAAATTCGTGTTGATAACTTTTTGAAAACAATCCAGTTTCAAAGTATATGTTAAATTATGACCTAATTCACGAAATTCACTTTTGAACTACTTTTTTATTCCACTGGGGGGATGAGAACGTGAAATATAGGAGGAATTCCTTTTTAAAAGAGCTTTCGAACAGAGCTGAATCAACAAAGCCCAAGATATAGAATAACAGTTTGAGATATCGTATGTGAGCAATCTTGAAGCTTCATTTATTTCAATGAAACACGAAAGATTTAGTTTGGAAAGTTTAATAGACAAAATAATGAAAGAGACTGGATTTTTTTTTTATTAACTAGTACGATTTTATATTTGTTCCCTTTGAAGCCTCTCCTTACTAATCTGAAAATGCCTCACATGCAGTTCCACTCGGCTGAAAAAATAAACTTTTTAGTTGCAAATGCTAATGCAAACAATTTCACTCCCCTTACAGTTTTAGGTTAAAAAAGGGCAAAACGGACGAATCCATGAGATTTAAACTCAACTCCCAGATGCTTTTGACAGATGTTAAAAAGAAACTCAGTGGATAACTAATGTCAGAGAACATTTAGATAGTGGTTAGATATTTTGGACGGCAGACTCCCTATTATAAATAGATCAAATTGCGAGAGGAGTTAAATCAAAGTGTGTGCTTCATTTGTGGAGAGGAATTGCGCGTCATAGCAGACTCATATTGTATTATACAGACTGCTTAGTAAAATTATGGCTCTTCTGTATATTATTTTTAAAAGTTTAAAGTCATTTCTTTGCAGTATTTCGGCTGGAACTCTCACAATAACGTAGATTTGAACAAGCAACATTTAGCAGGTCAAAACTAAGACAAAACTGAGAAGGCAACTTGAAATATTTCGACATTATGTGTAAATAAGCGCAAACAAAAATTTATTTTAATTGAAAAACACGTTAGATTTCCTTTTTATTGATCATTTTTTATTTAACTTCATAGAAAAATTATTTATTTAACTTCATTTTTCATTTCTTTATCCGAGAAGTGATTATCGTCTCGAAAAACGTAGATAAGGTCTTTTCTTCCCTATTTCCAATAACAGCGAGCGAAGTTTTTGCAGTGTTATATGTACTACTCTCTCGATCTTAATAATTTAAGAGATTTATTTTGTAACAGTTAAATTTTTGTCTCTTTGTTTTATACATAAATTCCAATTCCTCATAATTTGCTTTACATGTGCAGAAAAAGCTATAGAGATCTCTAAAACAGCTGCGTCCTTTCTTCGTTTAAAGTAAAGTTCTGCATACTATTATGTTGAAATTGCAGTTTCCAAAACTGCATCAAAATTTTATACAATATAATTTATCCTTATAAAGCAAAGTCTTTGAATAAAATATTTTCATTTGAGTCATCTAGCGCATTGAACATTTCATTTGTCATATTATTCCTTAAATTTAAATGCCGTGACCTGAATTATTAATTACATTAAATCTTTTTATAAAATTATAAAATGAAATTGCTGTTCATTTCCAATTAAGCTCCGATTCTACTCTTTAAATGTTAATGCCTCTGTTCACGTGTACATTCAGTCTGCATCAATTAAATAAAGGATATTAAGACTATAGAATATATAATTGTAGATTATAGAAATATTAGAATATTAAGATTATAGAATTGTTTCATTTAGTAGCAAACTTATTACTTTCCGAGAATTAGTCAAAATATCAGTTAAAGATTAAATTTAAATTAAAGAGAAGTTATTTACTTTTTCCAAGAGAAATTTTGTACTACAGAAAGAAATTTGAAAGAAAGGAAATGCTTCTGGGATTTTTAACAAAATGGGGAAAATACGACGGCTCTTAAATTTACGCTTTAAAAGTTATTTTTTAAAGAAATAACTGCCATAAACGTCCCATGTTTAAATACATCCAGCATAATTTATTGAAGCACCTCTTAAATTTGTGGACTCTGTTGCACAGATCATAAATCTAATAAACGTCAATTAAAACAATTGATAGATATAATTTGGATATCGTTCAATAAAGTTTCGTTTATAGTAAAATTGTTTCATAAAAAATATTTTGGAAAGAAATAACAATTAAGAAATTTTATCATTTGCTAAGATATAGTTCCTCAAACAACCATGAGAAGATTAAGTGAGATCTTAAATGTTTAATTTTTTATTGCACGCTCTTTCATTTAATTTGTAGATGAAGAATAAAGATTTCTTAAAAGAAAAACCTAGACTGTCTCATCATGAGTCCGACGCTTTCTCAGCGTTTGGAGGAGGTCTGATTTCCGTTTTTCCCTTTTCTACCCTCCTGCAGCTACCGTCACAGAACGAAATATTCTACCAGGTGCTCAGATTATTTCCGAACGGTTGCTCCTAGGTTTTGAGAATTTTCCTGTTTCTGTGATATGAGGTCGACAATTGCAAATCATGTATGATAAAGAGCATTACGATAGATATGCATTAGGCATTACCAGTGCTCAGTGCAAAGTTCATTTTAAACACACGTCATCTATATTAGGGTGGAACGAAAAAAACTTTTTTTTTAAATTTCAATATAGCTCTAGTTTTCAAAAGTTGCCTTTTAACAAAATAATGACGGAAATTAAATATTAGCGCAATTTGTGCATGTTTTCAGTTCGCGGAAGAAGGGCAAACTTTTGGTTTTTATTTAATGTTTGACAAATTTCGCAATTATTTTGAAATTGAATACACTTGTAGTACAAAAAAGTAGCAAAATATGTAATTTAAACATTCCTTTTAGTCAGGAGACCTGCTAAACTGATTATATAATACGTTTTACTTCATCAAAGTAGTACACATAAAGGCACTTAAGGACGAGGCACTTAAAAGACACTCGGACATCACGGTGGAACGAAAAAAAATTTTTCGGAATTTCAATATGCTCTAGTTTTCAAAAGTTGTCTTTAAAAATTAAAATTAAGAATATAAAATCTTTTTGCTCTACTAAAATATTTTCAAATGCCGCAAAGGGCTTCAAAATGGATATTTTTATGAAAAAGTGATTATACTATTTGTATTTTTTGTTAATTTCTTTTATAGTATATTAAAATAAGCAGAAGTACCACGCAGAAGTACTAATTGCAGAAGTACCATGAACGGACAAGGATGACCAGGTAACTAATTTAACAATCCTTTCTACTACTTGTGTATGACATGGAATGATGTTGAAGTCAATAATTTGTTTCTCGTGATCAGATTCTTTTGCTTCCTTTATAACCATTTTTAGTTTGTTATCAGAAACATGCCTCGTCATAGGAGGTCTCCGAATACTGACTGAGTACATTTCTGATAACAAACTAAAACAGTTTACAAAGGAAGCAAAAGAATCTGATCACGAGAAACAAATTATTGACTTCAACAACATTCCATGTCACACACAAGTAGTAGAAAGGATTGTTAAATTAGTTACCTGGTCATCCTTGTCCGTTCGTGGTACTTCTGCAAGAGATGCATTGATAAAAACAAAAATACATTCTCAAAAGATAATGCCAAAATTTGAAACAATAAAACAATTCAATGTGTCAGTGAAATAAGTAATGGAAACCATGTGTGATTAATATGGACTTTTCAAAAGCATGAATATTTTTTTCAAAATAACGTTTTGCCTTTATAGACATAACATTAATATTTTTCTAAATAAGTGTGATTTGTTTATTTTAACTAAGGTCCGTCAATTAAAAATTGTTTTTCTTGCATTCCAATGTGAATTATAAGAATATGCTACTGTAAAATTAATATGATGAAAATCGCGAAATTCCACAAAATCAGTTGTTCTGTTATGGCATCTAAAAATTAGAAATACTTAGAAAATGCAACTTTTCTGTCAAAATATCATATTTGAATATTTTATTTACAGAAAATATACATTATTTTAATATACTATAAAAGAAATTAACAAAAAATACAAATACACTGCTGGCCACCCAAATTGCAATACCAAGAAAGACAAGAGATATCACAACAAAATTTATTTTGTAGATAACATGTTGACCAAGTATCAAATGATTAAATTTATAGACTTCTGTGAAGTGTGGTTCCTGCAAAAATCAGTAGCCAGAGTAGCCGCCATTGTTGGAGATCACCGCTGCCACACGACTCGGCATTGATTCAAAGAGACTTTGGATGAGTTCTTGGGGTACAGCAGACCAAGCAGCTTCCACACGTTACCAAAGTTGATCTGCTGTGGCAGCTGGGGATGGAATCTGGGTCAATCGTAGAGCAACCATGGACCACATGTTTTCTATCGGCGAAAGAACCGGAGAGCGAGGCGGCCAGGAAAGCAATTCAATCTGGCGATTGACGAAGAACCGTTGGACAATGCGTGCCACGTGTGGTCGCGCATTATCCTGTTGAAATACGGCTGTGGGCAAGCCCTGAAGGAAAGGAAGGACAACTGGCTCCAACACCTCGGAGATGTAGCAATGGCTGTTTAAAGTACCGGCAATGCGTACTAGAGGTGTGCGAGAGTGATATCCAATACCGTCCCATACCATAATACCCGGTGCAGGACCAGTGTGGCGGTGCATAACGCAGCTGCTCAGCATCCTCTCTTCACGGTGTCTCCAGACTCGAATGCGACCATCGTAGTGTTGCAGACAGAAGCGCGACTCGTCAGTAAAGACAATTTCATTCCATTCTGCCGTCCACATTCTTCTGTCATCGCACCATTGGCGGCGGAGACGTCTGTGGTTCTACGTCAAGGGTAGACAAAGCAATGGACGTCTTGCGAACAGACTAATCTGCTGTAAACGGCGTCGAATGGTACGCGCAGACACTGGATGATGCGTTACAGACTGCATGTGCTGTGCTATGGTTCGTGATGTGACTGAGCGATCCGTCACTGCCATGCGCACAATTTGCCTGTCATCACGTGAAGTGGTGCGCTGAGGTGGATGCGATCGAACACGCCGGTCTGTCGTACCCTCCTGCATCCAACGATCACATATCCGCATTACAGTTGTTTGGTTTCGTCCAACACGACTACCGATTTCCCTGAAAGATAATCCACAATCTCGGTAGGACACTATCCTTCCTCTGTCGAACTCGGATACTTGATCAAAAGATGATCTCTGTTTTCGACGAGGCATAATTGATCGTTTTTTTGAAAAAACCACAAGAAAAACAAAATTGCCGAACTTGAAATTGTCGAAATCTCCAAGCCTTATAGGGCTTTCGAGTGGCGCCACAGGCGCGCGTGATGTGCGTCTGCGCTGAAATTCTAATCATTTGTATATCTCACCTCCGCTAATGCATGCTGTAAATTTCATGTTATTTGCATGTTTCCTTCAGGGTGTTGCATTTACAGTGGCCAGCAGTGTAGTATAATCACTTTTTCATAAAAATATCCATTTTGAAGCCCTTTGCGGCACTTGAAAATATTTTAGTAGAGCAAAAAGATTTTATATTCTTAATTTTAATTTTTAAAGACAAGTTTTGGAAACTAGAGCATATTGAAATTCCGAAAAATTTTGTTTCGTTCCACCGTGATGTCCGAGTGTCTTTTAAGTGCCTCGTCCTTAAGTGCCTTTATGTGTACTACTTTTATGAAGTAAAACGTATTATATAATCAGTTTAGCAGGTCTCCTGACTAAGAGGAATGTTTAAATTATATATTTTGCTACTTTTTTGTACTACAAGTGTATTCAATTTCAAAATAATTGCGAAATTTGTCAAACATTAAATAAAAACCAAAAGTTTGCCCTTCTTGCGGGAACTGAAAACATGCACCAATTACGATAATATTTAATTTCCGTCTAAATTTTGTTAAAAGGCAACTTTTGAAAACTAGAGCATATTGAAATTCCAAAAAAAGTTTTTTTTGTTCCATCCTAATCTATTTAAATAAAACAGTTCCGTAACTGACTCACTGACTGACATACAACGCACAGACCAAACCGCTCTACCTAAAGAGCTGAAATTTTGCATGGCGATTCTTCTTATAGTGTAGGGGTGCACTAAGAAAGATTTTTTAAAAATTCTTCTTAGATTTTTTTTTAAATTAAATTTTTAAGCTGTTTTAGTAACTTTTTTTTTAAAGTTTGCATTTAAAATAATAATTTGAGGGTTATAAAATTTATATCTTGAGAAAGATCCTAAAAATTCCTTTAAAATGTAATCTTTTTCGAATCTTTATCTCCATTTTCTAATTTTTGGTGAATTTTTAAAGATTAATTTTTAGAATTTAATTTATTAAATGTTGATCACGTGATTTCTTTTTCTGGTACTTTAAATAAATTTATCGTCACGTCCATAACAATGAAATAGACAAAAATATATTTTTCCCTTTCTAATGCGGCATACGATTGGACATTATCCAAAAAATATTAAAATGGAGTAAAAGATATGTTCCTCAAACTGTATTATATTAACTGTACAATATTCTTTAGTATGTGATATTAGATTTAACTTGAATATTTTCTTCTACATTATTTTGTCTATAAAAATATCTCTTACGATTTTTTTATAAATATACATTTTTTTACATCAATTGTATACATTGATCGTCGTATTTATTATATATATATATATATATATATATATATATATATATATATATATATATATATGGCTTTAATTGCATACATTGACCGTTGTATTTAATTTGAATGCACTCTGTAGCGAAGTGCGGGTTTTCAGCTAGTCTATCATATACTAGTTCAATTCCTGTCATACTCCATTCAGTATTTCCCCAAAAGTGGCTTTCAAAGCACGATATTAGAAAGAGTTAAACATAGTAATTACTAAATAGAGTACGCCAGGAATTAATGAATGACTGGATTTTTGTCATTCCTCGAAAGATAGTAAGGAATGGATTAAAAAAAATGAAAGTTCCCACATCACTGGTATAATTCAGTTGGCTGAACACAGACCTAGAGGGCAGGGGACCAGGTTTCGATTTTCGTTGATAGTACTGGTGCCTGCACGAAGCAAGAATGATTTATAAAGCGTTTGTCTATCATGCAAAATAAATTTAAAGTTGAATAATTTTCTATCTTTAACATTCATTTGAAAACTTGCCGCATTTTAGGTACAACATTTGTACAACATAAATATGTTACTATTGGGATCAAAGAAAATATTTACGTATGAAATAAATAAATCCCCTTTATAAAGACCTGAAAAATTCTGAAAAAATAATCCTTATAAGTGTCTAAAAGTGTCATAGAAATATACTCTAAGGTTTTATAAGTGAACTTATAAGTTACATATTATATCAGAAAAAAATCTAAAAAAAATGTTTGCATTGTAAATAATGTTAACCAAAAAAATTTCAGTCAAATTCAAACTATTATGGAAAATGATTTTGAGAGATTAAATTTTAGGTTTGTTCATGACTATAGGGAGCTTTTGATTTCCCTTATAAGTCACATCGCCAAAAAATATGTATGCTTTGTAAACAAGAAACATCTCAAAAGTTTTATTAAAATTAAAAGTATTATCAAAACTTATTTGAAGAAAGCAAAGTCCGGATTTTTTGACGAAGAAAATACTTCCTGTAGTGAGTTTTATTTTATTACTAAATATCATATCATTTTCAAAGAATTGCTGCAAATGTGAGAAAGAATATGATATTTAGAGTTAACCATAAGAAAAAACAACTCCATGTATCTCGAATGCAACATTAAAGTTGTATGGAAGATTATACCTTGCATCAGTCATTACCGTTATTTTCTTTGTGTTTGAAATAAAGCTGAGAGGATGTTATAATGTCCTTTTATTAAGCTACTTTTTCTCCTCTAAAACTCAAACGACGAGAAAATATTTATGTTTAATACGAAAGAGTTCAAGTTAATGATTATTCAACTACTGATTTTCAGAAGTTTTTGTTTTTCCCTTTTATTGGTGAAATACTGCCTCGAGTTATTAGACCAATTTCCGGTCTTGGTCGGTGCCCCACCATTAGAAATAATGATTATGGACCATTAGTCAAATATCAAGATTCAAGGGGGGGAAATGTCCATCTCATTAAAAAATAAATGATAGTAAAAAATATGAAAAATCTCTATTATTGATCTGAAATAGAAAGGGAGCATTTTAGGAAAATGGAGTTCCATTCAACACTGATATAGTTTGCTTGGTGGCATACTAGCTTGGTGGCATACTAGGACCCATGGTCCAAGCATTTGCTCATTAAAAGTAATACTGTAAAAATCAACTCTTTAATTAGAGATAAATTCTTCATAAAAAGGGATTACACAATGTTTAGACATTCGTTTTGATTTAAGGGACAATAACATATATATTTGTGAAAATCCATCACAACTTTAACGTAATGTTGATGGAAAAAAATTACATGCGAATTTGCCATGTTTATAAACCTCTTCTGTTCACGCATTATAAATGAATTCAAAAAGTTAACGTAAATCTACTGTAAAAGTATTCAACTAATTTTCAACTTTATTTGCAATTAGCATCTATTATATTACCAATTTTCCTTGCAAATCCCTTATTTCGAAAACATTTAAGCTTCCTCTGCCAAACTTAAATAGTTCTTACTTAGCATAACTAGAAGACTTAATTGGAATAAGGAAATGATGTAGATGACTTCCATCTGGCTTTAATGTTCTAGTTCCGCCATTTGCTCACTCAAGATTCAATTATTCCACATACTTACATGTCTGTGTGAAAATTTAATTTGACACATCTAGACCAACATGGCAAAATTTAATGTCACGTTTATTGTCATTATATGAAATAACAAGAATGGTTTCATTATTTAACGCTACGCTTAGTAAAACAGTCGGATTTTTATGTATATGTAAGCATAAATATCAATAAAAGTACTTATGAAAATTGTGCAATTCTAGGAAAATTTAGAAAGAGCTCTACTGAATTCGATGCAGACTGATATAAATTTCTAATAAATTAACATCGAATTTGATATCAGTAAGTAAATCAATCTTATCTAAAGAATAAGTAGATTAAGAGATAAAAATCGTCTTATGTATGAATAATTAATTGCATTGATTTTATTTTACTACTAGAGATGATATAAAAATAAACAATTAGAATTACAGAAGCAAAATATTTATAGAAATAGAGCATAGATATTTCAGCTACAAATTAATCTTGCAAAATCGTTGTCCATAAAATTCGTGCATTACAAAATATTACAGGAGATTAATAAGTTCCATAAAATGATAATCGCAATTTGATTCAAAAATAATTAGAAAGGGCGCGGTTAATCTAATTTTTGATCAATGACAATGCATGTTGGAAAATGTAAATAACTGAATGATCCAAACAAGTTTTAAAGTATTTGAATATTTCTCGACAAAATTACTTTGATTCAGCGACCCGGCATTCATTAGCCGTTTCACATATGTTATAAGCTATAGAAAAAATACCTTGAAGTTCTTGTTAGCTTTATCAGTTGAGGAATGATTTTCAGTGATTACTCTGTTAGTTTCTATGAAACTGAGTTTTGTTAAAACACGAGTTCTTCGAAGATCAAGGAACTGCGAAATTCTACAAACAAAATTTCTTTATAAATCTCTTCGAGTGGCACTCTTGTAAGTAGCTATTCGAAATCGTCTCTCAACCATAGCCTTAATATAGCAATAGAGCTCTAACCGAGAAATTCGAACTGCTTGGAAGTGGTGATATACAGAAAAAGAAAACATACCAAAATGGCACCGGTTTGGAATTCCAGGGGTGCGAGTTCGATCACATGACAGTTAGGAAGAAAAAATTGACACAAGGTGATGACCCGAACAGCCTGAATCTGACAATCAGCTACAAATTAATCTTGCAAAATCGTTGTCCATAAAATTCGTGCATTACAAAATATTACAGGAGATTAATAAGTTCCATAAAATGATAATCGCAATTTGATTCAAAAATAATTAGAAAGGGCGCGGTTAATCTAATTTTTGATCAATGACAATGCATGTTGGAAAATGTAAATAACTGAATGATCCAAACAAGTTTTAAAGTATTTGAATATTTCTCGACAAAATTACTTTGATTCAGCGACCCGGCATTCATTAGCTGTTTCACATATGTTATAAGCTATAGAAAAAATACCTTGAAGTTCTTGTTGGCTTTATCAGTTGAGGAATGATTTTCAGTGATTACTCTGTTAGTTTCTATGAAACTGAGTTTTGTTAAAACACGAGTTCTTCGAAGATCAAGGAACTGCGAAATTCTACCAACAAAATTTCTTAATAAATCTCTTCGAGTGGCACTCTTGTAAGTAGCTATTCGAAATCGTCTCTCAACCATAGCCTTAATATAGCAATAGAGCTCTAACCGAGAAATTCGAACTGCTTGGAAGTGGTGATATACAGAAAAAGAAAACATACCAAAATGGCACCGGTTTGGAATTCCAGGGGTGCGAGTTCGATCACATGACAGTTAGGAAGAAAAAATTGACACAAGGTGATGACCCGAACAGCCTGAATCTGACAATCAGCTACAAATTAATCTTGCAAAATCGTTGTCCATAAAATTCGTGCATTACAAAATATTACAGGAGATTAATAAGTTCCATAAAATGATAATCGCAATTTGATTCAAAAATAATTAGAAAGGGCGCGGTTAATCTAATTTTTGATCAATGACAATGCATGTTGGAAAATGTAAATAACTGAATGATCCAAACAAGTTTTAAAGTATTTGAATATTTCTCGACAAAATTACTTTGATTCAGCGACCCGGCATTCATTAGCTGTTTCACATATGTTATAAGCTATAGAAAAAATACCTTGAAGTTCTTGTTGGCTTTATCAGTTGAGGAATGATTTTCAGTGATTACTCTGTTAGTTTCTATGAAACTGAGTTTTGTTAAAACACGAGTTCTTCGAAGATCAAGGAACTGCGAAATTCTACCAACAAAATTTCTTAATAAATCTCTTCGAGTGGCACTCTTGTAAGTAGCTATTCGAAATCGTCTCTCAACCATAGCCTTAATATAGCAATAGAGCTCTAACCGAGAAATTCGAACTGCTTGGAAGTGGTGATATACAGAAAAAGAAAACATACCAAAATGGCACCGGTTTGGAATTCCAGGGGTGCGAGTTCGATCACATGACAGTTAGGAAGAAAAAATTGACACAAGGTGATGACCCGAACAGCCTGAATCTGACAATCAGCTACAAATTAATCTTGCAAAATCGTTGTCCATAAAATTCGTGCATTACAAAATATTACAGGAGATTAATAAGTTCCATAAAATGATAATCGCAATTTGATTCAAAAATAATTAGAAAGGGCGCGGTTAATCTAATTTTTGATCAATGACAATGCATGTTGGAAAATGTAAATAACTGAATGATCCAAACAAGTTTTAAAGTATTTGAATATTTCTCGACAAAATTACTTTGATTCAGCGACCCGGCATTCATTAGCTGTTTCACATATGTTATAAGCTATAGAAAAAATACCTTGAAGTTCTTGTTAGCTTTATCAGTTGAGGAATGATTTTCAGTGATTACTCTGTTAGTTTCTATGAAACTGAGTTTTGTTAAAACACGAGTTCTTCGAAGATCAAGGAACTGCGAAATTCTACCAACAAAATTTCTTAATAAATCTCTTCGAGTGGCACTCTTGTAAGTAGCTATTCGAAATCGTCTCTCAACCATAGCCTTAATATAGCAATAGAGCTCTAACCGAGAAATTCGAACTGCTTGGAAGTGGTGATATACAGAAAAAGAAAACATACCAAAATGGCACCGGTTTGGAATTCCAGGGGTGCGAGTTCGATCACATGACAGTTAGGAAGAAAAAATTGACACAAGGTGATGACCCGAACAGCCTGAATCTGACAATCAGCTACAAATTAATCTTGCAAAATCGTTGTCCATAAAATTCGTGCATTACAAAATATTACAGGAGATTAATAAGTTCCATAAAATGATAATCGCAATTTGATTCAAAAATAATTAGAAAGGGCGCGGTTAATCTAATTTTTGATCAATGACAATGCATGTTGGAAAATGTAAATAACTGAATGATCCAAACAAGTTTTAAAGTATTTGAATATTTCTCGACAAAATTACTTTGATTCAGCGACCCGGCATTCATTAGCTGTTTCACATATGTTATAAGCTATAGAAAAAATACCTTGAAGTTCTTGTTGGCTTTATCAGTTGAGGAATGATTTTCAGTGATTACTCTGTTAGTTTCTATGAAACTGAGTTTTGTTAAAACACGAGTTCTTCGAAGATCAAGGAACTGCGAAATTCTACCAACAAAATTTCTTAATAAATCTCTTCGAGTGGCACTCTTGTAAGTAGCTATTCGAAATCGTCTCTCAACCATAGCCTTAATATAGCAATAGAGCTCTAACCGAGAAATTCGAACTGCTTGGAAGTGGTGATATACAGAAAAAGAAACATACCAAAATGGCACCGGTTTGGAATTCCAGGGGTGCGAGTTCGATCACATGACAGTTAGGAAGAAAAAATTGACACAAGGTGATGACCCGAACAGCCTGAATCTGACAATCAGCTACAAATTAATCTTGCAAAATCGTTGTCCATAAAATTCGTGCATTACAAAATATTACAGGAGATTAATAAGTTCCATAAAATGATAATCGCAATTTGATTCAAAAATAATTAGAAAGGGCGCGGTTAATCTAATTTTTGATCAATGACAATGCATGTTGGAAAATGTAAATAACTGAATGATCCAAACAAGTTTTAAAGTATTTGAATATTTCTCGACAAAATTACTTTGATTCAGCGACCCGGCATTCATTAGCTGTTTCACATATGTTATAAGCTATAGAAAAAATACCTTGAAGTTCTTGTTAGCTTTATCAGTTGAGGAATGATTTTCAGTGATTACTCTGTTAGTTTCTATGAAACTGAGTTTTGTTAAAACACGAGTTCTTCGAAGATCAAGGAACTGCGAAATTCTACCAACAAAATTTCTTAATAAATCTCTTCGAGTGGCACTCTTGTAAGTAGCTATTCGAAATCGTCTCTCAACCATAGCCTTAATATAGCAATAGAGCTCTAACCGAGAAATTCGAACTGCTTGGAAGTGGTGATATACAGAAAAAGAAAACATACCAAAATGGCACCGGTTTGGAATTCCAGGGGTGCGAGTTCGATCACATGACAGTTAGGAAGAAAAAATTGACACAAGGTGATGACCCGAACAGCCTGAATCTGACAATCAGCTACAAATTAATCTTGCAAAATCGTTGTCCATAAAATTCGTGCATTACAAAATATTACAGGAGATTAATAAGTTCCATAAAATGATAATCGCAATTTGATTCAAAAATAATTAGAAAGGGCGCGGTTAATCTAATTTTTGATCAATGACAATGCATGTTGGAAAATGTAAATAACTGAATGATCCAAACAAGTTTTAAAGTATTTGAATATTTCTCGACAAAATTACTTTGATTCAGCGACCCGGCATTCATTAGCTGTTTCACATATGTTATAAGCTATAGAAAAAATACCTTGAAGTTCTTGTTGGCTTTATCAGTTGAGGAATGATTTTCAGTGATTACTCTGTTAGTTTCTATGAAACTGAGTTTTGTTAAAACACGAGTTCTTCGAAGATCAAGGAACTGCGAAATTCTACCAACAAAATTTCTTAATAAATCTCTTCGAGTGGCACTCTTGTAAGTAGCTATTCGAAATCGTCTCTCAACCATAGCCTTAATATAGCAATAGAGCTCTAACCGAGAAATTCGAACTGCTTGGAAGTGGTGATATACAGAAAAAGAAAACATACCAAAATGGCACCGGTTTGGAATTCCAGGGGTGCGAGTTCGATCACATGACAGTTAGGAAGAAAAAATTGACACAAGGTGATGACCCGAACAGCCTGAATCTGACAATCAGCTACAAATTAATCTTGCAAAATCGTTGTCCATAAAATTCGTGCATTACAAAATATTACAGGAGATTAATAAGTTCCATAAAATGATAATCGCAATTTGATTCAAAAATAATTAGAAAGGGCGCGGTTAATCTAATTTTTGATCAATGACAATGCATGTTGGAAAATGTAAATAACTGAATGATCCAAACAAGTTTTAAAGTATTTGAATATTTCTCGACAAAATTACTTTGATTCAGCGACCCGGCATTCATTAGCTGTTTCACATATGTTATAAGCTATAGAAAAAATACCTTGAAGTTCTTGTTAGCTTTATCAGTTGAGGAATGATTTTCAGTGATTACTCTGTTAGTTTCTATGAAACTGAGTTTTGTTAAAACACGAGTTCTTCGAAGATCAAGGAACTGCGAAATTCTACCAACAAAATTTCTTAATAAATCTCTTCGAGTGGCACTCTTGTAAGTAGCTATTCGAAATCGTCTCTCAACCATAGCCTTAATATAGCAATAGAGCTCTAACCGAGAAATTCGAACTGCTTGGAAGTGGTGATATACAGAAAAAGAAAACATACCAAAATGGCACCGGTTTGGAATTCCAGGGGTGCGAGTTCGATCACATGACAGTTAGGAAGAAAAAATTGACACAAGGTGATGACCCGAACAGCCTGAATCTGACAATCAGCTACAAATTAATCTTGCAAAATCGTTGTCCATAAAATTCGTGCATTACAAAATATTACAGGAGATTAATAAGTTCCATAAAATGATAATCGCAATTTGATTCAAAAATAATTAGAAAGGGCGCGGTTAATCTAATTTTTGATCAATGACAATGCATGTTGGAAAATGTAAATAACTGAATGATCCAAACAAGTTTTAAAGTATTTGAATATTTCTCGACAAAATTACTTTGATTCAGCGACCCGGCATTCATTAGCTGTTTCACATATGTTATAAGCTATAGAAAAAATACCTTGAAGTTCTTGTTAGCTTTATCAGTTGAGGAATGATTTTCAGTGATTACTCTGTTAGTTTCTATGAAACTGAGTTTTGTTAAAACACGAGTTCTTCGAAGATCAAGGAACTGCGAAATTCTACCAACAAAATTTCTTAATAAATCTCTTCGAGTGGCACTCTTGTAAGTAGCTATTCGAAATCGTCTCTCAACCATAGCCTTAATATAGCAATAGAGCTCTAACCGAGAAATTCGAACTGCTTGGAAGTGGTGATATACAGAAAAAGAAAACATACCAAAATGGCACCGGTTTGGAATTCCAGGGGTGCGAGTTCGATCACATGACAGTTAGGAAGAAAAAATTGACACAAGGTGATGACCCGAACAGCCTGAATCTGACAATCAGCTACAAATTAATCTTGCAAAATCGTTGTCCATAAAATTCGTGCATTACAAAATATTACAGGAGATTAATAAGTTCCATAAAATGATAATCGCAATTTGATTCAAAAATAATTAGAAAGGGCGCGGTTAATCTAATTTTTGATCAATGACAATGCATGTTGGAAAATGTAAATAACTGAATGATCCAAACAAGTTTTAAAGTATTTGAATATTTCTCGACAAAATTACTTTGATTCAGCGACCCGGCATTCATTAGCTGTTTCACATATGTTATAAGCTATAGAAAAAATACCTTGAAGTTCTTGTTAGCTTTATCAGTTGAGGAATGATTTTCAGTGATTACTCTGTTAGTTTCTATGAAACTGAGTTTTGTTAAAACACGAGTTCTTCGAAGATCAAGGAACTGCGAAATTCTACCAACAAAATTTCTTAATAAATCTCTTCGAGTGGCACTCTTGTAAGTAGCTATTCGAAATCGTCTCTCAACCATAGCCTTAATATAGCAATAGAGCTCTAACCGAGAAATTCGAACTGCTTGGAAGTGGTGATATACAGAAAAAGAAAACATACCAAAATGGCACCGGTTTGGAATTCCAGGGGTGCGAGTTCGATCACATGACAGTTAGGAAGAAAAAATTGACACAAGGTGATGACCCGAACAGCCTGAATCTGACAATCAGCTACAAATTAATCTTGCAAAATCGTTGTCCATAAAATTCGTGCATTACAAAATATTACAGGAGATTAATAAGTTCCATAAAATGATAATCGCAATTTGATTCAAAAATAATTAGAAAGGGCGCGGTTAATCTAATTTTTGATCAATGACAATGCATGTTGGAAAATGTAAATAACTGAATGATCCAAACAAGTTTTAAAGTATTTGAATATTTCTCGACAAAATTACTTTGATTCAGCGACCCCGCATTCATTAGCTGTTTCACATATGTTATAAGCTATAGAAAAAATACCTTGAAGTTCTTGTTGGCTTTATCAGTTGAGGAATGATTTTCAGTGATTACTCTGTTAGTTTCTATGAAACTGAGTTTTGTTAAAACACGAGTTCTTCGAAGATCAAGGAACTGCGAAATTCTACCAACAAAATTTCTTAATAAATCTCTTCGAGTGGCACTCTTGTAAGTAGCTATTCGAAATCGTCTCTCAACCATAGCCTTAATATAGCAATAGAGCTCTAACCGAGAAATTCGAACTGCTTGGAAGTGGTGATATACAGAAAAAGAAAACATACCAAAATGGCACCGGTTTGGAATTCCAGGGGTGCGAGTTCGATCACATGACAGTTAGGAAGAAAAAATTGACACAAGGTGATGACCCGAACAGCCTGAATCTGACAATCAGCTACAAATTAATCTTGCAAAATCGTTGTCCATAAAATTCGTGCATTACAAAATATTACAGGAGATTAATAAGTTCCATAAAATGATAATCGCAATTTGATTCAAAAATAATTAGAAAGGGCGCGGTTAATCTAATTTTTGATCAATGACAATGCATGTTGGAAAATGTAAATAACTGAATGATCCAAACAAGTTTTAAAGTATTTGAATATTTCTCGACAAAATTACTTTGATTCAGCGACCCGGCATTCATTAGCTGTTTCACATATGTTATAAGCTATAGAAAAAATACCTTGAAGTTCTTGTTGGCTTTATCAGTTGAGGAATGATTTTCAGTGATTACTCTGTTAGTTTCTATGAAACTGAGTTTTGTTAAAACACGAGTTCTTCGAAGATCAAGGAACTGCGAAATTCTACCAACAAAATTTCTTAATAAATCTCTTCGAGTGGCACTCTTGTAAGTAGCTATTCGAAATCGTCTCTCAACCATAGCCTTAATATAGCAATAGAGCTCTAACCGAGAAATTCGAACTGCTTGGAAGTGGTGATATACAGAAAAGAAAACATACCAAAATGGCACCGGTTTGGAATTCCAGGGGTGCGAGTTCGATCACATGACAGTTAGGAAGAAAAAATTGACACAAGGTGATGACCCGAACAGCCTGAATCTGACAATCAGCTACAAATTAATCTTGCAAAATCGTTGTCCATAAAATTCGTGCATTACAAAATATTACAGGAGATTAATAAGTTCCATAAAATGATAATCGCAATTTGATTCAAAAATAATTAGAAAGGGCGCGGTTAATCTAATTTTTGATCAATGACAATGCATGTTGGAAAATGTAAATAACTGAATGATCCAAACAAGTTTTAAAGTATTTGAATATTTCTCGACAAAATTACTTTGATTCAGCGACCCGGCATTCATTAGCTGTTTCACATATGTTATAAGCTATAGAAAAAATACCTTGAAGTTCTTGTTAGCTTTATCAGTTGAGGAATGATTTTCAGTGATTACTCTGTTAGTTTCTATGAAACTGAGTTTTGTTAAAACACGAGTTCTTCGAAGATCAAGGAACTGCGAAATTCTACCAACAAAATTTCTTAATAAATCTCTTCGAGTGGCACTCTTGTAAGTAGCTATTCGAAATCGTCTCTCAACCATAGCCTTAATATAGCAATAGAGCTCTAACCGAGAAATTCGAACTGCTTGGAAGTGGTGATATACAGAAAAAGAAAACATACCAAAATGGCAACGGTTTGGAATTCCAGGGGTGCGAGTTCGATCACATGACAGTTAGGAAGAAAAAATTGACACAAGGTGATGACCCGAACAGCCTGAATCTGACAATCAGCTACAAATTAATCTTGCAAAATCGTTGTCCATAAAATTCGTGCATTACAAAATATTACAGGAGATTAATAAGTTCCATAAAATGATAATCGCAATTTGATTCAAAAATAATTAGAAAGGGCGCGGTTAATCTAATTTTTGATCAATGACAATGCATGTTGGAAAATGTAAATAACTGAATGATCCAAACAAGTTTTAAAGTATTTGAATATTTCTCGACAAAATTACTTTGATTCAGCGACCCCGCATTCATTAGCTGTTTCACATATGTTATAAGCTATAGAAAAAATACCTTGAAGTTCTTGTTGGCTTTATCAGTTGAGGAATGATTTTCAGTGATTACTCTGTTAGTTTCTATGAAACTGAGTTTTGTTAAAACACGAGTTCTTCGAAGATCAAGGAACTGCGAAATTCTACCAACAAAATTTCTTAATAAATCTCTTCGAGTGGCACTCTTGTAAGTAGCTATTCGAAATCGTCTCTCAACCATAGCCTTAATATAGCAATAGAGCTCTAACCGAGAAATTCGAACTGCTTGGAAGTGGTGATATACAGAAAAAGAAAACATACCAAAATGGCACCGGTTTGGAATTCCAGGGGTGCGAGTTCGATCACATGACAGTTAGGAAGAAAAAATTGACACAAGGTGATGACCCGAACAGCCTGAATCTGACAATCAGCTACAAATTAATCTTGCAAAATCGTTGTCCATAAAATTCGTGCATTACAAAATATTACAGGAGATTAATAAGTTCCATAAAATGATAATCGCAATTTGATTCAAAAATAATTAGAAAGGGCGCGGTTAATCTAATTTTTGATCAATGACAATGCATGTTGGAAAATGTAAATAACTGAATGATCCAAACAAGTTTTAAAGTATTTGAATATTTCTCGACAAAATTACTTTGATTCAGCGACCCGGCATTCATTAGCTGTTTCACATATGTTATAAGCTATAGAAAAAATACCTTGAAGTTCTTGTTGGCTTTATCAGTTGAGGAATGATTTTCAGTGATTACTCTGTTAGTTTCTATGAAACTGAGTTTTGTTAAAACACGAGTTCTTCGAAGATCAAGGAACTGCGAAATTCTACCAACAAAATTTCTTAATAAATCTCTTCGAGTGGCACTCTTGTAAGTAGCTATTCGAAATCGTCTCTCAACCATAGCCTTAATATAGCAATAGAGCTCTAACCGAGAAATTCGAACTGCTTGCAAGTGGTGATATACAGAAAAAGAAAACATACCAAAATGGCACCGGCTTGGAATTCCAGGGGTGCGAGTTCGATCACATGACAGTTAGGAAGAAAAAATTGACACAAGGTGATGACCCGAACAGCCTGAATCTGACAATCAGCTACAAATTAATCTTGCAAAATCGTTGTCCATAAAATTCGTGCATTACAAAATATTACAGGAGATTAATAAGTTCCATAAAATGATAATCGCAATTTGATTCAAAAATAATTAGAAAGGGCGCGGTTAATCTAATTTTTGATCAATGACAATGCATGTTGGAAAATGTAAATAACTGAATGATCCAAACAAGTTTTAAAGTATTTGAATATTTCTCGACAAAATTACTTTGATTCAGCGACCCGGCATTCATTAGCTGTTTCACATATGTTATAAGCTATAGAAAAAATACCTTGAAGTTCTTGTTAGCTTTATCAGTTGAGGAATGATTTTCAGTGATTACTCTGTTAGTTTCTATGAAACTGAGTTTTGTTAAAACACGAGTTCTTCGAAGATCAAGGAACTGCGAAATTCTACCAACAAAATTTCTTAATAAATCTCTTCGAGTGGCACTCTTGTAAGTAGCTATTCGAATCGTCTCTCAACCATAGCCTTAATATAGCAATAGAGCTCTAACCGAGAAATTCGAACTGCTTGGAAGTGGTGATATACAGAAAAAGAAAACATACCAAAATGGCACCGGTTTGGAATTCCAGGGGTGCGAGTTCGATCACATGACAGTTAGGAAGAAAAATTGACACAAGGTGATGACCCGAACAGCCTGAATCTGACGAAACTGACGATCGCCGCAACCTTCAGCGAAAGCAAGTCAAATATTAAATTTAAAAATTATTTTCAAGGCTTTTAGTTGTAATTTTGCGAAAAAAGGTATTTTTTTTTCAATCTGTTAACTGAATATGGCTTGAATTTTCCTCATGTTAAGATTTTTTTATATGGGGAAATTTTTAGAACATTTACTGATATATATATATATATATATATATACACAGTCGGACCTCTATTTAACGAACCTCTATTTTGCGAACTTTTCCTTGGAATCAAGAACATTTTGTGAATTTCTTCGTAAAATAACCTCCAAATAGCGAAGTGCATTCTCTATTTAACGAACTTTTTCGTGTGATCCAATATTTTTTTTTCTTCATATTTCTCAAAATATTTCTGAGCATTTCAAACTTATTCTTTCGTTTAAAACATTTAACTTATTAACTTTCTTTTAACACATTCCGACGCGGGTTGCAGTTTGAAGAAAATACGCCTGAAGGGGTATTTGGTGCATTGCAAAGATGCGAGACGTATTATGAGAGAAAACGCATTTTCAAATAAAAATCTCAGACAAAATTAACAGATTTTATCAGAAATTAAATTTAAGGATGCATGTAGTAATGCATGCTTAAAATTACTTGTTATAATTAATGCTATAATGTCATTAAAATTCATTAATTTTAATATAATTTTTTTAAATTGAAAGTACGGTGTATTCCCGGAAAATGATTTGTTTTATTCTTGTTTTCCTTGCAGATTACAAGGAATGTAATCTGTTTGATGGGCAAAATATATAAAACAAATAGACATTAATTTACAAAATAAAGGTGTGATTAATTACTTTTATTAATAATATGTAGTGTTTAAGAATTTAAAATCTGTTTTGTGTAGTTTAAAATATTTCAAAAGGTGAATCTCTATTAAACGAAATTTCCGTATAACGCACTTTTTTTCGGGATTTAGCGACTTCGTTAAATAGAGGTCCGACTGTATATACGTATATATACAGTGGAACCTCGATCTATCGCTTTTTAAGGGACCGATTGAAATGAACGATAAATGCGGGAAAACGATAGATGCGGAAACATAACAAAGCAATATGATCGTTGGGACTGGATAAAATGAACGACACATACGGAAAAACGATGGATCCGAAAACGATCGATCGAGATTCCACTGTATATATATATATATATATATATATATATATATATATATATATATATATATATATATATATATATATATATATATATATATATACAGTGGTGGGATTCAGCCGGTTCGCACCGGTTCTGTAAAACTGATACCTAATGTAGATATCGGTTCTGCGAGCCGTTTGCTAATGAGCCAGCTGCATCGTTCACAGGACAAACATTTTTTAAAAATAACCCTACACTACACCGGGCCGCCGGTCCATTCTAATCGGAAAGGAATGGAATCCTACTCCTATAAAGATTGTTAAGAAAACATCACATAGCCTGTAATAAAAACAAAGACAATTGTAAGTGAAGACGCCAATCAAACAGCAATATGCAAATATTTTCAATAATATTTTGTCAGGCATTAATTTTTTGAAACTCTTTCTTAAAACATAATCTAGTTTTTTACCTCTTTTCTTGTTTTTATTTCAGTAATTAATGTGTGAATTATTAAACTACCTTTCGGTATATCTTTTGGTATACTTACTTGTAAAATGGTCATTAGGACATAGAACCTGTTGATAATTTATGTAAATCCCACCACTGTATGTATATATATAAATATATATATATATATATATATATATATATATATATATATATATATATATATATATATATATATATATATATACAGTAACCACCGCTTATAGTGATCAGTGGTTATAAGAATCAACCGTTTATAAGAATCAATATCGCGAAAACAAAAACAAATGTATTATTTCCATGTTAAAATTTTCGCTTTAAAGAATCAATCCACCGGTTTTAAGAATCAGTTTACACGCTTCGCTTTCCTTTCATTTTTCCAAAAAAGCCACTTAAATCCTCAAAAGGCACGAAGTTCTTTCATTTTTTTAAAGAAAGATTGATAAGATGGGATGGAATATATTCATAAAATTCATCCCTTTCTTTGTTAGACATATTATAATAGTTTCCCCTTAAACGCTTTAGCACAACACTGTCCTATTAGCTTTGACCCGGGAGCATCTTTACCCGTCCGGATCCGATTTAACTTTTCTCCACTGACAAACAAAAATAGGGACTCTTTATTCCCACCTACCACATCCCGGTTGCGGCTTCCTGGATCCTGAAACACATAAATTTTCGGAGAAGTGTCCACTATCACTTAGGAAACCGTGGCAGTAGATCTTCCACTATCACTTAGTGAATAGTGTCCACTATCACTTAGGAAACCGTGGCAGGTGAATCTTCGTCTGAAACTGTTAGTATTGAAAGAGGTATAATCAGCCTCCTGAAAACTTCATTACGTCAAACCACCATAGAAAACTTTTTCTTTCTCCCCTCTTGTAGTTGAAATGTTAAATCTGTTAAGCAGGTATGCTGTAACAAATATTGGATTTTTTCTTCTCTCACTATAATCATGTGTATTTACTTATAGATCTAGAAATTAAGTTGTATTTTTAAAATTATAAAAAATAATTTTAATAAAAGATAATTAACGTAAATTAAAGAGTATTTTATGGTAAATTATCTAATATATGTATATATAGGTGTGTGCGTGTGCCTGTCCAAAAACCTAAATTTCGGCTATAAGAATCAACCGCTTATAAGAATAAAAAACAGTAATAACAAACGTGATTCTTATAAGCGGAAATCACTGTATATATATATATATATATATATATATATTTATTTATTTATTTATTTATTTATTTATTTATTTATATAGATAGATAGATAGATATACAGGGTGTCCCATAAATACCGCTAACTCTGCTCAGCCAGATTACTCGTTGGGAGTACATAAAAAATGCCCAAAGAACTGTACATGTACGAACCACAGTTTTCGAGAAAAATACGAAAAATAAAGTATGACATCACAGCCGGTGCAAGAAAACAAAACTTTATTTCACACATCAACAGCAGAATTTGCAAATATTTATAAAGGCAAATGTTCAAAGTGTCCGCCGTGCATATCGAGGCAGAATTGAGCGTGCCGTGGACCGGATGACTGCACTAGCTAGGTGTACACCGAAGTACAAGCAGCATGCAGACGAGCAACTAAGTCCATTTCTGTAGTCACTACGTCTCGATACACCAATTCCTTCAGATCACCCCATTGGAAAAAATCCAACGGTGTGAGATCTGGCGATCGTGGCGGCCATAGAACCGGAACCCACGTCCGATCCAGCGGTCAGGGTATTCCATATCTAACCAACCACGTACAGGAGTACAGAAATGCGCCGGAGCACCATCATGCTGGAACCATAGGCCATGTATTGCCGCTAAGAGTATGTCATCGAAGAAATCGGGTAACACATCATAGAGAAATACCAAGTAGGAATGTCCCGAGAGCCGTTCAGGCAACACATATGGTCCAAGCAGGCGATCCCCGAGTATGCTGGCCCACAAATTTACAGACCAGCGGCCCTAATGTTTCTGCCGGCGGATTGAATGAGGATTCAACTGGGACCACATATGCCTGTTGTGATGGTTGAATACCCCCTCAGAGTGAAACACAATTCATCAGTCCACAAGATATGTGCAATGAAACCATTATCTGTGTTATGTTGCTGCAAGAGCCATTCACAAATGTCCATGCGTTTCTGATAGTCATCTGGTTTTAGAACTTCAACGGTTTTGTACCGAAATGGGTACAGCCCCTTTGACCGTAAGAGCCTGTGCACAGTACTTCTATTCGAATTCAGCTCACTGGCTAGTGCGCGCGTGCTTACCTCGGCCGTTTCTTCTACCCGCCGCAGAATTGCATCCTCCTGTGTTACCATCAGGTCGCTATACGGTCTTCCAACATCAGGATGACTGTGTGTCGGGCAGATGCTTCCCATGTTTCGCAGTCTGTCGTCCAGCCTGCGGATGACTTTGGCATCGGGAGGACGCCGTGACGGATATCAACGGGCATACTCCCTAGCAGTTCGCAAGGCATTTCCATTATATTGGCCGTAGACCAAATACATGTCGCAATATTCACGAACGGAATACATGATCACCATGCCAAGAATACCGGTAGCTGCAAGTTGCAGCCTTTTAAATACGAGTTAAACGACGGCTTAACGTCATTCCACGGTGCTCGCATGCATGACGCGATATGCGCAACGAACATATTGAACATTATCGTCGGAAAAGATATGCAAATACTGCTATTGACGTGTCAAATAAGTGTTTTTTCCTTGCACCGGATGTGGCTTCATACTTTGTTTTTCGTATTTTTCTCGAAAACTATAGGTCGTACAGGTATAGTTCTTTGGACATTCCCAACGAGGAATCTGGCTGTGCAGAGTTTGGGACACCCTGTATATAAATATTAGAGACAATTTTGACAAGATCAAAACTTTTTGTTTGTAAGATATATTAATATTAAATTATTTCCTATTCAATCAAGGAACTACTCCAAACTTTTACAGAGAGAGATAAATAAAAAGACAATTAATTCAGATTGTTTAGTGCCGACTTACAGCGATGAACGTTGACAGCTCAAGAAAGTAGTTGGATTTACGTGCATTCTAGGAAATCCAATAACTTTCTTACTTTTTAACTGAAACGTTCTTAAACTATAAATGAAATACTAGGGAAATTAATAGGTTGAAATGTATTAAAAGGTTTGCACCTCTTCTTACTTGTTTACATCAACTTGATAAGTAACTTTTATTTTAAAAGGTTATATTATCTTCTTGAGTTTCCTCCGACCCCATGTAAACTACTTTTAGCGGGTTCAAAATGAACAAATATGACTGTTATGAGGGGTACCAGAGATACCCCTTTGCGTTGTGTAAAATAGTGAGGTGAACTCCAAAGGGAACTATGCGTTTATAAATAAAAATAACAACATTTATTACACAATATTTTACAAGAAAAGGTCAGGTTTACATATTACATTTAAGATCTTGGTTAGGCGTATTTTAACAGAATTAGGGCATACTTTATCCGCTTCCTGCGGCAGAACCATTACGGGTCGAGTGAAATAAAGTTCTATTTTCCAAAAATTTCTAAAAAAAGAAACACCAGCACTATTTGAAGGGGAAGAAATGACCAACCTGGGGAGCTTTGATGAAACAGCAGGGAAAGGCATGGAGTCGTTGTGGCACTTATATCGGAGGAGGCTTTAGGTATCGGGCTAAAAATCATGTGGCCCTTCACTGGCGGAGGCAGCAGGATTAGGCGCTGGCGGTTGAACACGGACATCTGGCCATTTTACGGGGGCGTCTTTTCTTCCCAGGTTTTCTTCGCAGCTCGCTACCTCAAATCGCTCTCTCCGACCCTCGTTTCCCTCCCACACTCGGGATCATTTTTCCCCCCATTTGGATTATGACTCCTCCCCAGGTCAGTTATTCACGTAAATTTATTGCCTCTTCGAGTTTTTCATTCGAGGGCAGGATGCTCCGACATCCCCACGGTTGACCCACGTGGTACTCTTATTTCCAAGAAAATTGGATGTCCGTTGAATTTCCTGGAATTTCTTTCTGGCGTACTGAGGAATTCAGGGGGTGCGATGTTTCTTGGAAAATTGGTGCAGTTCTCCCTTTTTCCAATATGGCCGTTTTATGCCCCGTAATCGTGTTGGAAAAACAAAATGGCTATGACGTTGGAAGGAGTTCAAAATGTCCAAATTGTGGATCCTTCACAACAATCACTCTAAATATCGGTTTATGGGCAGATTTATCCAAAAGGCTAAACCCACTACTGTACTAGAATGATAGAATCGAGAAAGATCGAGGAACTAGAATCATTCTAGACCTAGGATCTATCATTCTATTCTATATTCTATACTATTCTATCATCTATCATTCTGTTTTCTTTTTTTAGCTTAACCCGCTTCTGTTTATCAATTTCGAACTGTAATTACCAACGCTATTTTCGAATGAGTAAACAGACATACAGGAAAGTAGCAAGACAGATGGAAAAATTATAACTTCCCAAAATATTAGTATAAAAATAACGTCCCAATGAAGCTACTAATTTGTCTTCATTTTAAATGTTTTGCTTATCTAATGATTCGTTTGCTTCTGAAATAAACCTAATATAAATCAGTCAACTAACTACTCATTTAAACATGCATAGAATTTATTAAATATAGACACTCACAGATAAGTCGATTCATGTAGTGGGTCTTAATACGGTGTGTTTGGGTTTCAAACTACATCATTTCAGAGTCAGGAATTTTTCGTTCATCAATCGTTGTTGATAATGAATTTTTTTTCATTTACCTTGAGACTTAACGCATACCTTTCATTAATAATTTTGCATTCTACTTTTACCAGTTAGTCAACCATTCGAAAAATGTTTTAGAGCTTCGATTCTAACTGTTACTATATTTTCCCATGATACCATGCAAGCACAAAAGCATGAGGTAATAAATAGAGTAAGAAAAAATGGTACTGATTCTTACAGGTCATGATATATTTCTGTGGACAAGCCATTTTTTTGTAAATTAAGTTTATCGTTGCACTACGTAGTAACTTTGACGTTTTTTAAGATGTCGGAGAACTGGAATTTATCCCGTTCTCTTTTTCTCCAGTATAAAAAGAAAAATATTTACATGATATATCTTCATTACATAATTAACGTTACAAAGAGATTTTGTAATTTTTTTATAATACTTTAAATATTACTTTGAAAATTTATAGTGTAGAAACTTAAAAATAATCAAATATGCGTAATGTTGAGTATTTTTAATTGGCTAATATTAATAATAGTAATATAAACTCTTAAAAGAATATTTCGGAAAAGTATCAAAACGTCTCCCGAAAATTCTTATTAGAATTTTTATTTACTGTTCTGTTAACATTATCATTTCGAGCTAAAAACTATTTATCGCTCATAATTGATATTTCAAAATGATATATTTCAATATTTATCTTATCAATATTTCTTATTATTTCATTTTCAGTCTTATTATTCATTTTCAATCCCTCATTTTCAGTTTCCCTGATTCCTTAAATTCAAAAAAATTCCGACATAATTGCAGGGTCTGTGACGTATGCACTACGTAGTAACTTTGACGTTTTTTAAGATTTTGTTAAGACGTGTATTGTAGAACCTTTGAGAAGACTACTACGTTTCCTCTAATGTGTTAGTAAAATGCAGTGGCACCTGACTTTAATACTAGATGACGTTCACTTATAATATTGACAAACTGCATAATAATCAAGACGCAAAACCCACGATTTTTTTTTCTTTCCATTCCACGTCATCATTTTACAGCCACTAAGTATTAGAATCTTTATACTGCAACCCATTCTACGACTTGAAATTATGTAACTACCGATTATCAAAGAATGGAAGACAAATTACTTTTTGATAGTCTAATTTTTTCCATCCTTATTAGTATAAGTTTGTAAGATAATAGAAACAATAATTTGGTCCAACTTTACAAAAGAAGTTTAAACTCATATCTCCATTTTTATTTTGGAAACATTTTTGTACCGAGGTATACACAGTAAACTGAAATTCAAAGCATTATTATGTACAAAAATAGTCTGTTTTCATAATCGTGGTAATTGAATTACCTCTCGAAATTTATTAATTTTTTTAACTAAAATTCTATAGTAAACTGGGCACATGAAAGAAAATACAAGTAAAATAAAGTGTTAATGTTTATGGATGCTCAGAAAATCAAATATGACAATGGAATTAGAAAGTACCATTGACGGGATAAATTTTCCTGATAAACCGCACTCTCTCACCACATAGGAACAGTATACTGCGAAACTGTGATTTCATATACGCATGTAACTGTTGCCCTAAGGAATTATAGGTAAAGTTCATAAATCTGCATGTCAGTGATGTGTCGCGTAAACTTCATTTAAATGTTCTGTCGAGAACGCAATAATCGACTTGCAAACTTGGTTAGTAAAGCATCCAGTCTAACTAGGAAGTATTCGACTGATGAAATGTAGGGTTATATATATAAATATATACAACAACTTTCGTAAAGATAACAACTTTCGTGTATAATCCTTCGTTTAATAATAATGTCGGTCTGTTGACAATGAGATATTATCTTCAAACTTTTTTTCTTTGGTATCTTGATCTGATTTTTCTTCATAAGTTTCGAATTGACGTAATTTTTTTTTGTTCTTAGGAAAGAGCTCTGATTAGCCACTTACTATGCAAGCATTTCTATTACACTCAACTTCTTCACACCTCTTTTATTTGAGTACCATTGTATATTACATCATTGGTGGAAGTGACTAAAGGTTTTTTCGGGTTTAACCATTGTTAATATCATAAGTTTAGCAAATAGCTCGGCTAATGTACTTTACACGGAGCAATAAGTCCCTTTCTTGCAATAAGCGATTTCATCTGCTACTACATTTCTCAGTTGATGATATTCCATCCGACGGACGTGTAACTTGGTATAACTTCCTCAATTCATATTTAGCTGAGCTAGTCCTATACAGCGATTCCTTCCAGTATTTTCCGTCTAGCCTCGTGCCAACAATGACTGTCCGGCTAGGTATTTCTGAGGTACTCTCTCAATTCTTTTACCACCTGCGATCAATACCAAAAGGTTTCTTTTGCCTTTATACAGTTTTCACCAAAATAGTCAGATGGAGGACAAAATACATAAAGCATACCAAAGAGGCGTAGCTAAATGCAAAGAAAAATAGAGCAGTCTGAAAGATGGATATCAACTGCATCCGTGTTCAGTGCTTTGTATACACTCTATTGATATCTTGTTCGGTTCGCTGTATATCAGCCTCTCCATTTCCATGTAACAAGACAGAAATATAGAAAGCAAAAAAATTGCTTGGTTTCATTGATATTTTTTTAGATCGGGTTTTAAATAGACGTTTGGATCATTAAAAAATTATGTGAAATATATATTTATAAAAATAATATATCTTTTAAATCAGTTCAATATAAAACAGTTATTTGAAATTTATATTTATGATACATTTTGCTTCGATTTCAGAAAAGAGTTCTAAAATATTTTTAGTGGTATATTTATGATAGCTTGAGTTCTGAAGAAAACGTTTTAACTGAAAGCCAAAATATGCGTGTTTTATGTGCATTCCAAATAATTGTTCGCCATAAAGAAAAAATTAAAATTAAGAGATCGTCGAGTAAAATTCATTACCTACGCAGTCTAAAGAGATATAATATCCTGTCTGAATTTTGAAAATTAAACATCTTAAAAGAATTTTGTAATTTAAGAACCGGAAGGAATTTGCATAATAACCAAACACGAAATTCAACACAACGTATGCCCACTTTTTAATTGAAATTATATTAAAAGGGATGAATTTATTCACAAGAGCAACATTAACGTCTTCTCGAATCTTTTTTTAGGGGATATATAATACCATGTATTTGCATATACGAGAATCTGAGTAATTATACTGTTTTCCTCCATTCATTTCAGTGATTCCTGGGAGTGTAGTTTGACTTTGCATTTTCATGGAGGATATTTATTTTTTACCTGGAGTTTAAAAAGTAATGTTCAAACATTCGAAGATGTGTGTTGTTTAGGATAGCGACACCTTTCTAGTGCCTTTTCTTAACATCATATTCTAGATCAGTTCGAATTATTTTATTGGAACTTAATGCTTTAAAGGTTAATATATAGATTTTCATAGACTCCTCAAAAACAAGTCAGTGTTATTTTCCTCATTATAAATATTGAAGCATTTCCTGTGCCTTGATTAAAGAAAACGGAATTTGGACTTAAAAGGAGGGATGGTAGAAAACTGACCCATCTGTATTTGTACTAATCATTCTTTTTCTTTTATTCGATAGAATGCGTAATTATTTCTAATAAAAAGCGCATTTCGTCGGTTCCATAATCAATTTGTCGGTTATTATGAATTTTCAGTTGTCTTTAAACATTCCTCGAGCTCATTCATTTGGATGGTAACGTTTCCATTTAAGATATACATTCCTACAAAAGCCTTCCCAAGCCCTTAACTTTGTCTCGAAGTGAGGCAGGAGTGAGAAACTACTCGCATTTCTGTCAAAAATGAAGTTTTCGTTTATATTTGACTCTGATTTGGCTCTTACAATACTCTGTCAATACTCGTAAGGAGTAATTCAGTAAGTGGGGGCATAACTAACAGCGTTCTAGTAAGCATCCAGATCGTAGCTATCGCAGTAAACTAGTGGTTGGACAAGAATTTTCAGGTGTGGCTCATGGGATTGACAGCAGTTCGATTTGCTTAGAGCTTCAAAAAGAATGCATTCCCTATCGGGAGTTTAATTGAACATTTTTTCTAGTCAACAAATCCCTTTCATCTGCATAAATTTTTTATGCCAACCGCATAAATACATGAATATTAAATATATTAAAATTTGTTTTTTATTTTGAATTCAAATGTATGACAGATTCTGGATATTGATATTATACTATTCTTAAAGCATTTACGTTTTTAAGGGAAAGTGTTTATGAATGTTAGGTGAACACAATGAAAAATCTTATGGTGGGATCAAAGAAGAACCATAATATTTTTTTAAAACAATTTGCAAAATTTTTCTTCTGCCAACAAAAGCAAAACAGATTTTCAAAGATTAATTCTTAGATTTCGAAGAATACACTCATACGACTAAAAGGTAGGGTTGTCATGAAAGAAAGATTAAAAGAGGAAAAGAGTTAAATCAACATTTAATTTTCTTAGAGAAAGTGAGGAAAATAGAAAGGTATTTAGTAAATAACAGATTGTTATGACTTATATTATTTGTTTTGACACTAAAAATAACTACGTTAAGCAGAGAAGAAAAACGATTGTTTTCCCCAAGAAATTATTTATTTTGACTTACCCAGGATCCTAATCAACTTCTTTTTAATTGTTTTCAATATTTATTTTTCTCGCTTTAACTGATAAATTATCCTTTCTTTTAACGTCCCAAGGGTTTAGCTCTGCTGCTAATTAAATTAATGGAGCTGAAAAAGGTTTTCTACTACAAAGGGGGAATATATTTCATATATTAACTTTCGATTACAGTATTTAGCCATTAAAATTTAAATATCAACATATTTCTATTAACAAACAAACGTAACCTGCAGAACAAAATTGTAATAGGTTCACTCGATGATTTTGAAGTACTGCAATTTATAATTTGATAAGTGTTTTCACAGGAAATTAATGAAAATAAATATTTTATATATTTTTTTCAGTTTCATGTGAAGGATCTGTCTAATTTGAGTTTGTATTCTATATTTAAAGAATTTGAAACTTATTTATTGTAAAATGTACGGATTTCAAATTCTGATTCATCAATTTAAGACTCTTTTCCATCCAAACTTTGATTCGCTTTCAAACAACGTGAGAAAAAAAATTCCGTTTAAGCAGATGTTTAGTAAGAATTGAATGGACACATTAGCAATCACTTTGAAATTGGGCTCGAAACTTCGATAGACAATTAACAATTTGAACCTTTCACAAGTGACTAGTAGTATATCTCTCCTGAAGACACATCTTCAAGTTAATTAGAGCCACACACCTGGATCTCATCAATCTTACTGGGGCATTTTACCCCTTTAAAGAAGGGAAAATATTGGGACAGACTACTTGATTTCACGTTCATATACATAAGTAGGACAGATTGGACTGTTTACGTTAAAGTAGTATTTACACTGTAGGGAATAGCAACTACAATTTAACGTCATCTACCGGAGTCAAATTTAATAGACTGTAATTTTTAGTAAAACAGTGTGTTAATTACAGAACATCAAAATAAATGTAACATGAATCTTATCGCATATATAACATACACATAATCAACCATCTTTTGAACTATGCAGTTTTTAAAAGAGTATTGTTCGTAGGTTAGTGTAGAAAGTAAGCTCGACGGAGCTCAGGTTTGAATCCCTGTACTGTCCTTTCATTGTCTGAAACGTTATTTCACCTATTATTTACGCTCATAATAAAGTTGTCGAGTTGTGTGAATGAGACCCAAATTGCATTGTAAGAATAAAAGCTAAATACTTGTACCCAGATAATATGTGCAAAGTATATAAAAAAAATTTTATCTGCAAAGAATTTTACGGCATGGCTGATATCCTGATATTGAGATGAAAGTGTTTTCATTAAAGCAGTTGAACAACAAGGAAAATTTCCTTTTCCATCCTGCAATGCCTGCATTGCCATGGTTTAAGCATGAATCAATGCTTTTGATGAGACAGCAAACAATATAGCTTTCCTCTATAATGGTTATTTACTTGATGGTCGAGCACTTCAAAATAAGGAAGAAAGAGGCTTTCAGACTACTGTCTGCGGGACGTCCCAGAGAGTTCTCCAGTGAAAATACTCCTGAGAGATTTGGAATGTTAGAAGAAAGATGTAGAACACTGGGATCAAACACATTGCAATAACCCCTTCCGAGTAATGATAACACGCTCTTTCTCTAGTTCAATTGAAATGCAGTCTTATAACTTCCTTCTGACTCTTCTCTTATACATAGGCTAAAACAATTTAACTAACATATTTCTTGAAATTTGTACCAGAAAATTGATACGATTGTATTTCAAATGAAAATACCCTATTTTTATATTGAAAATGAAAATCAATTTATTGTTGGTTTTTTAAGAGAAGGTTTTCTGGAAAAAATATACGAGTATGACTATCTTTAATAAACATTCGACATTTTCAAATATTTTTTAAGCACAATTTTTTTTAATATTTTTTTGCACATTTCAAACTCTGTCACAGGCACTAAAGAAAGAACTCGCTTCGGGAACTTTTTTGTCCAAAATAGTTCCTGATGTAAGTTGCCTGTTACCGAAATGTCACGCGAAACTAAATTTTTGATTCATATTTTAAAAAATTGGTTGGAAATACCAAAGTGGGAAGGAGAAACTACTCAAGTTCTATTTTTATTTGTATTTATAAGAATAGTAACGAGGAAGTCTTAATATTTCTTATATAACGTACATATTATAGTATTACGAAATGAAGTTTAGAAAACACTTGTTAGGATTTTCTCCTAATATACTCTGAAGTGCCATAAAAACTGGAATACCTGACTAATAGCTGATAATTCCGCTTCTGGATCGTTGCATGGACTCTATGAGCTTTCTGTAGAAAAGGACTATCATGTCTCCAATTCGACAATATTCCTAGATGGGAGACACCTCAGATACTATATTCAATAACGTTGCGATCTGGGGGATCGAAGGAGTGTTCCTCAAACCACTGGGGATGTGGCGCAATTCTCTTGTTGGAGGACGCCCCAAACCCATGATAGGGAATGTAACACATTTAAAAGGGTGTTAGCACAGAGGTTGTAGAAGTATTTCATGCTACCGTCAACACACCCAATAAACATTACTGAGGCTCCACCAGTCTATACAGTCCCTTGGTGACATTCTGGATTCATTGATCTAGGGTATGTCCAGCTGCCCGAATCAGTTGGCAAACCATATTTACCAGGCCAGACCACTCGTTTCGAGTGTTCGAATGTTCAGTGGCCCATACGAGGAGCAGAGCTCTGTGTGGTGGTACTCGGCTGTTATAGCCCATGTCGTGCAGTGAACTTTGTAAAGCCTTCACCCTGATGTTAGTATAGGCCCAAAACAGAATTGCGACGTTATTTGCGGCAATGATGTTCTCCTCTCGTTTGAATTGATTCTCGACCATCCAGAGTTTTTTGACGGCCACACCGTTGCCTATGTTCGATGTTTTATCGGAATTCTTCTATTCGAAGTACACTCTTGAAACGGTCAGTAGTCAAATCTAAACTTTACCTGTATCTCCGAAATGGCCATCTCACGAACCTCGCTTAAATTCGCTTAAATCATGATCCCATCGCAATCAGCTCTTTAGGTTACGACATATGTCAATCGTTTTATACATCCCGCTTGCACATGAAACGTCGGCGATTTTCGTATGGGATCGTCTATCCCAGTTATTCTGACACTGCAGTGTACACTGTCCGATGCATCTTTGACGATTTCCAATGTCTCGAAAGGCAACCAAGTATTGGTTTCTTCTCTGTCAAAAGATTTTGGTTTATCTGTACAAGACTAAACCTCTGGGTTGGTCTGCTATAGGTAAATACAGTAAAAACAGTGTGCAACATCTATATTTATAGGAATACGTACCAGATATAAGTGACATCAGAGTAAAGCAAGTAACCCTAAAATCGGGCGCCAAGTCACCGAGTTGTGTGTATTTCTAATATAGTTCATTGAGTAACCCATAATTAAATTTCTATGAAATATTTATTCGAAATTTCATTGCTGCACGAATTTTCTGAAAATGAGGGCTAATGTCAAAATTAATTTGTTTTAAAAAAATCGAAGCTCATTTAAAAATATAGTTGCTCTAGTCCGATGAAAGTATTCCGATATTTTTTAAGATAGTAAAACAACCAAAACTCTTGCTTTCAAAAGCCTACTGTATTGATCATAGAAAGGTTATTTCCCCAAAAATGAAAAACAATTAGTTTTAGACAGAAAGTGTTTCTTAAAATAATGAAAGCTAATTAATTTCAATTCTTCAACTATGTATGAATAGCAGGAACAGATTGAAATTATCCAAAATAATACTTTCTTTTTGCACAATGTTAATAACTTGAATTCTTGATACCATAATAATAGTGGGTGATCCTACGTAAGTCTAGCATTATCTAGCATTAAAATCATTCATTTTAATTAAAGCAACTACCCAATATTAGAGATTTATAATTAAACAATATTGTCTCTAATAAAGTTGTTCAGTATAAAACAAAAAAAACTGTGTCCTTTATTAGTTAAAATATTTTTAAATGACATTTTATATTAGAAAATCGTTTATTCCTATAATTCATTTCATAATGTCTCGAGAATATTTTCTTAGTATAATTTATATCATTGGCGAAGAGATAATTTAAAAATATTTTAGCAATTTCCCTCTAATGGTATTATAATGTTGAAAGAAATAAGTTGTGAGGGGACATGTAGTAGCTGAAACCTCTAACAAAAAGAATGATTCAATCTCTAACAAATTCCGTTTTTAATTACTAAAAAGAAGGCGAGAGGATGTGAAGCTACATACCATAAGATACGCACAATATTATAATTTTGTTAGCTGCATCTTCGGATTCAGAATTATGCGTTAAAAACCCAAAGATACCTACAGAATACTCCTTTGGATACTTTTTTGAAAATTCTGATGATAACAAACATACTTATTTTACCAAATCTTACCACTGGTGCAGGTTAATCCATATCCTTTAGCATACACTGTAGAGTATCCTAAAGTTACAGGCATTCATTTTTTAATAGTAGATCATGATTAGCTTTGGCTTTTCTGTAACGGAAAAACTGAAAAGGGTTTTCGGACTTTAGCAGAAAAAAGAGTGTGAATTCAGACATAAATGTGAGATGAAAATGTAAGCTGGCCAAAATTATACTTACGGTAATAAATTTTATTTCGGAAAATGGAGAAACGGCTGAGTGAATTAATATTCAGTTAGAATCTCGTAAAATGTGGGAACCAAGGGCAGTAGTAAATACATACATCTCCAGGACATATGGAGCTAAGTTTCCCCTTTATTTTGAGCTCCTCACTATGGCATAGCCAGCAAAACATTTTCATGACACTATTTTCTCTAACTTTTGACTTGGAATTGACAAATTCAATTCAATCCTGCCCGCAGAGAAAAGAATCGGGCGTCTTTTAAAATAACGTTTCGAAAGTATGACGAAGGAAGGTAGAAGCATTTTTCTGTTGAGTTGAAATACATTTCGGCAGGCAGTTATGCTGAGGACTTTCGCCCATATACACTGCAAAAAGTAGTTGGGTTCTTTATTATAGGAGCACTCAGTTGATGAACCCACGGTGTTCTCTATGGAGAGGACAGCACATGCCTTGGCTGGTATTCCCTTCGACCTTGAACACTGTACAGCGCCGGTCAATAAGCGTTGCTCAATCAGCGTCTTCATACGTTTTGGAGTCGATCCGTCAGCTTTTAACATTCCTAATAAAATTCTTCTCTCAATAGTGACTGCGATGGGAGTTGCGTATTCAAGCTTAACTTTATAATGAGTCATTTATGAACTGTGCTTAAATGTGGTTTCCACCACATGGTCTTAATTTGAATTAATGTTATATTATAACCAATGTGAAATCTTAAATTAATACGTATAAAGATTTTATATGGATAAAAATATTATTATAAATTGATATTCAAACTGCTATTTTCCTTCATTTAGGAAAACAAAACTTTATGAACTTAAAGGCTAAATTTTATAAACTTACTATTTCTATGCGTAAAGATTTCTTTTTAAGTAAAATGTGTGCAAAGTGATTGGAGTTTTTTTTTCGCCACCGTCACAAAAAAAAGAGTAATAAGAAGTTTATACCCCAACAATTCGTAGTGACAATCCAGTTTGACTTTAATGCAAAGAATTCTTTTAAGACGTTATCTAAGTCTTTTTGGACAGCGAAAACAATTAAATAAAAACATTTTGACCTATGAATAGGTTAGTTCAAACCAAATACCAGGTGGGTCAAACTCGACCTCGAGGCCGGGATTTACCAATTTGAATTACAGTCGCGGGCAGGATGGTTATCTTCGAGGATTTCCCTCTCATAATACCTCCTTTTTTCTATAAATCAAGTACGGAATAATTTGGACTTTTATTTCTTAATCTTTATTGTTTAATTATTCGGCAATACTTCTGTTGTGATCGACTTCTGACTATGTTGTTTCCAGCATTGACACCTACTAGCAAGATCTGCATTTCAAGCGTGTTATAACATTTAGGGCAATATCCTACTAAACAGCTACCTCGACAATTGTTGCCTTCAGCACAAGAGGCTTTATGGTCGACAGCTAGATTTTCAAGATTCAAAACCAAGGGACCATCGAAATAATTATTAGACCACATATCCAGATAGAATGAGTCTATTAGATGATGAAATGTCTAATATATCTAAGCATATATTTAGCGTTCAATTTTTTCCCTAACAGTATTTCGCAAAATTTAATATAATTATCTTATTTTTCTCCGTATTATACTGTCTCCTTTATCGCATTTATAAAGAAAGGTAGTTTACACTTGACAGAACTTTTGAAATTTTGAATAAAGGAATTAATTTAAAAATCAGGATTCCAGCGATGAATGTTATTCCAAAACTAAGATAAAAAAGAAGTTATTTTGGCTTTTCAGAACTTCTCTTTTGGCGAAAAATTCAAATTATTATAGATTTTTGCTTTATTTAAATGATTAACAATGATATTTTTGAGAAATTAACGACTCGTTTAAATTCCTTTTTCAGCTCATTACCCTCCCTTTTGTTAGCTATGAATGATACCTAATATAGCATTAATTAAGACTGTATAAAACTGACAGATAGTTCATGAAGAAATAAAATAACAGAACTGCTTGCATGAGAAACGATATTGTTCTTCGAATAAATTTGTCTTTTATTTCATGTATTTTCATGCTCTGGGAAGTAAATATTGAGAAATGCGAATCAAGTTTGAAAACGCATAATTAACTGCGACTCATGTTGGCTTCGTATTAACTGACTAGGCCAATGCTATTTTTGCTTTCACAGTAAGCGAGCACATTGTTTATTACTATGATATCAGAGAACTTGAATCAGTTTTTTTCAGTCATTTTATGTTACAATGAAATATATAAAATAAAAATAACTAAAATGAGCCTTTTCCTTCCAATAACTATTTAAGTGAAGTCGTATACAAATAGTTTAAAATCCCACTTCTCAAATATACATTCTCAGTTACTATATGAGACCTCAAAACATGTCTCTAACGATGAAATAGGCCCTGGAAATACATATCACTGAAAATACGTACTATCCTGTAAATACAACGGTATGAAAGCATGAGGCTACTTGTATTTGTAAAACTGATGATAAATTAAGGTCCTTATTTCAGATGGAGATTAACATCGTTTGTTCCGGATCGCATCGCATTATGAATACAAGAAGACTTTCACAAACTCATTGAAATTCAGATTCTCTATCAAATAGCCATCATAAATAACAAAGTATGATTAGGCCTAACTGTGTCCGCTTTTCAATATGAACTAATTAGTGAGTTGTAGAGGCCCTGTAAAATCCTTGTAACCAGTCTCAATCTCTCTCTAGTTTTAAAATGCTATAAGTGGATCAATAAATGTACAGACGTACGTACCACGGAAACTTTCATGTAATGTGTTGTTTAAGGTTATTTCCCGTATTAGGAGAAAATTAAGAAGGAGAAACAGGTTCAAAGTGATTAAGATCCTCCTATTGCTGAATTTTTTATAAACCTTATAAAGGTAAGTTAAAATAGAGTACATTGAAAAGAATTTGTCAGTTTGGTGTTATGTTAAAACAGACAGATGAATAGAAACGATATACGAGGATGTTATTCTTGATCAGTATAAGAGAAAAAGAATAGATTGAGAGTGCTAACTGAAAAGTTGCATTTGTAATATTCGTAGGAATATTATCTTCTTCTGGAAAATTAGCATCACAAGTATTAACAAAACGCTTAACAGCTGATTTTGTTGTTAAAAGAGACACAACTCCAAAGCCCTCTTGTTCTTGGGAGTTGGACAACATTTAAAACCATGCAATAATAAATGCTAAACAGTGGTGGGAGTGATATTCACACTGAGACCAAATATGTCATTGATAAGAGCTGCTAACACCTGTTCTTCCAAAATAGCATAATCTAAGACAATTTTTTTATCAGACAGCGTGGAGTGATATACAATCGGGTTACTAGCAAACATCAGCAAAATTAAACATACTGGAACTACTGTACATCTGACTGATTAATCAGCTATCGAATAAGTTTGGAATCATTAAACATGTATCGAAATTTATGATAGGCTACTTGAGAAATTGTTCTGCATGAGGAATCTTTAATACCATGTTTTGCTCATGATGACATCAAAACTATGCATTTGCTCATAATTAGGTTAGATTTTCAAAAGATGCTAGTTCAACCATCTGTCTCTCCGTGAATGATTGTTCTTATAGCATATCCTAACTTTCTTCGGCTCCATGAAATAAAAACTTCAGAACTTAAGAACATTAAAAATACAATATCTCTGTGCAAAATAAGAGCAAAAAATACTCATAAAGTTTTAAAATGACCTACAATCTTTATGATTCCAGATGTGATATAAATGAATGGAATTCATCATTAACGTTCATACTTTTAATGTGAACACCAATAACTTGGGATTTAGTAAATATCCTTTTAAATGAAAGCGAACGATTTTATTCGAAATATAGGAGACAAAAGATATTGCAGGTCATCCAAACATCCTTGTATAGATAAGATTCGAATAGTTCTATGAACGATGCAGTGGGTCTTGGCATACAGGCGGTACTCCTCTTCGTTATATCGGAGAATTGTAACGTGTGCTTATTATCTTTAACTGAAGTCCTAGTTTGTGGTAAGTCTCCTATATGTAGTTCAAAACAATTCTTGAAAAAATAGTTTATTGAAAGGGAATTTCCAAATCCAAATCCAAATCAAGTGTAGATAGATAGTTGGAAAATCCAAATCAAATGTAGATAGATAATTGATTTATATGCATAAAATTTAATATTTTGAAAAAGATATCACTATTTTTTTAATTGCTGACCATTTTCTTTCTAAGCAGCTAAAATGAACTCCGAGTCAGAAAGATTTGACTCAACTGTACTTTTATTCTGAGTACTTGTATGGGAGTGATATGAAATTATACCTCTGAACGATCCTACAGATTTACGGTAAATCGTGTCGGTAGTAATAGTAATAAAACAGTTACTTTTAAAATGTCACTTACAAAGAAATGTGTAAAGGTTAATGAATTTGACACTGAACTTTGATTACATCGACACACGTATACGATTTTTTAATCATTTTGCCACTATCGGTAGAATATCATCCAGACATTCCTTCGGTTGTATCGAACAGAAATATAAGCCATTCAAATTAAACTTAGAAGAGTAAACTTTGGAAATTTTACGTAATTTAAAAACAAAATTTGTGTAACACAGGTCGTTAATTTGTCATAAAATTATCGATTAATTAATAATCACTAAGACTTTTTCATTTAGCATTTCAGCATCTAAACGCCTATAAACAAAAATTAGTAGAACGCGCAATTTGAATTTCACTTTCCCATCCAAATAATTCAAATCATCCTGTTTTGCCTTACTTCCATTTTACTTAGCCCTAATAAAAAATAAGTATGTGTAATTACCGAAAACATTTTTAAACAATCTTAAAAATCTGCCTTCATGATGTGTATTTCTAATTAAATAAATGAAGGGTAGTTTAACACAAATTTCTAGATTCACTTCTATCTTAAATCAGACCTTTCATGAGTCAAATCTTCATTTCTTATTAAATGCAAAGATTTTTTTAGGTTTTTCATATAAAAAATTATTTTGATTTTTTCTTAATTTATACTATATTTTTTACAAAAGTTTTATATACATTTCGCTCGCATTCATTATCTTTGTCCTCAAAAAAATTCAAAAGACTTTCTATAACACAAATTCAAAACATTTCAAGCGGGACATTTGCTTTATTATTTTAAAAGGAAAAGACCACTGAAACATCATTTTCATTCCCCTGAGATTAGATAGTGAAAGAAAAATAATAAATTTTTAATGTAACGATTATGCTTTCTTAAAATTTTTCTCCGGCGTTTTCACCGGCGTTGAACCATTGCGTTTGAAACGCTTTTGAAATTTATAGGTTTGGTAAGAAGAATCATTTTTCAACATTCTCTCATCTTGAATGTAGGGGAATTTATCATTTGTACTGTCTTTTATGTTTTCAGTTAGCTCTTCTTTCCCTTTTCTGAAGAGAAGAAATGATAATTATGAGATGAAACTTAAACTTTTAGTTTTACTTTACCTTATTCGTTTTACTTTTACATAATTACATCAGTTTCCGTAAGCTAGAAGATGCCCATAACAAAATATTGACAATAATATAGCAGAAATTTACGAACTGTTATACTATCAACACGCACACACCAATTAATTTTCTTATGCAAAGTTTCTTAGCAACCGGTTTACGCTCAAACAAGATAATTATTTTGCAATTCCATACATACGACTGACCACAGACTGCATGTGTCTTATTGCGGTTCTTTGAAGTCCTGTGAAAGGTGATTTTGTCACATTAAGACCCGTTGCACACACGGCTTTTTTATCCGTGGTGAAAAATTTTCCGTCGCCGCTCGAAGAAATCTCCGCTCAAAGAAGACGTTACACACACGGCGGAAAAATTTCCGTCGCCGTCGTGTTTTGCGGTTTTTGCTAGAGGAAAGAATACTACAAGAGGAGGCCTCACAGCAAACGATTTGAGAAACATTCTGTGTAGATATTTTTCTTCAAGTGTAGGAAGGGATTCCTAGCAAATGTCCATGATATAATGATATTCTTAAAACTTTTTTCTTGTAATAATTTTTATCTAATTGTAAAATAGTTATAACACTAGAAATAAGATACAAGCCTGATAAAATAATTAAAAATTAATGTGATGTATTTAATGTGATATATTTTCTTGTATATTACTTTAAAAAATTAAATTTAATTAAATTTTGTTGCATTTTAACCCTTTGCGCTACGCTATATTAAAATACAACTGAAATTTGGAAAAAATGTTGTAAAAAGAGTCAGATGCACTTACTTAGATATTTTATGCCCCCCAAACAAATTCTGCTATTTTTATTTTTACAGGGGAAGGTGGGATACCGTTTGTCTCACCATACAACAACATTTCCTACACCATAAAGGATATTATGCTGAGAGTTATCCAGTATATAAAAAAAATCAATGAAAATAAGATATATACAATAAAATACAGTCAACAATCGCTTTAAAATAAATTTTCGATATTTATTACACACACATATATATAATCGCAATTATTTGAAATTATTAATTTTAGAAATTTCCTATTCGTACAACCCCTGGCTTTACCAGATCTCAGTTGTCAATATATTGCCTTGGCTTTCAGCAACCGTCGTGGTTTGCACTTATCTCGCTGGAATTTCACACACACGTACAATCGCTTTTCTTGGAAGCATTTTCCCACGTAATTCACTTGTAACCACGTAATTCAAGTGAAAAATAAACGTTAAAAAAATTATAAATGATATTCTTTTTGCTTATAAAATAAGTTAAGGGGAGAGATCACCTTAAAACCTTCAAAAAACTCAATTTTTATCATGATTTAATCTAAGTATTTTATTATGGTTTATAAGTAAGTACATATTACTAAATTTTTACAGCAATTTTTTTTTAAATTTTTTTATATTTCTTGTACAATACAATACATCTGTCTCAAAAAATATTTTTATGTGAAATATGGTAATTATTTTAGGTGTAGTATAAGCTATGGATATAAGTATAAAATATGGATAGAATATATTCAAATAATTTAATATATATATATATATCTTATAGTTTTTATAAAAAAATCTGCGTGCAATGCATTAAACTAAGATTCATTTTTCATAGAACAATAATTAATTGTTTTTGCATAAAATAATTTCTAATAATCTCCCAACTATCAGTCTGAAAGGTTTAATTAAATAATCTCACTCGTTTTCACGAGTTATTGTTGTTATTGATTCACCTGTCAATGCGAAAGTTCAAACCACACTGTCGCAAATTACTCTAGGACTGTAGAAAAACCGCTGTGTGTGTAAGCGTGCATAAGGTCACATAGTCCACTAGTTCAATTTGACGTTAAAACTTCCGCCGGTGCCAGTGGCACTCGAAGGCGGCAAATTTACCGATCTTTTTTTTTCCTCCCAGTATGCAGCTCCAATTGACTTCTGTGGTCTACTGTTGGAACGACGTCGACGAAAAATTTTCCGCCAAGGATAAAAACGCCGTGTGTGCAACGGGCCTAAAGAAGAACGTCAGGTTGATATTTTTTATGAGTTTAATCATCGAAACAGTTCCCAGTTCGTTGTATCTGCCCAGTGAAACACTGCGAAAAATGTTCCAAAACACTTCAATCCCAATCAATGCCAGATCACCCAAGAGTTATCATCCTTCAACAGAACAGGCGTCTAGCATTTAATGCATAACATAGGGGGACAATTTATGCTACGTAAATACCTATAGATAGCCACCACAGGTGCAACTTTTCTCCAAACAGACCGCTTACAGGGATTTTCAGGGAGACTGGTATATATGTCAAACATCCAGCAGTTTGTGCCAAGCACAACCCTGCTCAACAGTGTGCACTGGAGTCAAGAACATCGAAATTGGACTGTGATCTGGATAGGAAACTCCCCACTCATGAGGTAAAAGGAAATTTTTCATATGGGTAGGCATAATTTTAATAGAGAGGTTATATTTCACATCTTGATAAAGACATACTTGAACCTTTTGTTTGCGTCTTTTGCGGACTCACAATACATAAGCATAGATAATAAGGATATATATATCATAGATGATGCCGACCAAAGTCAATTTTTCGATGCATTTTATCAAAATCAATATATACAGAGAATGTACTAGCCATCAATGCCTCCTGATGTGAATTTCATCAAGCACAAATGGGATGCATCAGGAAGAAGAACTGCATCCGTTAGCCACCACCAAGGATCATTACGGAGCTGAGAACAATTCTACTGCAGGAGTAGGACTCATTCCCCTTGTAGATCATTTCCCTTTCATAAAAAAATGCGACGGTTATTGCTATAGCGTTTGAACATAAAAATACTCTAGGATTTGAATATCATTATAAGTTTTTATAGATAAAATTATGTAAGAAATCACTTAAAATCTTTATTTATGAATAAGAACTACGATTTCTTTTGATCATCAATAAATCAACAAAAGTAAACGTGGATAGATTTGGTGAAGGAAACATATAACCATAATAAAGGGGTCTTTAAAATGATTAAGAAATTTTTTTGACATGACAAAAAAACACGCATTGTTCTAAACATTGAGTTAGTAAATGAAAAACAAGGATTCAGAATATTTTCCTTCCAACCACTTTTCCAATTCATTTTCGGATCAACCACTAGATGTCTTGAAATAAAATGCTGAATTTAAAACAAATTTTAAATTAAAATTCACTATATTTATGGAGATATCAATTAACAATATTATTTTCTATTTCATAGTAATATTATATATCATTTTATAATTATTCTCTTATTTTCACATGAAATAAGTATTTCTTACTTATATATATATATATATGAATGAAATATGACGACGGGCGTGGAGAGACGAAAACAGAAGCGGAGTGGATAAAAACGTCGCCCGGCCGTCATCATAAACTTTTAATTTAACTCCCGCAAATAAATTCTCCCATCTCGGACACAGAAACCACAGCCGATTCGATTACTAGGTGTTTATTAAATTCAACAGCTCATCCACCGGGAGTTACATGGCAATAGGATTTTTACAGAGTGCGTCTAAATTTAGACGACAGATACGTTTATCAATTCACATCATCACGTGACAGAGAGATGTGACTTAATAGTTGATTGGTTAAAAGTTATTGTTTTTGCGCCGAACAGAGCTATTTGCGTACCCACGCCGCACTGCATTTAATTTCGTTAAAAAGTCAGCCATCTTGAATAAAATCGCCTGGGGTTACAAAGACTGTTACTATGGAGTTTTTTACATAAGTTTTACTTGGACGACAATACTGGAATTTGGAAATATATTTTAGGTTTTAAAACGAATGCCCAAAGGAAATTAAATAATTTAAGAGATTAAAAAGGGGTATGTAATTTTGAATACTAAATTGATGAATTAATAGTTTTTTGCTGTTAAAGAGTATTGAATTGAAAAATTACTAGTTTTTAATATTATATATATATATATATATATATATAATATTAAAAAACTAGTAATTTCTTAATTCAACACTCTTAACATTTAAAAACTATTAATTCCTCACTTTACTATTCAAAATTACATACCCTTTTTTAATCCCTTAAGTTATTTAACTCCCTTTGGGCATTCGCGTTAAATTCCATTATTACAGCCTTAGGCAATATCATTAAAGATGGCTGTCTTTTTATCGAAAAGAGACGCGGCGCGGCGTCAGTACAAATTTAAATCAGTTCTGCACATCAACAACAACTTTAAACCAATCAACTATTAAGACACACCCTTTTGTCACGTGATGGATTGAAATTTATATTAATCTTGACGTCCAAAACTAGGACGGATTCCTGTACTTCCACTTGCTGTATTCATACCGACGGAGCGGTCGGCGATTTTAATAAATATGTAGTTCGAGAAATCTTGTGTCGACGACATTCCTTTTCGACCAGACTACCATTCCAGTAATCCAGTGTCTACAGAGTTGAATGTGATGTGGGGTTGCGGCATTCTTCTTTGCAATGACCGGCGGCCGTTCTCCCCATATCACAAACAGCCGGCACGATAGCTTCACCTGCTGCGAGAAGACAAAGGATTTCCATTGCCATACGGACCGTCGACTGATGCATTTTTTTTCCTCTCCCCCGATTCAACCTTTATAGTTAAGTTCGCCGCGACAAGTCAGCAACGCAGAAAATAAAAGTAGGTCACCGCCAACGTGTTACGTCATCTTCTTTCCAATTCAGCGCTGTACAGAGTTATTATTTTTTCCCCTGCCCATCTACCCGTGTGATGAACAGTGATTGTGGATTTAAATTCATCGTTTTTCTATCCGGACTTCAAGACTGTGCTTTTGTTCTTTTTGCCGTGTGACGACCAGGGGCTGCGGAGTTAAATTCATCACGGGTGTCATCAAAGAGTGTAATCACAGCCAGTTCAAAAATCATCGGTACGGGCGTTTTGTTTTGTTTTTTTCTCTTCGGAAAAGTGTGTGCTGTTTTTTTTTTTTAACTACAGTTCTTTTTCGTCCATACTGTGTGTGATTTGAAATTAATTAATTCGATTCCCTGAATGCAAGCCTAGCGCTGTTCAGAGGAGCTTTTAAAAGTTTTTCTTGGACGCTACACTTTATGTAAAGGGATTTCGGAGTCTTCAACAGGTCATGAACAGGTCGTATGATTTATTTTATAAACTTTTTGAACACTAACCTGAACAAGAAATTTTTTTTCCGAAAATGTGATCATATATGTTGTAGAGGGTATTATATTCTTGTTTTTAATTGAAGTATATAACTGTGATATTTTGTAACAAATATTGAAATAATGGATAGCAAGAGTGAAAAAGAATTGTTGAAAGACCAGTCATTTACTGTTTCGGGGAGTGAGGTTGATGACAATGGAGAAACTAAACAAAAAGTTGATCAGTTTTTCTCAGGTGATATTAACGAAACAGTGACTGACCGTCAGGGTTTGAAGGATACAATTGTAATTATTGACACTAGAGAAAAAGAATTAAAAGACATCATTTTTTTCGACCCAAAATCGGGGATGAAAATTGTTAGGTGGCTGTCATATTTTGAGCAAAAATGCTTACAAGCCCATCTGTCAGAAGAAGAGAAAGTTAAATCTATTTCAAAATTCTTAAAAGGGGAATCCCTTACGGCCTTTGTAAATTCCTGCTTACACATTCAAGAATGGACAGAATTAAAAAATACTTTGCAGGAATTATTCTTTGAGACAGATAGCGTGGAATTCTCTAAATTTTCCAATTTGAAATTTGAATATGATGATGACTTAACCAAATATTTTCATCAAAAAACTGATGTAGGAAAAAGATTGGGGTTATCACAGAAGTTAATACTAGAGGGCCTAAAACAAGGCCTAAATTCTCAAATGTGAATGACCATAGCTGCAAATCCTCCTCAAACAACGACAGAATGGTTAGTGTTGGCTAATAAGCTAATCAAAATAAATAATGAAGGAAACAAAGCTAATCAAGGGAATCGGGATAACTTTTTATCACTAGATTTGAAAATAGGCCCCAATTTAGACAGAATTGCTACAACCAATCTCAAGTTAGGATGAATTATAGTCCACCTCATCAATTTAGACAAAATTACTCTTCCCAGCCTCAATTTAGACATAATAATAATCAACAAACTCAGTTTAGACCTAATTATAGTCAGCAGCAACAATTCAGACAATGGCAGCCCAGAGATCACAACTTGAATAGAAATTTTGCACCCAGACCCAACAACCAAATTAATCACCACCAACAATATGCAGATTTACCACCCAGACCCTGTCGAAAATGTTCTAATTTTGGCATAAGTAATGCTTACCATTAGGAACAAACTTGGTCTATTAATGATTGATTTGATAAGATGTCGGTGTCATACAACAAATATCATTATGAGGAACCTGAATTTGAAAGACATCAGGGTCGCCAGAATGACAATTACTGTTATGAGGGGGAAAATTATCAGAAATCATTGGGTTGATAAAACAAAAGGACTATATAGAAATGAGAACAGAATTTTTTAAATTGTGTGTTGACACTGCTTTGACCATTAGTCTGATGTCACAAAACTAGTCAAGCAATGCAACTGAAATGTTACTCAAGCTCTCCAATTAAGGTCAGCAAGCTGAGGGTGGAAATCTTAATTACAGCTAAATGTTATTAACTTTGAAAATAGGGGAAAAAACTATGAAAGATAATTTCGGCATATGTTTTTGGATAATGACTTGCCTTATCTTATTCTGGGACTTCCTGAGTGTAAAAAGTTTAAAGTAGTAATTGACTGTAACCAATTTTGTGTGTATCAAAATAGAATTTCTTTGAAGTTGGTTAATATTTGTGATATAAGTAAAATTTCATTACATCTAAAAAATAAATGTGATAATAAGCATGTGTATAATAATAGTAAGGGTCATGAAATTTAAGTTTTTTATATTTTTAACCCTTATGAAGAGAACTCACAGAAAGATAATATTTTTGTATTGATTATGATGTAAGAGAAAATTTTAAGGATCATTCTGGTGAAATAAAAGCAGAAAGTACCCCAAATTATGAAAATGTTGACATTAATGGTCAAAATCAAAATTTAAATGTTGATAGGAATTAAAAGATTTATTGCACAAAAATAATAGATTGTTTTCACTAACAAATATGACATAGGCAAAATAAGAATGGAACCCCAAAGAATAATCCTAAATTCTGATTTACCAGTGAGTTTAAAAGCATACAGGACTTCGCCAATTGAGGAAAAAGAGATCAGTACCCAAATTAAAAAAGTTGTTAGAAGCAGGAATCATAAAAAAATCACATAGTTCATACTCAGAGTCCTGTGACTTGACAAAAAAAGCAAGATGAAAGAAACTAGACTTTGTATTGAGTTCAGAAAACTAAATTTAATTACTAAGACAGATGCAGAACCCTTACCCAGAATTGATGATATTCTTGATAAATAAGCAAAGCTAGTTACGTTTCACTTTGGACCTTACCTCAGGTATGGCATGTACCCATCTACCCAAAAGATACTGAGAAATTGGCATTTACCACTACTTTTGGCTTATACGAGTGGCTAAGACTTCCATTTGGCTTAAAGAATGCCCCTTCAATATTCAATAGGACTATCAGGAGAATTTTAGATAAATATAAAGTTAACTTTGCAGGCCACTATTTCGATGATATTATAATTTTTCAGACTCCAAAGAACAACACCTTGAACATTTATATCAATTGTTTAATATTTTCAAAAAGGAGAATATCAAGTTAAAATTAGCTAAATGTACCTTTCTGCAGCAACAAATTAATTTTCTTGGATATAATGTAACAAATGGTAAAATTGCCCCAGACAACATTAACATTGAAAAAAATAAAGTGTTTGAAACCACCAACTAATGTAAAAGAACTCCAAAGATTCTTGGGCACAATAAATGTGTATAATAAGTTTATCCAAAATATGCAAAAGTAAGACATCCATTAAATACATTATTGAAAAAGGGAGTCAAATGGGGATGTCAGACAAGTGCCAAGAAGCTTTTGAGGATCTTAAGAATTTATTGATTTGTAAACCAATATTTCACTTATATGATGTAACAAAAGATTGTCACTTATTTGTGGACGCGATTAAACACCAAATTGGAGCTGTTCTAAAGCAACCCGGTGAAGACGGGGTGTTACATCCCATAGCATATCATTCACGTGTCTTGAAACCCTATGAAGTAAATTACTCAATCACAGAACTGGAGGTGTCTCGCCAGTAGTTAACAGCCTGATAGGTTGTATAATTATCTCCATGGTAGGAAATTTACGATTCACACTGACCATGGCAGCCTTAGTCTGGCTGAGAGAACTTAAAACCTTAGAGAAGACTTTTTCGTTGGTCACTAAAGTAAGTATGTTTGACTAGAAAATAAATACCAGAGAGGACTGCGAACATTGAGGCTGACAGGCTTTCCAGAATCATATTCAGAACCTAATCAAGAAATAAATCATTTAATTGAGTTACAAAAGATTGTGGATTTTCAAAATAAGACAATGTGCAGGGACTTAAATATAAAAAACTAAAGATGTAATTTACTTGAGAAAGAAAGGATTTTTAAAAATTGGTAGTACCATTTCATTGAGGATTAGAAATTTTAAAAAGAGCCCACGAGGACTTGGACACCCCTGGAATAAATAAAACAATGCAATTACTTACACCCCAATATTACTGGCCCAAAATCACTGGATACATTAGTATTATGTTAAACATTGCCATACTTGTCAATTAAGCAAAAGAAAAGACAGAAAAGATTTGGATTGCTGCAAGAAGTACCTCCGACAGACCAACCCTTCGAGTGCTCAAGTTTGGACACAGTAGGCGGATTTAATTACTAAAATTCCACAAAGAAATATTTACATTTGATAATTGACCATACAACGCGTTATATTTGGGCTTTTCCATCAAAATGCGTAACTACTGAAACTTATATAAATTACTTAAAACAAATATTCCAAATTCAAACGCCAAAAAAATTGCTAACTGACAGAAACGCAGCTTTTACATGTTCAAAATTTAGAAGGTTTTTAAAGCATAACAATGTGAAACAATTATTGACAACGGCTCACCACCCACAAACCAACGGCAAGGTAGAGAGAGTAAATCAAACAATGATTACTAGATTAAGGTGCAAAGTACATAACTCAACAAGTAAAACTCCTTGGACAACCCTATTAAACGAAGTAATTAATGAATGCAATCATACGCCTCACTCAGTTACCCAAATGACCCCAGCTTACCCACTTTTTGGAATATTACCTTACGAACCTCATGTTAAAAAACAAGACTTTTATCCTCAGGTAGACGAGGCGAAAAAATTAGCTAAAGAAAAGACAATTAATTACCATAATAGGAATAAAGTTAAATAGGATGCACGCTTCGTAGAACTAATTTAGCGTTGGAGATTTAGTATTATTAGAAGAATTCCAATACCCTAACACGAGAAACTTAAACTCCCCCTATTCTGCACCTTACACTAAGTCTAAAACAAATGTCAAAAGTTATTATGAAATTGATAACCAAACTTTGACACCAAATAAAATTCTGAAATTGTCCATGCTTGCAAATTAAGATACTATAATGCACTAGAGAACTTAAAACTACACCACGAATAATGACAAACAATAGATCCATTTTTTTTCCTTTTCTGTGTGATGCTTAACATCATTATACTTTTTTATTTGATATAATTAATTATGTGTTGTCCTACTAAAGATAAAAACTGTTGAAAAAAACTGTCTTACTTAAACTTTCTTCTTGAGAATACTATTAAATGTGAATTTTTTCTGGATCTGAAATTAAACACTGACTATGACAACTCTACTTCTTTAACCTTTCAGTAAATTTTCTCTTTCTTGAATACACTTTCCTATCACCCACCTCTACAAGCGCGTTGGATGTCATCCCAACTGTTCAAGATCTTTTTTAAATTTTTGCTATTTGTGTTTAATTCATCAACTCAGTCACTTAAAGTGCTGAAAACCATATGCTTGAGTAATGACTAAAACAGGGCTGGGATGCCACTCCTTGTTCCTCCCATTTCTATATTATACTCCCACAGGGTATGACATATGCACATTTTCTTTTTCTCCATCTTGTACTAGGCAAGATGCTGTTTTTCTAGGTGGTCATCAGACTGTCCGGAGAATCACTGTTTAGTCCACTGTACGGCCTAAAGAGACTCTCCTCCTCATTAATTCAGAGAACAATAGGTAGAAAGAAACATTTATACGCAAACAATAAACACAAAACCCCGTCATCGCGTAGAGGGTAGAAAGTAAAAGATTGAAACTAAGACGTTTGGGAACACACATACGAACAGAGTGACCTTCAACACAAAAACTTGAATATCCACGTAGAATTAAAAATAAATGTACACAAATAGCCTAGTAAATAGATAAGTGTGAGAAATAAAGTGAAAAGTATGGAGTAGTGTATATCTGGGAGGGAAAAAAAAAGCAATAGTAAAGAAAGTAAAAAAAATGAATAGAATAATGAAGAATATTGAATAGAGAAATTTTTCTGATTAAACAAATAGTGTTAAAATAATGAAGTTAATAAATATTGAAATGAGAGACATGAGAAAGATAAAGAGAAAACTAAAAATAATGAATAAGGATTTGATATATTGATATTTTCGAAATGATTGAGTTTTTTCTTATAGTATAGTAAATGTTCTGTAATTTTTATATACAATTTATATATTAGAAATGGGATTTTGAATGAAAGTGTGATTTTCATCATAAACTGTGATTTTTATTATATAACTAAAAAACTATTTTTCTTGATATATAAACAAGCCAAACTAATGTGATGTTTTATGTATTCTACGTTGGTGAAGCAGAAATAGCACAGCACTAAAAATACTGTGATTTTTCAATGGTGAAATTTCCTCAACAACGCCATGACTGTAAAAAGGACTAAAAATATTGCACAGCAAATTCATGGCAAAGAAAAAATAAATAAATTTTTTTTTTGGACTCACTCCATAGTAGTGAAAGTTGAGGAAAACTTTTTGAATTTTCAACTTGTTATCAAAGTCAACTTCATTTACTTAATTTTTGATTGTTTTTGATATTTTTATTGCTATGTTCAGTTATTTTGTATTATTCAACTCGAGATGATGGTAGATATTATATTCAATGTATGTTTCCAGTGAAATTTTTCGGTAGTTTACAAATTGTTTGGTTATGTTAATTGATTTTTTTTCCTGAAATTTTGTTGTGTGGCGAAAGGCCGCCCTATTCAACAGGTTTCAAAACATACTTATGTAGAATTTTAAATTTTATTATTATGTGTATTTTTTTAATGTGAAATTTAAATATTTGTTACAAATTACTCATAATGTCATCTCATTTCATCACGGGATTTTTACAATTTTTTTGCTATAGCTAACTTTTACTGACAATACTTAAAGAACTATTTCAAATTTTGTAATGCCTATTCTTCTCACTCAACTGAGTGAGGTCTGCCCTCCAATGCAGGCCTTGATAGGTCAGCCTCCTTCGGACGGGGGGGGGATATTCTATAATATTAAAAAACTAGTATTTCTTAATTCAACACTCTTAACATTTAAAAACTATTAATTCCTCACTTTACTATTCAAAATACATACCCTTTTTAATCCCTTAAGTTATTTAACTCCCTTTGGGCAATTCGCGTTAAATTCCATTATTACAGCCTTAGGCAATATCATTAAAGATGGCTGTCTTTTTATCGAAAAGAGACGCGGCGCGGCATCAGTACAAATTTAAATCAGTTCTACACATGAACAACAACTTTAAACCAATCAACTATTAAGACACACCCTTTTGTCACGTGATGGATTGAAATTTATATAAATCTTGACGTCCAAAACTAGGACGGATTCCTGTACTTCCACTTGCTGCATTCATTCCGACGGAGCGGTCGGCGATTTTAATACATATGTAGTTCGAGAAATCTTGTGTCGACGACATTTCTTTTCGACCAGACTACCATTCCAGTAATCCAGTGTCTACAGAGTTGACTGTGATGTGGGGTTGCGGCATTCTTCTTTGCAATGACCGGCGGCCGTTCTCCCCATATCACACACACACATACACACACACATATATATACAGTAGGGTGGATCGAAAAACGCGTTTTTTCTGCAATACAATTCTAATAGCGCGGAAAACTTGCTCATAGGCGTCTTTATAAATGAAAAAATATTAAAAAAAATTCTTTTCAAAATTTGAAATCGCGCAGAAGGCCTAAAGTTACCAAAAAAGTCAAAATACCGGTGAATTTTGAAAAAATGCAAAAATTACAATAAAATACATTTTTTGTTCTAATAGTGAAAAAAGTGTTTTTAAGAGTGTCCTTAATGCATACAAAACATAATTAGACCCATTCTTGTATTACTGAATTCGCGCAAAAGGACTAAAGTTGCGGGTTGTATCGTAAAAAAACGATATTTCATGATTTTCGACGATTTTTAAACATGTGCCAAAACCCATAAAAGTTTTATTTTTAATTTGTAATAGTGTAAAAACCATTCAAAATAGTTTTCCCAATCCAGAAATAATACTTTCAGACCTGTTATTCCTTAACTGTATTCGCGCAAAAGGTCTAAATTATAGTATAAGTTAAGTTATAGAGTCCCGTAAAAACGACGTTTTCCATATCTGATGATGTTTATTAACACATTAGTTTGCAATAAGACTCTAACGAGTGATTTACAAAAAATGTATTAGCCAAACATATCATATTGCAGCTCTCAGCTCATTTCAGCATTTAATCTGTGCTGAAATGACCCAGGACTCACGGCGAGGACGCGGCTGCTTGGCGAGTCCCACCTCCACCCTACCCAACCAACCACAGGTGAATTTATTTACATATTTACAGTAACTATTACTTTGTACAATGCTATATGTTCGTTGTAGGCAAAGGTTATTTAAATAGAAGCCCCTATTGAATTCTGACTTTGAATTAATGTGGGCATCAGCTGTCTTGATTTTAAAGTAGCTCTAATATAACCACTCTGATTTTCATGCCGCAACCTTTTCTGCTGCTTCTGTAACCAGTTTTACACACCTCTCAACTGACTGGGTGTGGCATGGGAATTTTGAGGTAGTTACTCTGGGGAGCGCTTTGTCTTTCAATAAAGAAGCAATGTGTTCAGTTGGCATCTTGGACAGTAGGTGGCGGCGGTGTTAACCTTGCAGATTGGACCAATCAATTAGTTCGGTATAGTCGTTTGCACTAAAATTTATTGAAGGTATTTGAAGGTCTCTTACATAACCTTCAGCTGATGGCTCATTTCTGGATTTAAGGATCCTTCTGTAGCCAAGTTCTCTAATGTGTGGTCTCTCATCCATTATCATAGCCAACATCATATTTTCAGGGTGGCAGAAGAATGCGTTCCTTTGAATTACTGGATCAATGATTTGCTTGATATTGTCCGGTAGATGTCTGGTTGTTTTAACTACCTTCAAAATATGCTTCGGTCCATCTTTCACAGTGTAGTTTTTCTTTATATCAAACCAAACGGGTGCATATGACTTCACTATGTAATTTGCAAGAGTCTGTAACTCAATTGTTGGACTAGTTTGGGATACATACAATCTTAAAACCCGGTTAGCACAGGTTAGCCAACGGGAGTGGCTGATGCGTCCAGGATCCCTAGCAGCCAATTCTGGATTACAGATTCCTGTGTTGACCGCTTTTACAATGTCTAGGAGATACTTCTGATCTTTACTCAGATCGTTTTTAGTGATATCAATGACTTCTTCTGATTGTATCGGCTCAAAATCTACAACAGGGAGTTTCTCACATCCAGGGAGTTGTTTTCCAACTGGACAGCTAAATGATACGGGTCCTGTTGTCGTTCCATCCAAGTGATCAAACAAATGCCTATAAGGTAACTCGTTAAAATGTAGCAAGCAGATAAACCATTGCAAAGGACGGCGACACTTAACTTCAATGTTATGTACAACACCGCTTTTCCATCCAGTGTTTGTGACTGTTCCATCACATCCGATGGCCTACACTGCACTCATATCAAATTCCTTCTTTTCCAAGTGTTCGTAAATACTGTCAGCAATTTCATTTGCGGTACCTTTCTTTGGTGTGACATGGCCAATGTATTTACCACCTGGCTCACTTATCACGCTAATATGTTCTTCTTTAATAGTTCTGCGGTCCACTACGCGTGGGCGAGTCCACACGGTGCCGCCGGAGGGGAGTAAGTGTTGTGGAGAGAACAGCACGACGTGTGGGTAAGTCCACTTGGTGCCGGCGGAGGGGAGTAAGCGTTGTTCTTTTGCTCGAATACAGTTAAGGAATAAGGGGTATAAAAGTATTTTTTATGGATTAGTAAAACTATATTACATAGTTTTCACACTATTAGAATAAAAAAATATAATTTATATGGTTTTAGCACATGTTTAAAAATAGTCGAAAATCATGAAATATCGTTTTTTTACGATACAACCCGCAACTTTAGGCCTTTTGCGCGAATTCAGTTAAACAAAAATGGGTCTAATTATTTTTTGTATGCATCAAGGACACTCTTAAAAACACTTTTTTCACTATTAGAACAAAAAATGAATTTTTTTTGTAATTTTTGCATTTTTTTTTAAATTTACCGGTATTTTGACTTTTTTTGGTAACTTTAGGCCTTCTGCGCGATTTCAAATTTTGAAAAAAAAATTGTTAAATATTTTTTTATTTTTAATGACGCCTATGCGCAAGTTTTCCGCGCTATTAGAATTGTATTGCAGAAAAAACGCGTTTTTTCGATCCACCCTAATATACAGGATGATTTTTTTTAAGCTGACACTAGTCAGAGCCATCTGTAGCGCGATCTATCAGATGGAATTCCACCAAAATTGATAGAGGGACTAAGGACGACATGGGAAAGAGTTTCCGTGAAAAAAAAAATTAGTTCCAAAAGTTGTAGATATGGGAAAATATGGCGCTCTTGTTGTCGGCGCACACGAAAATTTGCATAAAAGGCAAGTAAAACATCAAAATACAAATTCAAGACTATGTAGTCGACAGAAGTGCTAGTATTTCGAGCTATAAACATAAGGGATGAATACCGAAATAGTTGTAAATAGGCAAATGAATAACAAATAAATTTCACTGCAACACCACTTTATGTAGCAAATTCACTTCTCCCTCCTTCAATGTGACCCCAATCCTGATGGACGACACATTGTATCCTGAACAATACGTCCTCAACGGCCAAGCGTAATATGTCACCAAGAATGTTCATTAAAGTCCGGGATATGTTGTCCTTTAGGGCCTCCAACTTCGATACTCCACGAAGATACACCTTAGACTTCAAATAACCCCGCAGAAAATTGTCACATGGGTTAGGTCTGGGGAGCGATATGGCCATACAAGTGGAAAAAATCGACTGATGACCCTTTCTTCTGTAAAGCGAAGGCGCAACAGATTCCGCACTTTATAGCCCAAAATACTGGCGCTGCTGTCGACTACGTAGTCATGAATTTGCATTTTGATGTTTTATTTGTCTTTTATGCAAATTCTCGGGTGCGCGGACAACAACAGCGCGATATCTTCCCCTATTGGCGACTTTTGGAACGAATCTATTTTTTTTCACGGAAACTCTTTCCTATGTCGTCCTTAGTCCGTGTATCAATTTTGGTGGAATTCTGGCTGATACATCGCACTACGGGTGGCTCTGAGTAGTGATCAACATTTAATAAATTAACACCCCGTGATCAACATTTAATAAATTAAATTCTAAATATTAATCTTTAAAAATTCACCAAAAATCAGAAAATGAAGGTAAAGATTCGAAAAAGATTTCATTTTAAAGGAATGTTTATGATCTTTCTCGTGATATAAATTTTATAATCCTCGAATTATTATTTTACATGCAAACTTTAAAGAATATTACAAAAAAAGCTTAAAAATTTAATTTTAAAAAATCTAAGAAGAATTTTTCAAAAATCTCTCTTAGTGCACCTCTACACTATAAGAAGAATCGACATGCAAAATTTCATCCCTTTATGTCCAGCGGTTTTGTCTGTGAATTGTCTGTCAGTCAGTCAGTCAGTTAAGGAACTGTTATATATATATATATATATATATATATATATATATATAGAGAGAGAGAGAGAGAGAGAGAGAGAGTGTGTGGGGGGGGGGGGGGAATGGGATTTTAAAGAATCCTAGTCAGTATCAACTTTGTATTTAATTTATCATTACAACGAAGAGAAAATTGTTTTCCTTCCAGCGGATTTTGAGTTTTACAGCAGTTCTTCTTTTAATAATAAATAATATGATTGCTCTGGCAAGTCTTTCCTCTTTGTGTCTGTTCTCTTAAGCTTAATGTTTATTTTCGTTTATCGAAAATAATATTTTCCATCAAAACTAATTATTCATAATCTTTTTATTTCAGAAGAGGGGCATTGTATTCTTTGCAGATGACAGAAGAAGAATTCCCTTTAGATGCATAATTTTTAATTTGATTCATCATTTTGAGCAATGGCTATGTTTCATAGATAAGGCTTCTCATTAGCATGCAACATTTATTTATATGATTTTCCATTTATACTGATTTTTGCCCGCTGTGAAAACTTAGAAATATGGAAAAATTCCTTTTTGATATTATTTTTAAATTATGTACCTTTATACATATAGCCATACATGCATAAGTGTATGTATACTTAAAATTCAAAAGATTCTCAGTGGTGTAAAAACTTCATGTTACCGGAAAAAACAGTGATAAGCTGACCCTTAATAGGCTTCGTTTTTTGTTATTCATATTCAAACGTTTAATCTTTTGACTCCAAGGTCATTTTTATAATGTACCAACTCGAAATTGCAATTGTTAAATCTCTTATAATCTTATACCATGCATAATATTCTAGCAATTCTATATTTGAATCACAAATTATCTGATAAACCAGAAATATCAATCAATATTGCTTTAAAAAGCAACAATATTTTCAGCCAACATTTTTGTGCTCACACGCATAAATGTATATAGCATACACATGTGCATCTATATGTATGTGTGTTTAAGAAAAACCCTATCCTAATCCCTTTAATACAAATTATAATCCCTTTTAATAATAACTCAAGATTTTGACCTCTAAATTATTTAAACTGTATTATTCCTCGATATTAATGATCAGTAATTTTATTCACTAAAGTCAGAACTTCTTTTCCTTTATCATGTTTCATTTCATAGTACTTAAGTGAAAATAGTATTTATAAACGTCACCTGTCTTTCAATGCTGAGATAAGAGGCAGCATTTTTATTAGTTCTAATAAAATCTTACTAAGATTTACTATCACCTCTGTTGTCACATGGATGACGGTGGGACACATGCGAATTATCGTATAAGCTCTCTTGCCGCGATTGAAGTGCCATAGTACGAACCAGAGGGGGCACTCTGTTATAATGCCGAAAGAGTAGAGCAAGAATTTAGACAAAATGAAAATTATGAACCAGCAGTATGTTATGAAGGGCGAGGGTTTAAGGAATCAGTTAATTTGCAGGAGCAGAACTGTAAAAAAAGCTTGAATGGTAAGCCTATAAAAAGTGGCAAATGTTTTAGTAAGATTTAAGTGCTGGCTTTGAGTTTTGAAATACTACATTTAGCTTTCGTAAACCTTTACTGAAAGGGGCTCGATCCAGTTTGTTATTTGACATCGATCTTGATCTTAAACTTATGGCCACTTGAAGCTGGTATGACAAATTAGCTGTCGATTATGAGGAAAGGATCAATTACAACAAGGTAATTGGGGAAGTCACATTTTTGCATATAACTTTTGTTGTTTACTCTTGGTTATACGTAGATTGAAGTTCAATCTGAACCTGATTTTTAGTGTTTAATGAAATTGCAAGCTGTAAAATGCTTGTGGTTCTAATAGGTCTTTAAAAGAGTGATTTCCACAAACAACGGGGAGGAAATTTTTTTGCATGCAAATTTAAGAGTTAAGTGCAATAATCAGGTACACGTCCTTTGAGATTATTATTAATTCTCCCTTTAAAATGTAAATAAATCGTTTTTATATTTTAAATACTTCATTTATTTATTGCATATACCTTTATCACAGCACATCCTTCCAATACCCTCTTCATAATGTTAGCAAAACAAGGTGTCATGGTAAACGAGGCAAGGGTGCGTATATATTTGTATTCATGCAAATATTAATAGGATTTCAAACTCAGTTAAGAACAAAAAGGGACGTTTAATGCACGACCTACGATAATGGGAAAGGAAATATATATTGGGTTTTTTTTATTGTACCTTGTGCACAAGATTCAATTAAAAATATAACTAAATTTTAATCTGAAGAATGTCTTACAGCTCATTATACAAAACACTGCAGAAATAAAAATTTAGACCTGTATGAAAGGTCAAGAAATACTTCTGCTTATTCTAACAGTAGATGATTGAAACGTGCATGTTTATCCTTTTATCAAACAAAAAAGTATAATTGAATCGACAGTTTGAAGAAGGGAACGAATCCGAAAACTGTTTTTGAGGGAAATTTTTAAAAAAACTTCATACTTTTCTTATTTATTATTTTTTCTTCACTAAACTTTTATATAAGGTTCTTTACATTTATCCGCTATTCAAGTACCCTGGACAGGTCAGTTGAACTGTCCTTAAATAAACTATACGGTACTAAAAACCACGAATTTGTTCCCTTCTTCAAACGGATTATGAAATAGGCATAAAAATCAATAATTAAACAATGAGAAATATTTTTATTTAAAAAATTTAGTATATGTTTGTAAAATTTTGTAAAAAATTATAAGAATCATTACTAATCATCACTTTCATCGTCATAATATGCAATGGTTGTAGTACTTAGTCTCATCAAATCTTCTTCATAAAATGGTGTACTCATGTGGAATGTGAGTAACTATATTGCTAATATCCTGGATTTTCTTGTCTTGTATTAAATTTTTTTCATTATAAGCTTTTTCTTTTGGAATCTGAGGTATTCCAGTGTTAAGCTTTATGAGCAAAAATGTGTTTCACCGAACTATCAATGGACTCAGATGTTGATGGATAACCGTTTGGTAAGGAGTATTCCATCTATCTGTATTTGGAAATAGAAAATTTGGAGTTTTCCAAGAACTTTCATGTTTGTTTGTTTTTTGTAGAACTTTTTGAAGGCTAGTATACTATTTGTGGAGATTTGACTAACACTGAATCCTTTCTTCTTAGAGGATTGAATCAAATAAACATATTGTTGCGGTGTGTAAATTCTATCCGTTCGTCTGATTTTTGCTAAATTTGCTAAATGCAAAGATAAAAGGTGTCTCACGTGCCCTATGGCGAACAGTGGTCAAGTGGGGGTTTGTTCAGGCAATAATGATTTGTTCTGTAAGTGTAAGGGATTAATTTACATTATAGAGTGTCAAGAATGTAATTTATGCTATATTGGGCAAACAGGGACTGAGTTTAATAAAAGGGTTAATAGCCATAGGTCTGCAAAAAAAAATTTTAAAGACGACACTACTTTTGATTATGAACTTTTACACTTTCAAGTACATAACTTCGAGCAGGCTAAATTATATATTATTGATGAGATTAATGATTTAAATAAAAGGTTGGATTTTGAAAATTTATATATTTGTAAGCTTAAAACACTATTTCCGTATGGTTTAAACAGTAAGCTTAACAGGGAAGGACCGGTGGATTTAGATAATAATTGCGTTTATAAAAAATTCATGGTTATTGATAGGTTTAATTATATACTTTCTAACTATAGGGGTAAAAGAGGGAAAGGTAGAAATAGTTTAAAAACAAAATTGAAACTGGATGATCTGCAAAGGGTTTGTAATTTATTTATTGATTTTAAGAATATTAAAATAATTAAACATTTTTTATTCAACCAAAAAAATTCTGGTTTAAGGTGGGTAATTAAACATCATTTATCTTCAATTAAATTTGTTTCGAGATTTACAAAACTAATAATTTTAGATTTAATTAAATACAAGCTTAACCTGACTAATTTGGATGATAAGAAGGGAAGGGATGTAGGGGTAGAGTACTGTACTATTAACTTTCTAGATAAAGATTTCGAGTATTTAAAACTACCTACTATTGTACATAATAATTCTAAATTATTACCAATCAAGGATTGTGGGAAAATCGCTATTGCGTTTAAATATCAAAAAACGTTAAGGGACTTAATCTGCAATTATAACATTTATTGTCATAACTTAGGCAAAATTTCTAATCTGATTGTAATTGTCATATTGAGGAGTTTAAAAACTTTGTAAATCCAACTTTGGGGCATATCGTAACAGGGGATCTTAATATTGTTAATGATGTTAGGTTGAGGGAAGTTCTACGTAAGGGCTCAAAATTTAGGGTAAGAAATAAGGTAAATTTAAAGCAAATTTTAAGTTCTATCACTAAAGATTTAGACTACTTTATTATAAAATTAGCAAGGAAGTACAATTGGCCTATCGAAGGTTTTATGGAGTGGAAGGTACATATTTTACAGGATATAAAAAGGAATTATGAAGAGTTTGGTATGGAGGACAAGAGGGGTTTCTTTTTAAACAAAGTTCTATACAGTAAAATTAAAGGTTTAAAAAATAAGTTTATTATTACGGTTGTTGATAAGGCGGCAAATAACTTCGGTTTTATGTGTAAAGATTATTTTAAGCAGTTAATTTCTAGGGAATACAACTCAAATAATACCTATCAAAAAATTAACCTTACCAAAAAAGAAATAGATAATAGGATTTTAGCTTTCAACAAAAAATATAAGTTTAAGATTAATAGCATAAAATACCCTTACCTGTTTCCTACAATAAAATTCCATAAAGTACCTACTAAATTTAGGTTTGTTACTTGTAGTACAAATTGTTATAACACTTTGTTCAGTAAAAAGTTCTTTAGCTATTTAAAAATTATTCTAAATAAAATTAAGGTTACCGAAAAAAGCTTTATTATAAATAATAACCAGGATATTCTACATTTTTTAAAAAGTAAGAATATAGATAGCATTTACACGTTTGATTTTGAAAACCTGTTTACCAGTATTCCTCATGATAATTTAATGATTATATGTTCAGAAATCTATGATGCTTATTTAGATAGTACTTTAATCTTAAAATGTGACTGGATTGATTTATGTAAATTTAATATTTTTGAAAACTATCTCTTTAACGGTTTATGTTTCTTTAAACAGATAAAGGGTATACCTATGGGAAATAGCTACTCTAGTGCATTTGCCAACCTATTCTTACATTTTTACGAAACTAAATTTCTTAACTCAAATAATATTACCGGATTTAGATATATTGATGACCTCATAATTTTTAACTGTAACGATCTGGAGTTTCTTAATCAAATCTACCCAAAGGAACTTACTTTAAACCGGACTAACGAAAATAATCTTTGTGCGACTTATCTGGATTTAAAAATTAAAATTCAAAATAGGGAAATAAAAATAGGAATTTATGATAAAAGGTTAGATTTTAACTTCGAGGTTATTACTTTTACCAATTTCCATAGCAACTTAAACTATAAAATTTATTATAATATTTTTTACTCAAAACTTTACAGAATAAAAAACATATGTAACAATGCTGGGGATTTTTTGGAGGCATGTAGCATTTTCGAAGAAAAAACGATTTCCCTAAAAATTTCGGTAATTTAAAAGTTTTAAAAAAATGGCATTTAGACTCAGGAATTTTTAAAGTTGTTAAGAATAGTATTTGTGTTTTGGTTAAGTTGTAATGGGTGGTGGAGCTATAGTAATGTAACCATTAGGATAGAACTGGCTGCTGTTTCGCCATAACCGTCACTTACGGAATTGGGGTGTGTAGGCACCGATTATATTGCATTAGGATTTTTGTGTGCTTGCTTGTAAGGTGCGTTGAGCCCATACAGTTGTCTTTTCATTTTCTTCTTGACTAATTGCTTCTTTGGGGAACTCGGGGCCTTGGGATGCTTTTTTTGGGCTTACCTGCATCCTATTCAGAAAGTTCCCCTTGAGGTAATTGACATGGTTAGGCCCCCTGATGACGTGACCTGTCGATTACCTCTGTCGTTTTATGGTTCAGTTCCGGCTCTTATGCAGAATCTTGCCGTTGGTGCGTGGATGCCCAGAGTGCTTGATTTCTGTTTTTTTTTTTGTCTTTTTTAGTATAATTTTTTATCTGTTTCTGTTGGATTATTTATTTGTTTTTTCATTATGGGAATATGAAGCTTCTGCGCTATCCTCTATTGAAAATGTTTTCTTTGCAGGATATGTTTTTTGTTATAGTGATTTAGCAGTCTATGCTTGAATTTTAATTTTGTTTATTTCTATGGTTTACTTTTTAAATATATTAAACTAACATGTTTTTAAAACTACTACAGTTTTGACAGATCATTTAAAAGAGGATTACCGTGTAAATGCAGCCTTCGTTGATTAAACAAAAAAAGTAAACTGTGATGAGCTACAAACAAAAGGCTAAAGAAATAACAGAACAGCAGATGGAAATACCACCTGTAAAAAAGCACGACAACAGCAACAGTCTGGCCAAGCACGATATCAATAGTTTGAAGAAGGAAACAAAAGCGGGATTTGTTCCCTTCTTCAAACTGACAAATATTGCGAGACCCGATTACACCAGGATGTGGGTGTTTTTTTCCCCTTCTTTACATCTTACAAGGAAGGTCTATATGTAAACAACATTTTAGCGCAAAAAACGAATTTCAAATTTTTAGCGCTTGTTCCCTTCTTCAAACTGCCGATTCTATTGCTTTCAGGCAGTAACATTTTTATCTTTATCTTTGATGTATTTCTTGTTTTGTTGAAAAGGAAATTTTCGGTGTTAGTTGACCTGAATGTATCTTTGATTAGTTCTCCTGAAGATAAACTCACTTAAAACTTAAACTCACTTAAAGGGTTTATTTTTTAAAATATGATTACAATTGAAGAAACGTCTGCTTCAACAATAAAATATTTATATGGGTAAATTATTTTGAATTCAAGCATACAAATTTGATACGGTAATTTATGTCATGAATAATTAAAGTATGAATCAAAGCAATTGTATACAGAATATGTGGTTGTTTAAAAAAATGGTGGAATGTAAACTCTTCGTGTTTTAAGAATACATGTTATTTTCGTATACTAACGAGTAAGAACATGTATTTTTTATGTATTCTGTAATACTGTTATCACAAAAATTTTAATAATGAAAGTGAGGACCACAACAATATTTATTTTTATCTACACGCCTCTTTTAAATATATATATGGTGTTGAAATTTTTTTGTTGCTGTAGTATGTATAATGCAAAGACTTCCATATGTTTAAAGAAGATGTCATCTAATGTAAACCTAATTCCTTTTTGTTAAATTGTTTCAATGAAGCGATTTTAAGTACTATAATAGATATTTTTAAAATAGCTATGTTGTATATGTTTTATTTTCTAAAGTTAAATAATGAAATTCAAGTGCCTTCATTTATTTTAATGATAATGAAACAAACTTTGTCCAACTCTTATCTGTAAAAAGTCTAGCTAAAGTGGAAGGTACTACAGAAAATTTAAAGAGTCCGGTTTTAGGAGAAACCTCCATACCCCCAACAGATAAATCTGAATATTCCTACTATTCTAATATTCTAAATATTCTTCAATTAGAAATCAGGATAAGTTCGAAACTTTTGCCCTATTTTCTTTAGCTAGTTCCTAAGTACTAAAGTGGTAACAGAGCTTTTGCATATTATTTGAATTATTGCTTCAATTACCACAAATCTCTCCAAAATAACCAAGCATAAAGATAAAACTTGTAACCCCGCATTTACAGATTTGCTCGATTTCCTAGTTTTAGAACTCACGGATTCTGAACCTTATCTCTCTATCAAAACTCTTTTCTTCCTCCTCTCTCTACCTGCCAACTGAAAACCAGCTTTCAGACAGCTATTGACTCCGCCTCCACCAGAGAAGCATCACGAAGATCCTGGAGACGTCCATTGAGAACTCTTCATTTCACCCTCCAGAGCTCTGACCAAAAAAAACTCTCTGCTTCACTTTAGTGTTGCAATTTACGCTTCCGATGATATTTAAAAACGAACATTCCTTTTCTCATTTCAGTGGAACTTTCGCTCTCCGTTGTCAATCTCATTAAAAATCTGTGTTAGAAGGCGATGGCCTAGGTAACACAGTTAATCGCATGTTCCTAAGGTACTATGGTCCGTATTTACACAGTCGCGATACGGCGAGTCGAATAGCGGAGAAGAATGTGTAAACGGTCTTCTCATCGTTTCTCCTGGCCAATCATGGCGCTCGCTTCGGGAGCAGTTTTCTGGCACGAGTCAAAGGGGCGAATGGTGCCGGGGAGGGGGGTCAAAGGGATGAATGGCGTCGGGAAGTCTTGTTGACAACAAGAGGCGCAAATGTGAGAACGGTCATTCGCGTCGATGCAGGAACGTGACGAATGTCTCGTGAATATCCTGCAGGTGGCGCGATCGCGAATGTGTAAATGCGGCATTAGAGATAGCAAAGAACTACGCTTTACGTAAAGGGATTTTAATAAGTATTTATTCAGTGTGTTAATCTCAATTTTATGTTAAGTGTAAATGAATATTGTTGCTCAGTAAAAACTTTTTATGTGAACTGGGATTATTAATATTTATTCTACAATAATATTTATGTTTTTACATTAATTATGAATAGAGTTATATTTTTTATTAAAATGTCTATTAGTTGTTCTAATTGACAAAATGAATGTAAAGATCATTTAAACATATTTAAATTAGCATAAAGTCATTCATTTACGGCTATGAAATATGAGTACATAGTCATATCGTATTCATAAATTCGTAATGATAACTGTTCAGCTTACTTCAAAGCACTTAGAAGCAATTAAATACATATACATTCATTACAATGTAAGGATTTGTTAGATATAACACTAAATCTCCTTGTAAAGAGTTACCACCAGGCTTTTAAAAATAATATCAGAAGTTACAAAGATCAATCTGGTAAATTCATTTTTGCCTTCAACGAACTAACTATGTTTTTAACACATGGCATAAACGGAAATTATTTATTTTCCATGACATTTCTCACTAGCTATTTCCAGTTCCCATATAATTCCTAGTAGCATTCAGATATGCATTCCATACAGGACCATATGCCTTGGGATATGCGAATGCTCCTAAACAACGAGCCATTACAGTTCCCTTTGGACCAAAAGTTCCAATAAATATGTTCACAATTGTAATGAGAGCAACCAAACCCATTGCAGTATGATTCAAAAAGGTCAAGTAGACTTCATCCTTACTCCCGATTTTGAAAATTTGGCAGCCGAGAAGAAACATCGTAAGTCCAAAGAGAAGCTAAAAGAAAAAAAATCATCAATCTCATGTTAATAATTACAAAACTGTGAGTTTTAATCAAAATTTTAAACTATTAATTTATTACATACAATCATAGTTAAATCGGTATTACGATATGTTAAATGTAAACGATAGTGCAGAGTAAAGCACAATTTCATTCGTCTGTCTGAAATGTGTACTGTTTCATTTGTGCTGTGGGAGTTAGACATATATGATGTCAATTTGTGCAGATATACTCGTATATATATGTGTGTGTATGAAAGAGAGAGAGAGAGAGAGATTCAGAGTGAGTATGCGTTAAGCTTTTACCCATGGCAGAAAGCTGAAAAGGTGTTTTATCTCGAAAACTTTTGTTTTCGAATCCTGATTCTTTTAAAACCCACAAAACTGTTAAGCTCTTGTATCTGTAAAATTGAAATGCTCCGTGAGCAACAAATGTTACAGTTAGGATTATTTTTAGTTAATTGCTTACTTGAAGCGCGAGAGAAGTTAACAAAAGGCCAAGGGCTTGAGTATAGTAGAAATGAAGATCTCCTAACTCCAGGACAAATTTCAGTTGCTCACAATTTGCTGTGAAAAGAGCGATATCTAAAAATCCTCCAGCAATGGTTATTCTTCTAGTCATGAGAGAATTTCCAGTTGGTGTAACAACAGGAGGTATAACAGCTGGTTCTGCATCCTAAAACATTTTAAAGATTAAATTAAAAACAAATTTGTTTCACTCCCTAGATTCAATAACAATTTATCCTATTAATAAATCATCATTCTTTAATTATTATGGAAAATTTGAATTTTCTCAAAATAATTTGAAAAATTTACTTTAAAATTATTTCGTCTAAACAATTAGTCTGAACTTTCTGTGCTGTAATCAATAAAAGCTCAAATGTATTGGCAGAAACAATAATCACAATTATTTATAGAACTTTCATATAGATCCTATTTTCATTTACTGTCACAAATCATATTTATTACTAGATATATATAGATTATACATAAGTTATTACTTAACCAATTAGTGAAATACGCAAGAATTACAGTGAAACTTTTCTATGGCGGACAGTAATGGTTCCGATAAGAAGTGCCCATCGAATAGAGGTTCCGGCTATTTTTAAAATCTGAATACTAATTATTAGAATGCTATGTAATTTGTCCAATGAAACATTTTTTGCCTGTAATTGAATATTTTCGTGTTTATATGAATTGATTTCTCAATGTAATTTTATGCATACACGAAGAAATTGAAAGTAGCCGGTCCTATTTTAATTTTGCTTTTGTTCCGGGTAGAATAAATAATAATACCGATCATTGATCTCCATTTCTGTTGGTATTTCCACGTATCAGAAAATTCTTTCTCGAAATTAAACGTTGCCATTTTTCCAATTTTTCAAAATGGGCCTATATTAATTCCTTCCCTATATTTGAATATTGGGACACATTCGGATGGCATCGTTAAAGTTCAACCCAACGGTATTGACTGCGATTCGGTTTAGGTCTGTTGGCAGGGATTTTCGGCTAGTAACGGTTTACGAAACAAAATGCTATTGTAATACTGTAAGGAACCACAATTGCAGATTTTTGGAAGCATCGAACTACCTAAAATATCCATATGGACTTACTGTGTAGTATCATTCTGAATCACAGAAGTAAAGAGACATATACCAATCTATGAAAAGCGGTCCAATTTACCCTCTTCAGAAAACTTCCAAAATGGCACAATGCAATTGAGTAAATCTTTGGAAGTCTGCATAACAAGACCCATCTGTTCAATGCCGTAATTACTCCATAACACTCGCTACCATTTCCCAGGGGTGTATAGATGAATAGCTTTGTTCCAACCTAAACGATGCTCAACGTCCATCAAGCTAATGTTTGGTTTATATCGAACTGCTAGACAATAAGAACTCTTTGACCGAAGCTTTCTTAAAATAGTTAAGGATTTACAGCTGCATTCTGGGGCGTTTTAGTCCGTTAGTAAGAATATCTAACACCATGATCAAAGGGCATTTTTGTACACCCTCTTCAAAGAACTCATTTTTCAAGTCTGACTTTAATACATTGCATTCAGTTTTGATCGTTACATCCATAAATCTTATAACAGCAAGATAGGAAAAATGTAATTTAAAACGGTTTCATGAAAATCTATTCAGATAAATTTATATGTGTAAAGTGTTAAATATAAACGAGGAAAACATTAAATGCACTTAATTGTTCGAAATAGAGAATGTAAAGTAAAAAATTAAAATTTTTGTTTCTCGGTAGTTTATTTTTTCAGGCATTTTAATAAATTCTCTTACTTCTTTGTAGGCAGGTTTTACTTTTTATATAACATTAAAGAAACTATAATAATATAAACTGTATCAAAATCTATTTATCTATACATATAAACTTATACATACAGAGAAATATCTACATGAATGAAAATATTGTTAACATGTGCAATATTATTATGAAAGTTTATATAAAATAATGTTTTACTTTTTTTGTCAGTTTGGATTTTAGGACATTTCAATAAGTTTTGTACCTGTTCAGGAAGTTTTCATTAAAAAATAATTTTTAACTAAAAATTCGTATATATATATATATATATATATATATATATATATATATATATATATATATACAGGTGGTTATCAAAATAATGCAAACACTAAGAAACAACATGAAAACCTTTATTAATACGGCGCAGAATCACCTTTGTCATGTAATACCACCAGATTCACCTTGGAATTGGATTATGCAAGTCATAAATAGTGGTTAAGAATATATTATACCATTCTTCAGGGAAAAATCATGAAACTTCCTGTAGAGATGATGTGGTGGATATCGATACATTTATCTATCCACTTATACAGATCACAGTGGTTGGATGATATATAGTCGGGAGGATTGTACAGGGCAAGATAAGATATTTGACTTCTTTTTCATGCTCTTCAAACTAATACTTGATAGATTTAGCTGTATGTATAGGGTATTATCATACCGGAGAACGCCATCTCCTGCAAGAAACAATGTTTGCACCATTAGCCCAGTCAAAATAGGTTTTATGGCTAAAAAAAATATTAAAGTTTTGAAAATTGGTGGAGATGCTTATTTAGGTATGCTAATGGACATACTAAAAGTCCCCACCGATCAGACTTGAGCTTTCGCCGCCATCTTCGAAAATGTGTACACTTTTTTGGTTTTTTGGAAATATCTTTAAAAATATTGATTTTATAAAAAATAATTAAATACAAAAATTAAAGAGCATTAAATTATGAACAAAAATCATTCATAACATTTTTTATATGTCTAACAGGAACAAAGATAATTGACTTTGAAAAGAGCGCACTATCACACCTGGGACGCGCAAGCGCGGTTTGCCATCGCGGTGGGGGGAAATACCCGCGCATGTGCATACCATAATTAGCCAAATTAGTTTTACACTAAATGGGAAAGTTTTTGTATTTTTTCAAATAACTAGGGAAATATTAACTTTACGTAAAAAAAGTTTATTTCAAAAATTAAAAAACATTAAATTATGTACAAAAACGATTTTATACATTTTTGTCGTAAACCTAACAGGAACGAAGATATTGACTATAAAATGCGCGTTGATAATGGAGGTAGCTTTAAAGTCTCGTTGCAGGCGCTCTTCTTTAAATATCTAACCTCTCCCACATTTCGGCATTCTTTAAACACAAGAAAATAGACTTTAATGTTCTTGGCTATGTAGATAATTAGTCATTATTAATTTTATACATGAATGTAGTAAACTTGGGGGTATTCACTATCAGATTTCAATTGCGAATAATTGTTCAAGCTTACCTACTTCAGGATTTACGTGCTTTTTTCGGTACGGGATTCTCTCCTTCGTCAGGCATGTATAGATCGTCTATGGATCCGCTAGCATCGGCCCATTCATCATCTTCTTTCATCGATCGTCATCGTCAACAGGGCTGATGCCATTCTGACATACCCCATTGCAATTATCGCAGGCCGTTGTGCAGTTGATGCCTGCTTTCCGACATCCGCATCTTACTTTATTGTCAGTTTTACAGTTGCAAAACACCATGTTTAAAACTGAATCGGGAGCTACTGTATCCATAGTTGTGATGGGCACAAGAATTTTCTCTTGACGCTTCCAGCCCCACAGACAGTTGGGCCTTTCTTTTTCACGTGCTCCAAAGTCTTCCTCCTTGTAATTTCGATGGCTCGTATTTGAGTGTGTGCGTTTAAGGTTTCTTGCGATGATGGTTCAGTAGCAAAATCTCGAAACAACTGACGGAGATTTTTACATTCCAAATCCGATATGTCCATGCCGTCAAAAATTATTTTTGCTAAAGCTGTTTGGGTCAATAAATGAGCTCGGACTGCCCTAGCGTATGCATGGCCAGGCAACATTTTTTCTACTGACGTAGGTGCATAAATCAAAGTTAGTATTTCTTTCAACCCACTTCCAGCCATTATGTACCCAATGCAGCCTAAGAATGACATTAAAAGATGGAATCCACCAAGCCTCACAATACAACTTGATAATAATGGATTGGAAGTTGCTGCGACTGTCTCTCGAGCTTTAATATACAGTGGTTGGTCAAACGTGAGTATGCAAGACTTTTGGTGCATTTTAACACACTGCTGGGCAGTATATTTCAGCACAGTGAAAATGGTGTCATACTTGCTTGGTGGTAAATTAACAAAAGGAAGGGGTATTACTTTGGTCTTTTCACAAGGCTGGTTTCTGGTTATACAATGGAAAAATCCTTTCCATTCATTCAGGTATCTGTGGAAGACCTAACCACTTAGCACACATCCAGGAGATATCAGATGGTTTAGGCAGTGGTAAATCTTCCGCTAAAGGATTTAAGACATTCCAATCTTCGATAGTAATTGTTTGTAACCCAGGCCTTCGAAAATTTTCAAACGTTTCTAGAGGAATTATTCCCATTTTGCCTACGGTCGATGCGGATGTAAGTTCGGTTAATTTTTTTATCTTCGTCCCGGGTTCCACTGCTGACGCTGGAGTAAAACAAGCAATGCCCCCCCATGCTATGAAACGTATTCAGGCCATCGATTGTCGACACATTGAAATCTGCATTGTCAAATACGAATTGGCAGAATGATCCCTCGCGCATTTGGGGTTGCGGATGATTTATGGCTGACATCTCAAGTGTTTGGGCTTCATAGTAAGAAGAACAAAATCCCAAATTTGAGAGCATTGTTATTAAATTCTTGGAACAGAACTTTTTGTGCAAAAATAAACCAAGACCATTGAGCAGATGAGACATAAATGATCGTGGCCTTAGCGCTGATATAATGACGTGAGCTATTGAAGTGACTTTTTTCCGCCTTAGCAGTCTTTTTTTTAATAAGCAAGTGCTCCAAAAAAGATTTTAGGCTTTCTGGAATTCCCTTGTTTACATCTCTGAAAAAATTATCACTTGGAGGGTAGCAATGAGTGTCATAAACTGGTGTCTGGCTATCTTCTTTTATTATGGCTGCAGCAGTTTGTACTATTCGTAGACGCTCCTCACGATCATTTCGTATCCTTTTGTCGTACCAAGAGTCTGATAAGACTTTCATTCTCGTATTACGTAAACATATGACAGTAACTGTTTTGGAGTTTGAAGCAAAAATAATGGCATCCTCGTATATTTGTTTCAACTTATTTCTCAAAGTGATGTCGTCTGGAACTAGCTCTGTAATTTGAGATTTGAGTTCAGGTAGTGAGAATCGACAGTCGTCATTATTATCAAGGAAGAAGGATATTTCGTCTACAGCTGCTGAGGCGTAATCCGACTCAGGCCGCCCTCTCTTTCTGATTGGTGCAGTGTGTAGAAAAAAAGTCATGAAGTAATCTTGGTGATAAATCGCATCAGCTGCAACTAATTCAGCAACGTTTATTAAACGACACTGAACTTCCTCTCCCCACTGGTCATGTCTATTCTCTGCAGCTTCAATAACTTTGTGTTTCATTTCGAGACTCCTAACTTCGTATATAGTTCTTCGTCTGTCAGTTGGATTTTTCTTTTGTCTTGCTTTGAATTCTTTGTCTATCACTGCCGTACAAAAGAAACATTTTGTTCGAAAATAAAAGGTAAAAAAGATCGTAAACTTACCGCGCGCTCTTCACTTTGGGATGTTGACACGATTTCTGCATTTTTTTTAAATCAACTTTTATATTTCCTGGTCTGGTGTAATTTCTCTGACACAACGAATGAACTGAAACAGATGTTAAATTCTCCAACTGTTCATGCTTATTGTCTTTTCTTTGTACACTAGCTCTCTTTAAAGCGTCGATCCCCTTTTCTCCTACATTCACGAAATTATCATTTGACATTAATTTTTTACTTATAAAACATAGTTCCGTATCAGCCATTGTTCACAGACGCACACGGAACGGTGACTAACTATTAACTGGCTAGGAAAATACTAGGGTAAGACCGATTTGGAGCCTTACGGTATGCACATGCACGTGTCTTCCAGCCATCGCGATGGGCACCCCCGCATGCGCGTCCCTGGTGTAATAGCGCGCTCTTTCCAAAGTCAATTATCTTTGATCTTGTTAGACTTAAAAAAATATGATATATGTTTTTTGTGCATTGTTTTTTGTAGAAGCTACCTCCATTATCAACGCACATTTTATAGTCAATATCTTCGTTCCTGTTAGGTTTACGACAAAAATGTATAAAATCGTTTTTGTACATAATTTAATGTTTTTTAATTTTTGAAATAAACTTTTTCTACGTAAAGTTAATATTTCCCTAGTTATTTGAAAAAATACAAAAAACTTTCTCATTTAGTGTAAAACTAATTTGGCTAATTATGGTATGCACATGCGCGGGTATTTCTCCCCACCGCGATGGCGAACCGCTCTTGCGCGTCCCAGGTGTGATAGTGCGCTCTTTTCAAAATCAATTATCTTTATTCCTGTTAGACATATAAAAAAATGTTATGAATGATTTTTGTTCATAATTTAATGCTCTTTAATTTTTGCATTTAATTATTTTTTTATAAAATCAATATTTTTAAAGATATTTCCAAAAAACCAAAAAAGTGTACACATTTTTGAAGATGGCGGCGAAAGCTCAAGTCTGATCGGTGGGGACTTTTAGTATGTCCATTAACATGCCTAAACAAACATCTCCCCCAAATTTCAAAACTTTCATATTTTTTTTAGCCATTCGTCAAAATAGGGTCTATTTTGACTGGGGTACATAGGATGGACTAGTGAGCTAAAATTTCGACATAGTCCTTTTCATTCAATCTTCCTTTTAGAGTTACAATAGGGCCTGAAGAAAACCATGAGATGCCATCCCAAACCCTGATATATCTAGCTACATGATTGACAGTTGAGATGCGACAGCCAGAATCTTAGGCTGGGGTAGGTTTTCTCCAGACATACGCACGTCCTGTTGCAAGGAACAATGTGAACAATGACTCGTCGGACCAAATGCCGTATTTCGACATATTAATCGACCAGGATTTGCGTTCGTGGCAACATTGTGGACGATATTTTTTATTGGCATCTATTACGAGTGGTTTGGGAACAGCTACTTCTCCTTAAATTCTTTGTTTGTGAAGTTCCTTCTACCTCTGATGGTTGATACCGGAACATGCAGATGCATATTGAGCTCTTCGGTCATTTTGGTTTCAGTTTTCTTTCTTCTTGTCACAATCCGCTTCAATACCTCGTCCGTCTCTTTCACTCAGCTCTCCCTTTCGTCTCCTATTCTGTTTGGCAAAGGATGTTTTTTCGTGCACTCTGTATGCTATCATGACTTTGGATACAATAGCTCGAAAAACACCCATTAGCCTGGGGGTTGCAGTAACAGATATCCAATTTAAACGCGATCAAGCAATTTTCCCTTTTAACAAGTTCTGCAAGGTTTGACATGTTACGCTGTTCCCCCTAAAAACACGATGCTTTTAGCTTCATTGCTGCTACCTGACAGTAGAATAATACATACACTATATTATATAAAAAGATACCAGTGGCCAGACTTGTTTTTAAGGAATGCGAAGCACATTCATAAACACCACTGATATTGATAGGTGTTTCCATTATTTTTTTAACCACCTGTGTGTATATATATACAAAGGTCATTCGCACTTTATGGAAACGATTTTGTAATTTATTTTTGTCATTTGCATTGTGAGATAAAAATTTGGCGACTTCAGAATAATCGTCCGCTACTGTTTTGTTTTGATTGGAATGTAAAATAAGAGATTTATTTTGAAAATGACTCCTAAAATTGATAGATGACTGATAAGGTTACGTAACTGCGAATTCCGGGGAGTAATATTCGTATCAACAGTTTATAAAGCGGTTAAAAAATCACGGTTATGGTATTTCAAAAAAGGTAATTATAACATATTAAATTTGAAAGGGGAAAAACGTCTAACTGAAAGTGAAAATGAAAACATGTTCGCGAAACCAATTCTCAAGTAAAGCCAAAATTAATTCACTACTATCAGCAAACTATTTTAAAACCAATTTTCGAAGAAGAAATTCCCGCCTTATATGGAAAGAACATTGATAAAGTTGAGCTTTATATGGACAAAGCCTCTTGTCAAAAGTCGAAATGAACTGCCACTTATTTAGCAAAGAAAGAATCAGAAACAAAAATAAAGTGTATCCCATTTGATGAAATGCCTGTAAAATCACCTAACGCCTCTCCAATGGACTTTTGCGCTTTCGGTTATTAAAACGAGCCTTAGATAAACGGCATCAAAGAACACTGAACGGACTTTGGAAAACGGTCCGAGAGAAATGGGATAAAATTGACATGACAGTACAAAGAAAAAGTTTATTTTCATGGAATATTCGAGCTAGAACTATTGTCAAGAACCATGGCTATCAGATAGAAGCATATCGCTTCAAAAAATACTGCATTTATACATAAAACTTAATTATCAAAATCGTTTCCATAAAGGGCATACGACTTTCTGTATATATGGAATTAAATTTTATGAATTTATTTCCCTCGGATTTTTAGAGGCATAAATAGTCCTATATCCTAGATAAAGTGTATTTGAGTCAAAACGAAACAGTAAGTTCCTTAACTTTTTCAACTTAAATCTCAATGGCTTAGAATTTTCCCACACAACGGAAAACAAATTGGAAACCAGTCCTATTATTAGATGCGTATATTCTTCTTACGGTAAACATGAATATGTTTATTTATCACTGTTGTGAAGGATCCACAATTTGGACATTTTGGACTCCTTCCAACGTCATAGCCATTTTGTTTTTCCAACACGATTACGGGGCATAAAACGGCCATATTGGAAAAAGGGGGAACTGTACCAATTTTCCAAGAAACATCGCACCCCCTGAATTCCTCAGGACGGGAGAAAGAAATTCCAGGAAATTCAACGGATATCCAATTTTCTTGGAAATAAGAGTACCACGTGGGTCAACCGTGGGGAGGTCGGAGCATCCTGCCCTCGAATAAAAAACTCGAAAAGGCAATAAATTTACGTGAGAAACCGACCTCGGGAGGAGTCAAATCCAAAAAAGGGGGGGGAAATTAACCCCGAGTTTGGGAGAGAAACGAGAGGATCGGAGGCAAAGGGTCAGAGATTGAGGTAGCGAGCTGCGAAGAAAGCCCGGTAAAGAGACGCTCCGCAAAAGTGAGATTTCCGTGTTCAACCGCCAACGCCGATCCTGCTGCCTCCGCCAATGAAGGGCCCCATGATTTTTAGCCCGATACCTGCTGCCTCCTCTGGTAGAAGTGCCTCAACGACTCCATGCCTTGCCTTGCTGTTTCATCAAAGCTCCCCAGGTTGGTCCTTTCTTCCCTTTAAATAGTGCTGGTGCCTTTTGAGATATTACGAAAAATATGACTTTATTTCACTCGACCCGTAATGGTTCTGCCGCAGGAAGCGGATATAGTATGCCCTAATTCTGTTATAATATGTCTAATCAAGATCTTAAATATAATATGTAAAACTGACCTTTTCTTGTAAAATATTGTATAATAAATGTTGTTATTTTTATTTATAAACGCATAGTTCCCTTTGGAGTTCACCTCCCTAATTTTACACAACGCAAAGTGGTATCTCTGGTACCCCTCCTAACAATCACATTTCTTTTTTCACTTAAAAAAATAGTTTCCGATTCCTACTTCACGGTAAGATTTGTTTCATTACTTATTTGTTTCAAATCATAATAAAAAGAATGACTTATAAAATCCTTTTATAAAAACAAACTCTACGTATGCACAAATGATAGTTTAAAGGCTTTGAGACTGTCTGCTACAAACTTTCAATCTTGGAGAAAGAATAAAAGGGGTGGGGGGGATTGTGGAAAAGTTGTAAGTTTCTCATGAACTTTTGGAGAATTTTTACACTTTCCTCATGAATCCAGTAAAATAATCATTAAGTAGGCGCACACATCATCTAATTTCTTTCCTTTACCTTAAATGAATAAATAATGTTATAAAATGGCATAATGATTTTACTTACCTTTACTGCAGTTTCGGCATCTTTAGAAGGAGGCCTGTTTGATGAGTCCTGACTCCTTTTCTTCATATTTGCATCAGCTGTAGTATTATTTTTCTTCCTAAGCAAAGGATCTTTAAATAGTTCTTTCAGTTCATCCACATTCATACAGTCTTTGTTGTCCAATGGACTCGAGAGCCTGCGATCCATTTCTATGGGAGACGTATTAACTGAAAGAAATATTAAAAAAAAACATTCAAGTAAAATGACAGCGTTATAAACAAATTGATATCAACTAGTATGTTATATACCTAATTCAAACAGAAGGAGCATGTCAGTTACAAGTCGCAGCAATAAGTCAAACGTCACACTTACAACATAGACCTCTTCGACGGTGTGGATGCGTTATACATATACAAGTATATTTACTATGACTCCTTGTATTAAATATTCTCCAGCAATATTTTTTCCTTAAATTTATTGATTTTTAATTTTTAAAATTGGCTTGGATGACTGATATGTTTCAAACTTTTCGTGTTCTCCCAATAGGCATATAGAGGGTCATCGAAAAAGGTGTCCGTGATTGAAGACCTGTCTAATAGGTGTCTATTTTTACCCCCAAAGATGGAGAAACGAATCAGGTTTTGGACATTACCTAATAGGTTTCATCGCTCGGCACACATTGAGGCGATAGTCGATCTCAATCACAGCTGGAGTCCCAGTGGCTATTGCAACAGTGATTCTATCCGATAAACAGCGTAGTTCTCGAATATTCTCAACGTACACAATGTTTTTCAGGTAACTTCATTGAATGAAGTCACCCCTTCGAATCCAACGTCTGTTATTCTCGGACATAGGTACTGCACTGAACATATCCTCGGTCAAATAGGCTCGTTTACGATGATCTAGTTCTTTGTTCCAACTGGATTTTGTAGGCATGCAATCGTAAACGCCCATTCTGGATGGTTGTCTTCGGTTGAAGCCCGATTGTCGTAAGCGCTCCCCATTCTCAACACGCACAGTTTCTTACCAACGAATAATGTATTCTGGAAATTGCCGCTGCACTGTAACAACTGATTCAACAACATCACACACTGGCCTTTTTGCCGCCATTAATGCAGTCTCTAGGGCCATGTGGAACGAAGCACGACTCGTGAAATGATGACGAACAATAAAACTCTCCCAGTTACCATACCGTCTGCTGCTACGCAGATGGTAACCCGATCGGTCGATTGTTGTTCTACAATTGAAATCCCGAATACTTTTTTTCCATGATCCTGTATTATACACCTATTGGTGTCATATGGAAAAAGATTGTTTTACATATATTAATAATTTACCTTATATCCTACTTAGTCTTGCATTCAATAATTTAATGCCCATTATTGCTACTGTATCTCACTACACAATAAAAGCAATATGTAAAGATATTTATAAAGCTCCAAAACAAATCTTCTAACTTCAGTGCAAAGAAATGCAAATAAACCTGATATTCTACTTAGTCTTGCATTCAATAATTTAATGCCCATTATTGCTACTGTATCTCACTACACAATAAAAGCAAAATGTAAAGATATTTATAAAGCTCCAAAACAAATCTTCTAACTTCAGTGCAAAGAAATGCAAATGAACCTGATATCGAAACATAAATTCGGTTCATAATTTTATGGCGAATGTCAAAATATTGTCAAAACTGAGCAGAAGGGAATAAGTTTTATGTTGTATATGTTTCTGATATCAGTTTGATGCTTACGAAATAATTTACTTCACTTTCAAAAAATGGATATTGAAGTCTTGGTGAAATTGTTTTTTACCCCATACACACCACACTGTATAGCATTTTTACCGACTGGAGAGATGGATATGATTCTTTTCCTCGAGTAGTTTGATCATATTGACTATAATACTCAGGCGGAATTTCTTTTACTCACCTTATGCTGCTTAGAAACGAATCACAGTCATCTTACAGTTAGTTAAAAAGTTACAGAAATCATGCAAAATATTTGAAAATATATACATAAAAGTTAACAACAAACTTCTGAAAACCTATATAATAAACTCGCTTTCTTATCAAAATTTTATCCTCATATGCATCGCATGTTAAGCTTATAAACAGAACAAATTCACTAAGACAGAAGAAAAAAACATTCACTTACAGTAGTGCAGTTGTTTTTGAAGATAATTACGTCCTGTAAATAAAACTTCCTTCGGTTATTTATATCAAATATTAGAAGTTTAGAGAATAAAACTTTGTATTAAAGAAAACTCTCAGGACTACTTCTGAAAAATAACATATTATTTCATATGATCATGAATAACTTTTATCACGCTTACTCTATATTGACAAACTCACTTATTATAAATCATTGACAAGTTTTATAAATTAAATCGTCTCGTAAAATCTAGGTATATTAATTTCAGTTATATTGCTGCATGTATGAAAATGCAGCCTTGTTAAAATATGTTGATTCAATTAACACTACACGATAGATCGTTTCTTCAATATGAATGCCACACATATAAACTAATAAGTTGAAAACAGAGCAGCATAAAAGTTTGGCGTGCATTAATACAACAGCAGGTGATTTTGTAAATAACGGAATAGATTTCGGAATGCGAAAGAGGACTTTGGCAATCGGTGATTTCGAAAGAAAAGAATCCGTTTCACTTCATTTCATCTTTATGTACAGAAGTGAATGACACCAGAGGAAACTTTTGCTGCATCATCTGGTGGAAAAGGAATGGAATTATTCCTTGGGTATGCCGATAGCTATTAAGAAAATAAATTCTCTGGAATAAAGGGAAATTTCTTCAATAAAAGAAAAAAAATTATAAGAATTCACGCATGATTTTGACTCTTTATTCAGATTTCATTCATATAAAAGAGAACTTACGGAGGGTAATTTGCTATCTTCGTTTTTCATACAGCAAATAAGGCCCTACAACCAACTAAAACTAAGGTTAGTTGAGAAATATAACTGTACACGTATATAGAGTGCAACTACATACCCTATATACCTTAGCTCTGACTACATAAACAAACAGATCGGCGACAAGGATGTTTTGAAGCTGTCTGACTACGGGATGCATGCTGAATATTATTTGACTGCAACTCCACATCAATTAATGACAATTACATTTCTAATGATGCAAAATATTTACGTTCAAATTTTAAAAATTTCTCGAACTATGTATACAAAAATCATAAAATTCAAAGGAACTGAATCTGGTTTTACATTTTTAATAAATAAATATACTACCTTTTGAAATCAAGATAGTTAAATATACATATTTTAAAATCCTTATGCAAAGCAAAATTATTAAAATGCATAATTATCCTAAAAATATTTTTCGCACACAATGAAGCGATTTTTTTTAATCTATCTGAAAATGGAAATATTTCTTTCTACTTCGTTTTTATTTTTAACTATTCCAAAATATGATAGGTATATTAACAAGATAAACGAATGCCTTTACAAAATCTCATAAATCCTAGGGTAAGCTGAAATTCCAAACTGATGATTTCCATGCGGAAAAATGCCTTAATATGAAAACACCGCAAATAAATTACAACCAGATATATCAGACTCTTCACAGACACAAAACTAACTATTACATATGTAGTTATCCAGTTGTTTTCTAAAATCTGCTCTTCTCTCTCCTGTTTTCTATTTAGGTAATCCAAAGAAGAAGCATTTACATTCGAAATCTAATTTAGTACAAATTAGATTCAAGAACGTGATATTTTGGATGCGTTCTAAAATTAAAAATTAATGAAATGTTGACCAAAAATCTCATTAGAGTTTTAAACAAACCAAGACACATAAAATACATTACTCACATATTAACTGAATTTATACAAGAAATGAATGCTGTTCTTTCGGACACCAGCATCATTTTGCTTCTCAAAAATTGTTTTAGATATATAATTGCATTTCATTAAAAATTCAATACCTTACGAATTCGGAGAAGTTTGTCCTTTAATATATTTTATCCACGAGTAGGTATATTGAAGATATTATGTATTCCTGCCAAAAATAATTAAAAGTCTGTAATATCAAAGTATTTAATTATATCATATTAACTCTTTGAATATTAATACGCATGTGTCCTTTCGTACAACAGTTACACGACTAAAAGGAAAGTTGCAACGTTCGTGTCCGGTACAGCAACAGATTTACTGTTGTTTTAGATGTTACTCAAAGAAATAACGTGAAAATTAGATTTTCAATGGAATTAAATATGAAAGTACTGATGATTTTAATTCAAGCGCGTCTACAGCATGTATCTTATTTCATACAAATTCATTGACATGAAACAAATTTTTCATTATTTATAAGAACGATTAATAAGTAATAAAATGAATATTGTTATATTAAGCCATATTAAGCAAGTCATTTGAAACAAATATGTCCAAAAAAAATCAGGTAGTTTCTTCCAACGAAACTACCGCGGGTAATTAACGTAGGGATTACTTATCGTTGCTTACCTCTTTTGTATGTATGTGTTATGTATATCTGTATGTATGTGTGTGTATATATATATATGTGTGATGCGCTCGGCATACGCGCACGATAAACTTTAACTTTACACTATGTAGTGGAGATGAAGCACAAACATGTTGTAGACGTAGCCGGAGTGTCAGGAGATGAAGACCATTTCACGAGAGCTGTTGAGACATCGGAGAAGAAACCCACATTGACATGCAAGGCATTGAAGGGACACACAGTACAGAGATGCGACGCATATTAACTTATTCCGTATTCTAATGTAGACAAACATTATTCAGCAAAGCACAGGTATCTTGACAATTGGACACACACAATAGCACAGCCACCGGTTCCTGCCTGGGCGCATTCAGAACGCAGATTTTACATCATATCGGACAGCAGGTCCGACAGCAACGAGAGTTAGACATGAAGAGCCAGAAATCTTCTGTTCCTGCAATATTAAATGGGTGTTTGGCGATATTCACGCCAGAGGGCCTAAACTACTTAATATTTTAATTGGGCGTCTTTAGATTCGTGGAGTTCACGTGTCCACTTAAGTTTGGCCCGGGGACTTTACTGCTAGATCTCGCACTTGTTAGAACCGAGAACTATTAACCTGGGTGCAGGATAAGTGGCCATAAAGTTCTTGTAAAGTGTGGTTTTGACGCTACAGAACCCATAAATCCAGAGTGGTTCGAGGGCTCTTCAAGAATTTTGATATTACACTGAAATTCGGAATGTCATAAACTTCCTACACTCATATCTGGGGATGTTATTGAGTTCAGCTACTTCACATACCTTTATAATGATCTGCAGGGCTAATATAAATTATCTTATTTTACTTTTAGGTTGCAATTTTAGAAACGGGGTCGTGCTCACACACACACATACATATATATATATATATATATATATATATATATATATATATATATATATATATATATATATATATATATATGTATGTATTTATGTATGTATGTATATCAAAATTTTGACGGATTATGGTACTTTTCTGTTTAACTGCTTACCGCTTGTCCAAGCGATACAGACTGAGTTTGGCGCACTGCCAAAATTATAACTCGCGACGACGGCCGGTTTTAGCGTCTGAAATGTTGCTTTCCGGAGGACCGTTATGGAGGAATGTAATAGTACGTTAAAACTGCTTTGGCTAGTAAAATTATACTGAATTTCATTTTCTCTCGACTGTTTTATTTAAAGAAGAGTTTCCAGAGTTCAATGAAAGTATCAAATAGTTGGACGTGAAAGTACACCTCTACAAATTAAAGTTCTGTGTAGCTGTTAGATTAACCGTTGCTTATCCAGAGCCATGAAAATCCACATCACAGGTGTGTGACACTTGCCCAAAAGAAAGAAAAGGAGTTATAAATCTTTAAATGGAAGGATTATACTTTGCGTGTATTAGACATATACATTATATTTATTTCGACTTTTCCGTAAATGATGTTTGAATCAGTGAAAATGATTCAAAATGATAAGTGAATAAGCATTGCGTATTTAGTTCATTTTTGTATCATTAAATTAACGTTATACAGCAGACATAATTGATATCTCGTCCAATAAAAAAGGGTAAATACACTTTTCATTTAATTTCTTTCATTTCGTTTTAATGACTCTCATTTTTGTACTAATTAGATCAATTTTATATAGCAGAGTATAATTGATATTATGTCTAACAAAAAACGGTTAATACATTTTCTTTTTTCTACTAGGATATTTTCAAATATTTTTTTACAAAACTCGAAAAAATAATGGTATAATGTTTGTTCTATTTTTTCAGTAATGAGACTTGAGCTTTATTTAACTTTTCTATAACCTTGTCAAGTGAATGGTGAGGCTGAGTTACGGTGACTTTCCCCCTTTGGGCGAAAATTGAGATACTTAGTGCGCGGTGGTCTGAAAGGGTGGGACACTATAGAATTATTAAACTTTCATGTCATTTCAATTTATCAAAGACTCTTTCATAACAAAATATGAAAGGCATTTATATTTTGCATCAGCTGTTGAAATACGTCATTCCCATTTTATTCGGTTTCATGTCTATCGAACTGGTTGTTATTTCTGATACAAAATATGTATATACTAATCGAATTGCTTCATGCAAATGAGTTTATTTCGTTCCAAAGAATAGTGTATGGTTTGTCAAAACTAATCTCACGCTCTGAATATCTTTATTGACTTGTCAAGAAACATTCCTAGCTAAGAATACATTTTTCGTTCGACACAAAAACTGTTTGAAAGAAAGTAAAAATAGCTGTGTTTTGATTTATGGAGGGATATACTATGTTACTGATAAAATTCCTATTTTTGCTACAAACTTATTTTCCAATTCTGCATTTTCTTAAAAATTTCATTTCTTTTCAGGAAATCTAAATGAAACTGCATTAATGCATATAATAAAGCCTATTAGCATGTTACATTCAGTACATGTTCTTGAACAAAAGGGGGACAAAGTATATCTAGTAAAAGATTGCTTTCTTTTAGAGTGGATGATTACAGAAAAATAGCAAAAAAAAATCTGTCCCATCCATCGTTTTGATAACTCCCATTGTTTCGGATTTCATCTATTTGTTGCTTAAACATTTCATTCTGATAGGATGAGATCTTAGAGAATGTTTGCAGTTCAAAGAGGCGACATTTTAAAGTGAGCTTGCTTATCACATGAAGGTATCGGCCCACATGTTTTAAAAGGTATCCGACCACGTTTAAATCATCATTTTCGTCAAAAAAATTCCAAAATTTTATTGTCTCATATTAAAGATAGAATTTTTAGCTTTCAAAAACAGGTTTACAGTTTGTTTCTAGAGTCATTAGTAGCTGAGATACAGTTGTTTAATTATCAGCTGTTAAACCGGAAGTGCGTATTTAAAGTACCGGAAGCTGGTAGTTTTAAAAAGAAAAACATAGTAAACAGCTATTATTCCTCTTAATTTCAGAAAAAAAGTACACTATTACTGAGCTCAAAGAGACTACAAAGCTGGTGAATTTTAGGCAGCTGTTGAGTTTTTAAGGTTGTAATTTTTTGTAGTTAAAACTTTAAATTGAATTTCTGGAAAACTGAATTTTTTGGTATATTGTTATAATACAACAATGATAACTACTATAATAATGCTCAGAATTTAATGAAATTTTATATGTATGTTTGTTCTGATGTTATGGATGCAATGTACCAAAATCTTTACAATATCTTACCTAGAGATAAATTATTGGCACATTTTATCAGAAATTTCACTTTTTTTTCTTTTTTTTTTTGTATTAAATTGCTCGATTGGCTGATCCTCAGTTATACTTAAGAGAAACATCATTATTTTGTTTCATTGCATGCATAATCAATGTATCTCTACATTTATACAAGAAATTATAATATGTTTCACGTATCATTTTAATTATGAGCGTTATCGTAAAGGCAAAAAAAAGGTTAATTTTTTTCAATTTTTCCAAAATTTCATCAAAAAAAATTTTTTTTCTTCCAAATTTTGATATTTTTCTAAGTTTTATAACCTGCTATCAGTTTAACTGCAAAATTTTTTTATATAAAACCCAATTTAAAGATTTTGATTTTGAACGTGGTCGGATACCATAATAATTTATTCCATGTTATCTGCACCATGAAGCACTTATTTCGAGAAAATGTTAAAAGTGGTCAACCTGACCTCTCTTTCAACGTTTGAAAGAAGACATTCTTCGTATCATCGGGATTGTTCGGTTCGGAAGATTTCTGTTCAGTTACCCGTCCTGACAGGTACAGTGGCACTCGACCGATCCCTTAGCTACTTCACACTCATGTAATGCAATGACATAAGGAAGCAAATGCTAAATATTTACGGTTTTAAAAAATTCCGAAAAAAATAATTTGTTTATTGAGTAGGAATAGGTCAGCATTCTTTGTAGTTGGTCTCATAAATTTGGGGAAATGTGTAAGAGATGAAATTCGTAAAATTAGGATTTCTCACATCGCTGGGATAGTGCATTTAGGACACGAAATTTAGAGAGATCCAGGTTTGGTTTTAGTCTGCCTATCGTTACGAACTTAAATACTCGCATCATCAAATGCAAGAGCAGTATACGCACGATACGCATGCATACGAATATATCAAAAACGCACACAAATGCAAATATACACATACATATATGTGTAAAATCGAATGCTTAAATAGACTGTTGGTTATAGGGAACAGAGAGGAATTTGTAGTAAATATGGGATTCCCAAAATGTTTTCCACAATCAATAGCTTGAATGAGGAATTCGCTTAATAATGTATCTTGTACTAGCTGAAAACCCGTACTTCGCTACGGAGTACATTCAAATTAAATACAACAGTCAATGTATGCAATTAATGGCAAAAAAGTTAAATATATATATTTATAATAAATACGACAATCAATGTATGCAATTGATGCAATATATATATATATATATATATATATATATATATATATATATACACTCATGGACAAAAAAATTAGCGCACCAAGAAGGAGTCGTCAAAATGAAACGAAATTTTACATACGTAATGACTACTTGATATAAGTAAATGATAAGAAAATCAAAGAAAAAGGATAATTATTTCAGAGAAACAGGCAAAAGAACGGAGGAGTTAATACTCCGTTGGACCCCCCTCTAGCGCGAATGCACGGTGCGATACGATCGGGCATTGAGTCATACAAGTTCTGTATGATGTCTTGAGACATTTCGTTCCTATTTGTCGTAACCTTGCCTCTAGTTTCGTTCAAACTCGTGGGATGCCCAACTCGTCGTCCCAAATGATCCCAGATATGCTCGATTGGAGACAAATCTGGGGATCGGGCAGGCCAAGGAAGGGTAGTAACAGTGCGGAGATAGTCTTGTGACACCCTTGCCGTATGAGGCCGAGTATTGTCTTGTTGAAAAATGGCTCCTGGGAGCCGTTGCATGAGTGGCAACACATGTGGTTGCAGGATTTCATAAACATACCGCTGGGCTGTCATGGTGCCACAGAACAATACTAGGGGTGACCGTGTATTGTAGGCAATGGCACCCCATACCATCACACCAGCTGTGGGAGCGATGTGTCGCTGTACAGCAAAGGCAGGATTGAAGCGTTCACCACGGGCTCTCCACACCAGACACGATTGTCATCACTGCCGAGATTGAATCTGGATTCGTCGCTAAAGACGACCTGGTTCCATTCCGCTGCAGTCCAGTTTCCTCGTGCACGGCAAAACTCCAAACGGAGGCGTCGATGGGTGGGCGTCAAGGGCAACTACAGTCTGGTCCCAACACCTCCTCACAACACAATCAGAACGGCCTAATTGACGAGCTACTCGCCTAGCTGACCACCCAGCTTCCATCATCCCGACGATTCTCCCCCTCTCAAACTGCGACAACTGCTTATATTGTCTTCGAACACGGCGTAATGGCATGTCTATCTCAGCTCTTCCTTTGTAAATGATTCAGCACACTCAAACAAGCTTTGGTTACCTGTTTTATACTCCACAGAGTACGATGTTCAACGCCCTCTACCGGCTATACGTAATGTGCAATCACGCAGCATTTCTAATCATTTGCATATCTCCCCGACATGTACCTTCATTGCAAGTTTCGTTACGATCCCGCAATTATTTCTTGGTGCGCTAATTTTTTTGTCCATGAGTGTATATATATATATATATATATATATATATATATGCATGAGTGTATATATATATATATATATATATATATATATATATATATATATATATATATATTTGTTATTCATTTGTCTGTTTACAACTATTTCGGTATTCATCCCTTATGTTTATAGCTCGAAATACTAGCGCTTCTGTCGACTACATAGTCTTGAATTTATATTTTGATGTTTTACTTGCCTTTTATGGAAATTTTCGGGTGCGCCGACAACAAGAGCGCCATATTTTCCCATATCGGCAACTTTTGGAACTATTTTTTTTTTCACGGAAACTCTTTCCCATGTCGTCCTTAGTCCCTCTATCAATTTTGGTGTAATTCCAGCTGATAGATCGCGCGACAGATGGCTCTGAGTAGTGTCAGCTTAAAAAAAATCATCCTGTATATATATATATATATATATATATATATATATATATATATATTTTTATATATATATATATATATATATATATATATATATAAAAAATCGTAAGGGATATTTATTTTTTTTTTTGATAATATCCAATCGTCTGCTGCATTAGAAAGAAGAAAAAAATAATTTTTTGTGTATTTAAATGTTATGAACGTGACGATAAATTTATTTAAAGTACCAGAAAATGAAATCACGTGATCAGTATTTAATTATTTAAATTCTAAAAATAAATATTGAAAAATTCACCAAAAATCAAAAAATCGAGGAAAAGATTCCAAAAAGATTTCATTTTAAAGGAATTTTTATAATCTTTCTCATGATATAAATTTTATAACCCTCAAATTTTTATTTTAAATGCAAACTTTAAAAAAGTTACAAAAACAGCTTAAAAATTTAATCTTAAAAAAATCTAAGAAGAATTTTTCAAAAATCTTTCTTAGTACACACCTACACCATAAGAAGAATAGCCATGCAAAATGTCAGCCCTTTAGGTTCAGCGGTTTGGTCTGTGCGTTGTATGTCAGTGAGTCAGTGAGTCAGTTACGGAACTGTTTTATATATATAGTTTATCAGTATCACATAAACGTGTTAAAAACATGTTTCAGAAATTGAAAAGTGTGGCATTTTATAGCATAAATGATAATTCAAATTTTTACCTATTTTGTTTCTATTTTCAAAAATAAATGTGTTTATTCATGTGTAGTGCAATACTTGTTGTCTCATTTCTATTTGCATTTCAGTCAAATGCTAATATTTGTAAAAGAAAATAAAAGAATTTCTTAGCTGCTTCACAATTTCTTTTGTAATTTTCTTTTATTGATAAAATAACTTCCGAAGACAACGTCCATGAAATATTGAACATATTCTGCCGGTGACATATAAAAACTCGTTGGAAAATTTTCGGAAGATTATGTTAAGATAAGGCTAAAGTTGACTTCGAGCGTCTTGGTAAACGATTTTGGGCAGGTTAATTTGCATAAAATATTCTTCAGCTTACATAGACTTCTATGTACGCTTCTTTCTAAAAAAATTATTTTACGGAAAAATATAACGACTTTAGACTTGAAAATGAAACTTCTAAAGGGACTTTGCAATGCATTTCCTTAAGTTATGATCTCTTACATATACGTAAATAACACTCTTGGGCATTTATTTGAAGAACAGATGCACTGTATTATTTTAAATTTCTGAAATAATATCTGATAGAAATAATTATAAGTGGCATTAAAAGGTAATATGTAGCATACGTATCAATAAATTGCAAGACAAAAAAGTTGACAATCTAAAACTTTTAAAGTACAGGGTGATTTTTATTAAACTGACACTACTCAGGGCCATCTGTAGCGGGACCTATCAGCCGGAATCCCACCAAAATTAATAGAGAGATAAGGACGACTTGGGAAAGAGATTTTCCATGGAAAAAAAATAGTTCCAAAAGTCGTCGATAGGAGGAGATATGGCGCAGTTGTTGCAGGCGAGCCTCAGAATTTGCATAAAACGCAAGTAAAGTATCAAAATGCAAATTCATGACTACGTAGTCGACAGCAGCGCCAGTATTTTGGGCTATACAAATGGGTGCGGAATCTGTTACGTCATCGTTTTATAGAAGGATCCCTTTTTTCTACTTGCATAACCACCTCGCTCAGCGCACCTAACCCATGTCACTTCTTTCTGTGGGATTATTTAAAGTCTTAGGTGTATCTTGGTGGAGTCTCGAAGTTGGAGGCCCTAAAGGACAACATATCCCGGACTTAATGAACATTCTTGGCGACATGTTACGCTTGGCCGTTGAGAACGTAGTGTTCAAGATACAATGTGTCGTCCACCAGGACGGTGGTAACATTGAAGGAGGGAGAACTGAATTTGCTGCATAAAGCGGTGTTGCAGTGAAATTTCTTTGTTATTATCATTTTCTGCTTATTAACAATATTTTCGGTATTCACCTCTTTATCTTTATAGCCCAAAATACTGGCGCTGCTGTCGACTACGTAGTCGTGAATTTGGATTTTGATGTTTTACTAGAGTTTTGTATAAATTCTCGGGGTCCCGACAACAATAGCGCATATCTTCCCCTATCGCCGACAGTTGGAACTTTTTTTTCACGGAAGCTTTTTCCTATTCGTCCTTAGTCCCTCTATCAATTTTGGTGGAATTCATGCTGATAGATCGCTCTACAGATGGCCCTGAGTAGTGTCAGTTTAATAAAAATCACCCAGTTTTTATCCTATAGGTGTTTGCAATATGTTGAGCATGTTGGTCATGATAAGGCAGTTTAGAAAAATACTATTTATTTACAACGCAACATAAAAGTTAAATAAATTATTTACAAGAAGTCATATTTACGTGCGCAGTTATCGTAAATCAATGGCAGAAAAAGAATACATAAAAAATTATAATAATTCTTAAAGTCAAAAGAAAGTTGATTAGTTTCTGTCCCTGCTCCGCTGAACGATGATATGTCCCCACAACTACTCCCTCCTAAGTGAGATACTCTGACAAAAATTATCTCACTGATAACGTATTGGCAAACGAATTTCACGTCCCCTTCTTGTCAGTCTGATTGAGGAAGCAATGGGTAACTGTGCATGCCTGATTCTTCTTTTTACTGTTTCTGCTGGTTTGTCAACTTGACTTTTCCTAAGATTTGATGTAATATCATCTTCAGAAGAATTGGCATAAAAACATGGTTTAAATCTGTCTATTGAAATATTAATATTTTTATTCTTTATGAGAAGAATGTAACTTTTATCAGATCGCTGTATAACCTGATATGGCTCATGATATGAAGGTTGCAGGCTCTGACGAACGCTGTCGGCGCGGACGAACACAAGTGAGCAACTTTGAAGGTCTTTGAAAATGAAGGGTTTTTGCTTGCAGTGATGTGAAAATGGAATAATTTTACATCTTTGATGGTTGCCTTTTTGGACAAATTCTGATTGGGGTTGAAATTTCGTATCTTCAAAGAAATCGCATGGTAAACGAGTGTTTTCATCATAAAGAAGTTCTTCTGGAGTAGAGTGGAAATCAGTGCGCCAAGGTGTCTGCAATTCAAGCAATATTACTGGAAGAATTATTGTCCAACTTTTATTTTCATGACGCATTATGCTCGCTTTTAGTGTGCGATGCCAGCGTTCTACGCATACATTTGCCTGCTAATGGTACGATGTAGTTCTGTTTCATTTAAATCCTATTAAATTTGACAATTCTTGAAACAGTTGAGCTTTGAATTGTGTACCTTGATCAGTAGTTATGACTAATGGTGTTCCAAAACATGAAATCCAACATTTTTACAAGTTGTCTGTTACTGTTTCTGCTCGAATATCAAGCATTGGAATTGCTTCTGGCCAGCGACTGTATCTATCAATGATAGTTAAGCAATAGTGAAATCCTTCGGATGATGGTAAGGGACCAATAATATCCAAATACATTTCTGTAAAACTGTTGCTGACGTTCTGATAATGCCGAAAAGGACTCTGCATGTCATGTAACTTTGAATTTTTGACATTTAAGACAGCTTCTAGTTCAAGTTCTGGCGTCCTTAAGTATCGATGGCCATACAAACTTCTCTGTCAATAATAAAGTGGTAGCCTTGATTCCAGGATGTGCAAGATTATGAACATTGTTAAAAACAATTTTCCTGAATGCTTCGAGTATATAAGTCCTCTTTTTCTTTGTAGAACTGTCATAAAGAATCTCACAGTTAGAACCAAATACAGGAAATACACTTTTCATACTTTTTCTAATTTTCGCGAGGAGTTCTGGGATGAAAGAATTTCTTTTCACTCCTTGTCTGTTTCCTGTGCCTTAGCTATAGCTTTGTAATCAAGCACTGATTGAATATGCAACTGGTATATTCTAGACAGTGCATCGACAATGATGTTGCTTTTTAGATATGTGCTGAACGTCAACAGTTGCCCAATATATTCCAGGTGTCTTTGTTGTCGAGGAGTTGCTTTACCTAACTTCTCTTGGAATGCATTAGTGAGCAGTTTGTGGTCAGTAAAAATTGTAAAGTTTCTACCTTCCAATTAATGGCAGGAAAAGAATACATAAAAAATTATTATAATTCTTAAAGTCAAAACAAAGTTGAGTAGTTTCTGTCCCTGCTCTGCTGAACGATGATATGCCACCACAACCCTCTCAGATGTAATGAGTAGAATTTGTATATACATTTGGTTCATACTAACGTAATTCGGGCATTTTTTCAATTCAGGGAGTACTAATACAAATATGTTATGGTCAGACTATTTCGGGCAGGCCAAGTAACAAATTCGAGTTTAAGTTACCACCACTCGCTCAGAAAGATATAAAAATTCTGAGATGAGATCTATAACCTCATACCACAGCAATACTGGAAGAATGACATATGGAAAACAGAGATTTTATCGTCGGTTGCCGAAAAGTGAGTGGGTGCTACATTTGTCGGTCAGCCTATAACTCAGAAATATCATGTATGACACCCCGGTCAGCCTCTCAGGGAGGTCAACGAATAATAGGATTGTCCAGTTCCCCACTTTAATCGAACGGTGGAGATAATGCCATGGATGACGGATTGAAAAAGGATGAATCTCGACAATTTGTAATCAGGACTGCTGAGGATCCCTTCGCGCGTGAAGCCTCATTCATCAGTCATCAGTATAATTCCAATGAGAAGTTTCTCAACGGCTATTAGCACAAATATCAGCACAAATGAAATTAAATGGACGCAAATGATTATGCTATCCGTAATGAGAGGAGGGGAGATTCATTAAACCTATGCCGTGTTTCAAAAGATGACCGTGTTGCTCGAAACCAACCTTGAATCTATGACCTTAAGGAGTTCTGTAAAAATTTGTTATCCGTCGACGCCCCTTCCTCTCCACCAAGAATAGTCTGTGCTCTGCATTTCGATACATATTAAAAGGGGAGTCAGCACGTTTAAGCTAGTGAGAAATTGACCATTTTTGGCTTATTTTCGAACCCTGAAAATATCCTTATTTTTTTAAGTATATATTAATAAACCTTTTAGATATGTATTCTTTGATATTTTTCTCTACATGTAGGAATTATCTTTTTAATCTGTAAATAAGAATTATTGTTACCATGGAAAACATTTGAAGTAGTTTGCAAATATTAGCACTGTGCGCACTCCTGAATAACAAAAGTGAAAGAACATTAATTTTTACATTTTTGAAATCAGTATAAGTTACTTAATATTTTCCACCTAAATATATTTTATAAAGTTTGAAATATTGTTTCTGAAGTCTTTATTCTTATAAATAATTTTAAAATCCTATGTTATGCATCAATATATATCATGTTATGCACTCAATAAAATATAATCAATTTAAAAAATAGGGGCATTTTGTACATATCAACATAATATACTTACCCTAAAAAATTTTTATGAATATGTTCAAAATTCTAAGTTCTAAGTTGAATATGTTTAAAAGTTACAAAATTCACGTTTTGAGAAAAACACATTTAAAGTAAAAACTATATAATTTTAAGCGAAGCTTTGGCTTAGTCTTCGGCTTTTTGAGCTGCCACTAAGTTCGTTGCACTGATGAAGAAGCTCCTTTGTAGCTTCGAAACGGCCGTATGCAAAATAATTGCATCTTATTTGTGCTTTATTTACGTTGGTTTTCCTGTTTATTCCTCGAGCACAAAGGTTGTATCTGTTCTTTTCAAAATTTGAGAGTGTTCATTGCTCCACTTTTTATAATCATCCCCTACTATTATACCTTTCCAAGATGTGCAGCCTTTACAATAGGAGGAGGTGTCAATAACCTTACCAGAAGATGCTCCTACAACTGTGCAGACTCCTACTAATGATGAATGACCTCGAGTCTTCCCTGTGTCATACCCACTAATTGTAATATCACTGCAATTTTCATTTCACTGCACTTCTTCATTTGCTGCACAGGACATGCTTTTTTTTTGTAGCCAAAGTTGTAACATGTTTAATGTTTTTCACAACAGATTTATATGCAGTCAAAGCAATAGATGGTGTTAAGTCCATTATTCCATAAAATGTTTTGGCACCAGATAATCCCTGCTGTAGCGTAATGGAAGTAAGGAGTTATTTTTCCCAAGACCTCACAAAGTGCACGACACACAGCTGCGTACTTATCGGGGTATTTTTGCCAGTTCCCACCGAAATATTTGAACACGTGGGGAATTAAAAACGATACCAACAAGTGCCGCCAGAGTTTTTGGCCTGAAAGTTAAGCCCATCCATATCGGGTTCTCAAACAAGCGTCTGCCACCATCGTCGTAAAGATGTCTTTTTTAGCAATAGTTTCATGAGAGTTGACATCGGCGGGCCATAAAGATGGCTTAACTATGCTTCGCTACGAACTGTCACCAACAGGGCTGCCGGCCCCCTCTTTGAAAAACAGACGCATTTTCATGGAATTTGGAGAGTCGCCGACAAAGAAAACACCACAAGATAGAGTCAGAGAGTTAGAGAATTTGGGAGAGATTGACATGTAACATCCAGCCTGAACAGACGTGTTTTTAGGAGCTTTTGTTTTGAGATCATGGGTCCCGGAGCATGTATTGTGAATCTGCACGTAAATTAATTGAATGTGTCGAAAGTGTCTAATGTTTAATTTTTTTTTGTAAATAAATTTACCTGTTAAGTTTTTGTTTTAAAATTGGCCTTTTCATTATAATTAGGACTCTGTCTTTCTTAGTTATGGATTCAGAAATAGTAATTTTAATAATGCCTCAGAGATTAGCCTTAAAAAAAACCTACCGTGATGCCACACTACCCTAAAGCTCTCATGGAATAAATGAACCTTAAATTAATTTCTGGCACATTTTTCTTCTTACCATGCATCTTACAGCTTCTTGAGGAAGAGAGTTCACCACAGTTTCCACATTGAACATAAATTTTTTCAGAGATTCCAGCAATAACCATATATGTCTAGTATTGACGTCTAGTATTGATGACATCCAACAATTGATAAAATATTCATTGGTCCTCCCCAAATCTTGCAACACAAGCAGTCTTCAGTCATTTCAAAAACAATCTTTTTTATCAATAAAGCAATAACCTTTAAAGTCTGTTTCCTCAGATTCTGGTAAAAATCTGTTTCCAAACTTTTTACTTGAAGTACTAAGTTTTTTCCCAGGTGTTATAGGTTTCGTAAATTGACTGCCTCAAAATTTATATTTCTTTGGCCTCTGATCTGATTTTCTTTTCCTTTGTTTGTTATTCATATAGATAATTGATTGAAATAAACATATTTTCAAAAGAAAACTGTATAAACGTAATTTTACAGCCCAAAACTGCAGAAAATTTAGATGCGACAAGACCGTACTGCGTAGATCACGTTGATATCATTTTTGAATCAAAACAGCCGATAAAAATTTAGTTGTAGGTGTTGTAGGTATCCTACTGCAAGAATCGCAAATAAAATTATAAATAAACAAGGAGTTGAAACAAAAACACCATTAAAACCACTGACGTAATAAGTTCAATGGGTGTTGTTTACAACTTCGCGTGACATGCATGCCCTTTAACTGCGAATGTTTACTTTGTGAATAGAATCTATTTTGGGGATTGCGAGCTTTCTAATAGGGATATTTTTATGCGGCCGTTTTAAACAATTCAGAAAACTCCAATTTTTTTAAAAATAAAATTAAAGAATTTCGGTTTTTTGAGAGTTTAAAAGTGTTGACTCCCCTTACGGCCTGTCCAACTGAAGTATGTCCTACTCTTGATATGTTTTAGTCATTCTTGGTAACGCATTTCCCAGCGACTGAGTGCGACCAAAGTACATGCGATTTATTTAGGCATGATGCATCTAGTATTGATGACATCCAATTTTCGGATGACGCTGACATTGGTATGATTACGTGATGAAGAGGAGCGAGCATGCTTCCTCATAATTTTAGAGCATAATCATTGCATTTATCGTAGATGTCGCTGTTCCCAAAAGATACACATTTCAAACATGGAAGCTTTCTTTTCCCCTAACTGGTTTGTGGTTGTTTGTTTTTATGTCAGCGATACGAATGACGATAATCTGCGTAGTATAACTGCATTCATCGTTAATCCCAATAATCCCAAACGCTTTCGTAACACTGACATTTTCTCAAATACGTTGTTTATTTTGCGCAAATTTACTGATTTGTTAAAGCAACCTCGTTTATTATGAACTTATTTTACTATAATCATCTTCGATGTTCGGTATTCCAGTTTTTCGTGTTCCGTAGTGTTTTTATCATGGTGTTATAAAATTAGAGTTTTTTAGAAAAAAATTGACTCGCTTCCACTGAGGAGGAGTGCATGTCGAGGGATTGCATATATCCCATTGTTTAATTAATTTATTTTATTTTAGCCTAAATCACTAAAATTCAAAAATTTAATCGTGTTTACGCCTCTAGAAGTACGATGTTAAAAATAGTATTAAATATTTCTTTCATTCTATTCATTGGCTGAGCTAGAATTGTAATATAATTTCAAAATTTGACCTTTTCACATGCTCCAAAGATCCCGATTATCTCTATTGTCTTTACTTGTAATCGTTTTTTGCAAGAATGGTGTAAGTCATTCGTTGATCTTAACAAGAATCGTTTCTCCTTATAAAAATCAATTTTTTACTCATTCCTAAGGTTTACATGTTTACAAAAATACAATTAATCTTACAATGCAGCTATAAAATTGAGTTATTCAGACATATCCGAAATAAAAGGCATCCTCACTATTTTCAAAAATATATCATTGTTTTATTTTGTGAACATTTCATATCTATTATAAACAGAGAACTACCAACGAAATATCAAAATTTCTGGTTATGCGTATAACACCATACAGTGCACAACTAATTATATGTTGATATTTCTCTGCAACGAGATTTGACTGTACAAAATGTCTTTATCATACAATTTTTTTATTTCAAAAGAAACAAAAGATTTAAATGTTTAAGACTTCTGTAAATAAAATGTTCAATAATGTTTGAAAATGCGCAAAATTTACCATAACTAGCCGCTGCGCGACCAGCATGGTAGCTTTTAGTTTTGTATTTTCTTTTGCAAAACAATTCAACTGAAAGCAACATATCTAAGGAATGTTACCATTAATTGTCATCATAAATAGACGTTGTTCAGGGGTATTCTCTATAAGGCTGATTCTAAAACATCGTGATTAAAAAATGTGAATTTCCATTACGTAAGACTGAGAAACCCAACACCAATGATTTTATAAATTACATCCCTCTCTGTATGTACTATTTTTCAAAATTAAGATATCTACACTTCATCATTACATGAAATAAGATATTGTTGGGGAAAAAAATTTTCACTTAAAAATGGAGTAAAAATTCAGCAAGTACTAAAATATAGCGTGGATTACATCACTCTCTGTATGTACTATTGTTCACAATTCAGATATCTACACTTAATAATATGACATAATAAATTGTTGGGAAAATTTCTTCACTTATAAAATGGAGTAAAAATTCAGCAAGTGCTGAAAAAAGTGTAGAAAATAAACTATTACTGGCTATCGGTTGCTATGCCGGCGACGATTAAACCTAACCTCGCTATCATATATGCTCTCTCTTTCACGCCGCTCTCTTAATGAATTACTTCTTCTTCGCTTTCTTTCTTGAGACAGCTCCCAATTTTCACTTGATTGTGCTGCTTGCTTTCGAGCATTCCTGATTTCAGTGCTTAAATCCCTGTTGACACGCGGTTGCAAATTGCGGACGGCCGCTAATGTTTACATCTGGCAGTTGCAGCCGTTACCATTCGGGGTGTAGAAATATCGTCGATTTTTGTGTCGCATACCTACGCATTTTATATATAGATAGATGCTCTTTGTCTCCACATTTCTGCTCTAATATTCGTATTAAAACATCCAACTCTCGTCGGGCTTCAGTTGCAGTTGGTGAGAGTTCATTTTTCTCGTCATCTTCGGATTCTGAATCAACGTCATTAGAACAAGAGTCTTTTGACTTTACAATTTCTTGTACAATATCAGAGTCAGATTTCCCAACAGACGTTTGCAAATCATCGTCGATGGAAACATGTTTCAAGAACTCTTCAGTCGATTTATCTTCCTCAACTGAAATTTCTTCCTCTGTATTATAATTTTGTATGCTGAAGCCACAAGCTTTAAAACAGTTAGAGATCGTTGTTGACGTAACAGTTTCCCAAGAACTTTGAATGATATGCATTGCATCCAAGAGACTCATAATCTTTTATCAGTCTAACCCAGACTTCTTCCTTCCAGTTCTCAGCAGCCTTGTTATTTGCATCTTGCTTCTCGCTGTGCAATTTTCTATAAACAATGTTGTTGCGTTCCTTCCATCAGGTTAGCTATCCATCCGTAGGAGCGAAAGACTAGCAACTTGCTGTGCTTTTCCGCATAGAATTGAGCGAGATATGGGTATTTTTTGTATTCTCGCATTCTAAAACCAGTTTAAAAGTGCACACTCTATGTCATCAGATTTTCCATCACATTTTCTTTTGCGGGATAAGTTTCCATTCTTTTTAATTTCATCAGAAATGGGGTCTACTGGCTTCAACAAGTTGAATAAGGCAGTTTGAGAAATCCCCAGTTTTGACGAAGCTTCTCGTTGGCTACATTTTGGCATCTCATCATATCTTTTCAGCATTTTTTGCTTTTCTCTATCACTTTATGCTTATCTAACACTTTCTCTAATCTTTACGCTTAGACATGTTCCCTCACTGCTGACAGAATTCCATCTGGCCATTTAATGAAGAAACTCTCGAAAGCCGTGCGAGCGAGTTCTTACCCCCCTGATATGTCTCCTGTAAGGAATCTTGTTCTGAGTTTGCTTATCTTTCCTTTCCTTTGTTCTATTCTCCATTTATTTTCAGGGAAAAGAGTAAGGAATGTTTCTGAATGCGAAATAAAAGGTGCTATATTGTTCCGAAAAGAAAAGGTTAAGCATTGTAACTCACCCATGTTTTGAAATGAAAAGCTCCTCATGACCGTCAATTATTTCACGTGGTAAATAGATTAAAGTATCTGAAAATTTGATTTTTAAAAGCGGTGGTATTGATGCTATTAAACGGTGATTTTATATGGATTTCACATTGATTTGAATCCGTTCCTTTAAATTTGATTTTAATAAACGGCTGATTCTATTAACCAGTGATTTTAATAGCGATACTGTATAAGGAAACGTTTCTCTATTTACTGAGAAACTGGCTGAATTTTTCTCTCTCTGTTCACATAAGATCATAGAATTAAGGGTAAAAAAACGATCAAATAAAATGATAGTGAAAATTTTCCCGAGAATTACGATAATAATGTAAACCTTATTTAGGATGTAGCCCTCTATCCTTTTTGCATTATCCTGCCCTTGTTAGAGGGGTAAACCCAGATGGAAGCCTTAATGACGTCAATTTTTTAATTCAAACCAAATATACAAGATGAGCTTTAAAGAGGCATAGTACAGCCCCATTTTCAGTTGTTATAATTTCAAGCAGTTCTCCTCATTACGTTTTAGCTATGTTTTGAAAGAGTTCGTTAAAGATGCACAATGTTCTCGAAAGTTCTACTGTTTAGAGCGGTCTGTAAATTTCAACAAATTATACATTGTTCACGCGGCACTGAATGTTCTGTTAATGATCTACAAAATAGGTACATATACAAATCATAAACGTTCGTATCACGAAACCGAAGATTGGAGAAATTTTATTGCTTAGTCAATGGCTTTGGTATCGTAGAGATGAGGATGGCGCGCAAAATTTGACATGTCTATCGTAGCAAATCTGACTAGGAGAACTGTGATAAGGAGGTTTACGGACTTCTGACAATTCTCCACTTCCGAAAATCTGCACATTCCCTCCTACAATTACAAGGAATCTTTTTCACTAATGTTTTGGGGTGTACACCTCTAGTTTTACTTCGATATTTCGTGCTACAGATATTGAAATATGCTAAATCAAATAAGTTTTTGGATACAATTCTATCTATGTATTCCTTTCTGGCGTAGGAGGAATAATTTAGTAATCTCTTCAAGGAACCTTCAATGTAACTAAATGTATTTCATATTCCCTGTGGACGATTTTTATATATTACGAGAATTATCCTATTTCAGAGCAAAACTGGTTGAATGTATCGCGGTATTAAAGTGCTGGGCTTCAAACCAAATTAACCAATGATACAATCTCAATGGTGTGATAAGGTTGTATTTGACGTCACATGTAAGAAATCACAAGGATAATTATGAAGCCGATATCAAACTGAACTAAACAAAATCAACTATTCATTGACATTAAACCAATGTGAAATAAGAGTTCATCCATTATAAGGAGAATTTCCTATTTAATCTTAGCAAATTTATATTATTTCTTATTTATCAGACTTTCCCCTTTATACAGGTTACTACATTCAATACAGATTTAGGAGAAAGGAGGAAAAGTGATATCCTCCGTTTACTACTTTAGATATTTTGGAGATTAGATCTTTCATTACAATGCATAGAGAATAAAATTTTTCGAATCATTTTTGACTGGAATGTTTTGTCGTTTTTTTTTAACAATTTTGATTATATACTTAGCTATTCCCTCGGAACAGAACATTTTGTAAATTTTTATCGCATGTATTTTAACGTAGATGGCTTAAATGATTCAACTTAATTACCGAAGAACAATATCTGTTACTAAAGAAATTTATCTTGATACTTATAATGTGCTTGTTTCCCATTTGTATACCACTTGAGAGTTCTTACAATCTGTGGATGAAATAACAAAGAATAGAATTTCCATTTCATTACAGTATTAATTTTTAAAGCCCACAAGGGGTAAATTTTGTGCGACTAAACTGATGGAAAAATAATCTTAATAGTATAGTTAATAGGATTAATACGTTTGGATAAATAAATATTAACTATCTTATAAATAACTATTTTTTAATGATTGTTAAATTATTTGACATATATAATGAATTTTTCATAGAATGTAATTAAATCCTTCTTAATTTAAAAATAAATAGTTCAATAAACTCTATAAAAGTAATTTTTTACTTTGATTAAGCTGTTGTAAATAATGGCATTAAAAAGGAATAGTCATTGTTTATGCACTGATGTTAAGTGATATTTAAAAGTTAAATATCAAGCCCACAAAAATTCGATTTTTTCACTCAAATACGCCACTTTTGCTCTTAAAAAGTAATCACTGAACAAGAAGTGAGTTATTTTCCGATTCGTTGCTGTCACTTAAAATATGATATTTCATTCATATGCTAGGAAATTGACTTCAAAGTATTACAGCAAAAGTCCTGTCGTATGTTATCTAAGGCGTATGTTTGGTTCATAATGTATATTACAGAGACCATTAATAAGAAATCTCAATTTTTTATATATTTCCCACAAAAAATTAGGAGAATAAATCATCATTTATTTATCTACCACGACATTAAAGTTGATTTGTAGCATATTGGAAAATTTCCATAAAATAATCTAAAATTATGGCTGTAAAATATAAAAACATAATATGAAAAAGAGCTTTACTGTTAAGACTTTCGAATATCTTTCGATTTTGGTCACAAATAATACACTATTCAGGATGTAACAAGAATTTTACGAATATTTTCAGCTCACTCCATAAATATATATTCTAATTCTAAAATTTATATTGCGTTGTGACTCAAGCTTAAGCTATACGCAATGGGAAATATGTTACTCTGCTAATTTAATACTGAAATGATTGAAAGTTAACATTAAAATAAGCTATTCAATAATTTCTCTGTTTATGCTCCCTTTCAGGCCCTAATAAAATATCTTGTGCGAAGACCTTACACTAAAGTAGTCTCAAAAGTGAAAATTTTCTCTGTTTATGCTCCTTTTCAGTCCTTTCTTGGTTCATCAGACCCTTTCTACCTAATAAACCTTACACTAAGGTATTCTCAAAACGTCAAAATTCGGGTCGGGGGGAGAAAAATTTGTCAACAGAAACCATTAAAACAAAGTGGGTCCCTAGAATTTGTCTAAACTTGCTTGTGGTTTGGTTGACGCACAAGATCTTTTTCATTTTTTGTTTAATATTATAAATACTTAGAACTATAATGATTTCTTGTGCAACAGTCCATCTAACATGCAGCAGATTGGTTGTTGTTATCTCATTTAAAAAACTTTTTTTTAATTTAACAAGATAACATAAAACAGGGGAATATTATCTCAACAAAATTATTTCAGTGGGATATTTCGTCTGCATATATACACACTTAGACAAAAAAAACGACGCAACAAGAAGGAGTTATCCGAATGGGGCGAAAATCGGTAGATGTAATGTGCATGTACAGAAAAACAAATTATTACAATTTGAGAAAAATTGGATAATTTATTCAAGAGAAAGAACTTTACAAAGTGAAAAAGTCAATAACGCTTTGGTCAACCTCTGGCCCTTATACAAGCAGTTATTAGACTTGGCATTGATTGATAGAGGTGGCGGTTTCCTCCTGCGGGATATCGTGCCAAATTCTGTCCAATTGGCGCGTTAGATCGTCAAAATCCCGAGTTGGTTGGAGGGCCCTGCCCATAATGCTCTAAACGTGCTCAATGGGGGAGAGATCCGGCGACCCTGCTGGCCAAGGTAGCGTTGGGCAAGCACAAAGACAAGCAGTAAAAACACTCGCTGTGTTCGGGCGAGAATTAACTTGTTGAAAAGTAAGCCCAGGATGGCGTGATATGAAGGGCAACACAACGGGGCGTAGAATATCGCCGACGGACCGCTGTGCTGTAAGGGTGCTGCGGAGGACAACCAAAGGGATCCTGCTATAAAATGAAATGGCACCCCAGACCATCACTCCCGGTTGTCGGCCCGTATGGAGGAAGACAGTCAGGTTGGTATCTCACCGCTGTCCAGAGCATCTCCAGACACGTATTCGCTGGTCATCGGGGCCAAATCCGAAGCGGGACTCATCACTGAAGACAATTCTACTCCAGTCAGCGATATTCCAGGTTGAATGTGCCCGACACCACTGCAAACGGGTTTGTCGGTGAACAGAGGTCAATGGTAGTCGGCAGAAGGGGCGCCGTGAGCTCAGTCCTCTTTCTCTGAATCGCATATGAATGGTCCTTGCAGTCACTGAAGCACCAGTTGCTCGTACGATCGATGATAATGATGAATCTGGGGCTGTGAGTGCTGCTCTGACGATTACTCGGTCCTCATGTTCTGTCATTTCTTTAGGCTGACCGCTTCCTTCTTGACGCTGTGTTAGGCCATGGTTCACCCATTCCTGCCAACATCGTGGAATAGTGGCATCGCTCCTATCCAAATGTCGAGCGATTGTCCGATTAGACCAACCGGCTTCTTTGAGCCCAACTACACATCCACTCTCAAATGCTGACATCTGCGCATATTATTCACGCACCTGTATGCAAGGCATAGTTACTGTCTACCTGAGTACACGGAATGAAATTCGCAAAGAATTTATGACCTGGAAATGAAATTTCTCCTCTTTACTATCCTGCCAGTTGCGCAGTTAAGATGCGCTGCAGCGTCACACGTTCATTCATTGGCCGCCAAACTTTAAAATTTTGCATTTTCTGTCGAAACCTGTATGCATATCAATTTGTGTCCAACCAATTTACATTATCCCTTCTTGGTGCGTCGTTTTTTTTTTTTTTGTCTAAGAGTGTAACCTAAAACCAGTACTCCAATAATCTGATGTTATTGTACATGTAATAGGAACGATTTTAGTAAGCATTTTCTTTTCCAGACTTACTCTAATTGACTAAGAATATTTCTTGACCATAACACAGAAAAAGAGTTTTTCATTGAGGCAGGACTTTCTGAATGAGATTTTTTGTTATGTCATTGTTAATGTGTCATGAACAGGTTCGATTCGAATTCCTGAAGACTGAATGAAAAGAATGTTTTCCTGGAACCATTAAAATCAATCTTTCGATAATTTCATATCGACAACTAAATAAACATAGCTATTGCAGGAACACAAGATAATTATTATTGATATCAAAGAGATTAAAAAACACGATTCTTATTACCATATAAACGCGATCTGAAGTATCAGTTTTCCTATTAGCGTGATAAGTATAAATGCTTCTACTTATTTTTCATACATTCGGGATTATTTTTTCCCTCTTTCTTTGAAATAAATTAACATAACAGATATTATTTTAACACTGCTATGATGTTACTATGATACTAGGGTGACCGGCTGCTATTGATTCGAAACGTCCCCTTTGATAAGGGAGTATGGAATAAATATTAAAAATAATACAAAAAATTGATCTCTCTCTCTTTCTCACACACACTGAGGACTTTGAAATTTTTCTGTTATTATGCTGCAGTACCTATCTATAATCTATAGCGAGATCTGGGTATCTGAATAGCTAATTTGACAAATAAAATTTCACTTGACTAATAATGAAATTTAAATAACACAATAAAGAAAGTGCTCTTTTTATAACTGAGTACATCTTAGCAGCAAAATATACAGCTAAAAAAGACCTACTAAAGTTCAAATTAGCAAACAAAAAAAATTCTACAGTCGTTTCGACGGAAACAATTTTCTAACACTTCTCCTAAGTAGAAGTAACTTCATGTTGCTAGTAAAGCCTAAATCATCATATGCTTTTTTTCGTTTTTTACTTACCTATTTCTAATTTTATGTCTGAGAGAAGGATGGAGAAATAGCTATCAGCCTCCCAGATATTATTTGATGATTTATATAATTTCGTATGAAAAAATGAAATCATTCTTATGAAAAAAAAATTTGTGCTGTAGTTGTCTTAAAATTATTAATGATTTAAATAATTTCATAAGAAAATACATTTAAACTAATGGATTCGAAAAATAATATCAGAATGATGAAGATGTGGAAAAATATTAATTGTGATTTTTCTTCAGAAATCAAATTCCTTAAAACTTTAAGTAAATGATGCATGTTTGATATGATCTCGACTTACAGAAGCGTGTGTGAATTTTCTTGACTGGGTGTATTATCCATTTACTGTTCCATTATTCATTATTCATTATTCAGACAAGAAAACGTTACGACAGCCAAGTGTGTCACTTGAACTGCCTGGTGTAAATTTCATAATTGCCTGTCATTTAGAATATGAGCTCTTTTTCACGTCCTAAAGCAGCCCGTAGCCAGCAGTTAGGGAAGAAAATTGGGATCGCATCTACTTTATGCTTCACTCAAATAGGTTCGAAATGTCTTTTATCCATATTGAGTTAGAAATTAAGCTTTGTGCTGCAGTTGTAAAAAAATGAATAAGTGTCTCTCAAATGTAGCAATTTCCATTTGTAAGTTAAGAATCGAAAGAAATACAGTTTGGGAGTCTGAATTATCATCTTCGTGTATTTTGGGGATCTAAACACAATATACAAAATTTTTATTGCTCTTTTACGTTCCTCAAGCCCATTTATTCAAGAGTAAACGTCTCATCAAGTGCATTTTAATACGATAAAACTATAACTGCAGTTTTAAAATACTAGAGTTTACTTCACGCTTAAAACAGTGCTTGCTTTTAGAAAATGAGACAACTTTTGGCTATATACTTATCACCTTCATTTCGAATAATTATTAGAGCATAAGCTATATGGGCGCGGGAGATAAGGATTTTTCCCACATTACTATTTTTAATAATACACACTGTGATAAAAGAATTTTCTATTCAAAGTACAGAAACAAAGTAGCTAATGTATATACTACGGCAGTTTTTCATTAATTTTACTTTAAGAGAAAAATCATTTAAATCGAAAGAAGAAAGTCCAAAGGAGATTATCGAAATGTTAAAGGTGTTCGAGTTTAGAACTATATCAACCACATATTAGGCAATATTACTAAGCCTCTTTGCCAAAGAAATCCCCTAACTTTAACATGCGAAACAGTCATTAACCAATTTTAATATCCTAATGTTATTTAAATAGTCTTAATGTTTTCTCTCATATGTTTTTTGTCTCTTTGGTGCCGACATTATGCAGGGAACTTTTTCAAGTTGGATTCAGATGCAATAAACTTATATCTATTCTAATGTAAGTCGAGTAAGTTATATATATTCTAATAGAAGTCTAGAGTTATAAGTGAAATGTTTGCTATAAATATTTCTTCAAAGCAACCAAGGGTAAAAAGATAAAAGCATGACTGACGAACTAAAAACATATGCTGATATATAAGTTTATGTGTGTTTCTTAATTGAAATAATTAATATTTAATAATTTGAACAACATTTCGTAAATATTCCGATGTTGATTAATAAATTTAAATAATAAATATTGTGATCTGAGCTCAAATGACTTAATTGCTGCTATTTTCACATATATGCGTCCCTATTTCCATTGTAACACAACCTGCCACATTATCTCCTATTTTATTTGTACACTTGAAAACATATCTTTCACTCCAACCCTTACACTTGTACACGATTAAGACATGCTCACACTCTTCTTGAATGGGAACATCAGAGATTTTAAATCCTATTCGTTATCTTTAAATTGAACCGACATTTCTCAAGAAATTTAAAGTGTTTTTCTTACAGATGGGTCCTCATTCTATATTCATGACGGTGGTAAAACCGAACAGAGAAGCCTATTTTCTCAATCAAAGTCCAATCCCTAGAAGGAAGGGTGGTGTGGTACCTATCGATGACTGAACGTTGTCCAACAGATCAGAGAGCAAGAGCTATGAAAAGAAAACCTAACACAGATGTATCACATATAAATCATATCTACCGTTTCAACATACCTGGCGCATCAAAAGATCAGTCATACATAAAGCAAAGCATGTGTTATCTTGGCACCAAGTAGCAAAAATACAGAAATTAAATCAATTTGGGAACAAAAGCTAGGCTAAAATATCATAGAACTGTACAATTAATAAAATATAGTTAGTAACGATCAAGTTTACAAATCTACATGAGGATAAAATTTTCAATTGTGTTATCTTTAAACTGTGACCGTCAATCCAACTCTTTCTTGACTTGTGAATGGATACTGACAGTTTGGATTATTTATTAGAGTATCTGTTGTCATTAACATTTTTCCGTTTTATGGTGTAATTAAGCATTTCTCCCCAAGGACAGCAATGTAAATAACAATATGCACGTTATATAGCATCGGTGATGTAAATATTTCCTGCTACGTACCAAAAAATTAATCTAATATTGAATAATAATCATAAAGAAGCTAGTGAGTATCAAGAGCATCAAATCTTTTAACTCAGAACATATGTTTGGAACAATGTCAAGCTATAAAAATAAATATCATGCTGTGCAACGACAATTGAGCTATAAGAGGTTGATAAATAACAACGTTAATATATCACGTGATTCACCTTCTGTTTAAGTGAGTTATTCAATTTCTCTAGACGTAATGCTTGTTCTATGTATAGAGTCAACGTGATTAGACACTTCATAGATATGTAGTACATAAACCACATATTTTTTTAAAGTTAAGCGCGGTATGCAAATCTTCACATAGGCTTGTAGGTAAATAAAATTCTAATATTCAAATTGAAAGCGCTATTCATAGAATACAATACAATTTTTGTGGAATTTGCCTGTTGTAACTATTTTATATATTTGATCATTTTAGTCTTCAAGGTAATTTTCACAAAGCATGTTCTATGTGACAGAATTTAAGAGGAAATTTTGGATGTTACGTATGAAGGAAAATTTTAAATCTTTAAATTCCTGGGAATTACTTATGCTACAGCATATTTTTGCAGTCGATTCAATACATTCAGAAAATTAAGTGTGCTTTCGGAATAAAAGATAAAATCTCGTATTGGCTGCTTCTCCCGATTTCAGTCCTAATAAGTATGTTTGTACATTCATTTGCTTGTGAATTTAGTATTTCTTTTTCCTTTGTGTGTATCTATAAAGTTTCAATTTGGATCTGTGAAGTTTAGATCGATAAAATTAAAGATTATAAAAAATAATTTTGCATAGTTTGATAGTGAAGAGTAAATCACACCTGTACCGAAGGCCGGAGGTCTGGATTCAATTGCTCTATCAAATAGTTGCTTTAAGATTACAAAAGAAATGCGAAAAAAAGAGTGAAAGAATCGTCATCATAACATTAACTCACAATGGAAAATAAATGATTTCGACTTGAAGTCGGGATACCCTGACTTTTTTCAAGTGTAGGATAGTATGAGTTAAATAAAAAAAGGCTGTGACATCTTTTGAATATCTGGAGGTAATGCTGCCCGCATTACCTCCAGATATGATGAAAGGAGTGCTACAGGAAGAAAAATTAATTTTTTTACGTTATCAGTTACTCCTTTAAATAAAATCCCAAACGAATACGACTCAAATGTTATTTTCGAAAGATACAGCTCTACTTAAAGGGAATTATATATCACAATTTTGAACTCAAACGTCATATTCAGATTACACGTCTGAGCATTTAAGTTAACTTATAATACCCATAATGCATCGTTATATTCATCGTTAATCAATTTCTTCTGATAATTCACCCAGACACAATGACAATTTGATTATTTGGATAAAGAATGCATTTCTAGAAAAGGTCTTTGATTACAGAATGCTGTAAGAATCAACCTTAGATAGGATACCTCTATTCTTGAAGATTTAACAATTTGACCTAGATTTGCAGATAATGATTTGATAAATGTGTCTCGTGAACGTTCATATTTACCTACATTTCGAATGAATGCCAGCTCTCTTTCTCAATGATTTGGAAATTTAATACTAAGTTTGAGTGCTTTGACGGCAGTTAATGATGATGTATTCTTTAGTAAACGCCAAATTTCCTCTGAAATAATAATTACAAGCAATTCTATACTTTCGACTTGCTAGTTAATGACTCTAAGTAGATCATTGTATGTTCACTCGAATATTTTTGGTAAAGGATCCCCGGCACGTTACAAAACGAAATTTGATACCCAAATTTCACATGTGAATTGCTCTGAATTCAATTTTAAACATGAGAACTTAGGGCTACACTCAAGTGGTTGGATAGTTCTGGCTGTCTTCTAACGACTTTAGAGTTAAGGTATAGGAGTAGAATGATGGAATGATAACACATTCTTAATTTAAAATATTTTTCTGCTTAAATATTTACATAGAAATAAGTGAGATGCTTAAAAAAATACGTTTTAAATTAATATCATAAGCTTAGTTCTAGCTTAAAACTATTAACTGAAAATCTTTGGGGGAAACTTTGATAAATAAAAATATTGTGAACTCATAATAAAATTAAATACTGCCCATATTCAATGTCTTCAATACTGTTTTAGAGAAAAGTATGAAATTGGCTTCTGAGTTTACTATTACTGAAGGCGCGCCATGCCTGGTAACCCGTGTCAAGGTCGGCGTGTGGCAACCCTTCTTGCTAGAGGACCTTTGGTCTTGTTCGATGCGGGGGTGTAACGAGAGGAGAGAACGCAGAGGCCAACGGTCGTTATGTGACGAATATGGCTTTGTCTGCTAAATGATCCTGCATTAATTACTTTATATGTGTTGTATGTGCTGTGTCCCTTAAAAAATCATGTAATAAAAGTTTGGGACAAAATTCTGAAAGTCTTTTTTTTGTGTCGTCTCTGTTTCTCGCATGAAAGAAACCCCACGCAAAGCGGTTAAAACCCTTACATTGGTGTCATTCGTGGCGTGCGAGCAGAGACGGGAAAAAAATGGGTGACCGGCGATTGTGCGTCGAAGATTTTAGAATCTCCGAGGAGCGGTGTGATCTCCGACGGGGTGCTATGTGATTCCGTCGAAAAAGTTTTTCGGTCGGCCGAAGGTGCTGATTTTTGAGGAGTGCAATCGGCGTGTCCAGTGTTACCTGTTGGCATAATCTATTGTGGACAGTAATCTGTGTATCAAAGGCATGCCGAGTGATGACGTGTTCAGTTGGAACGGCCGCCATTTTGTTTGGCGTTCGTGCAGTTCTTCGTGTTTTACAGTGTATCGACAAATTGTGCATTGTGCCATCAGCTAAGTTGTGATTTGTGCCATCATACAATTTTCGTCGTGCGTAATCTTGTTCGAGAGTGTATACAAGTTGTGATTTCTGCCATCATATAATTTTCGTCGTGCGAACGGCCGACATTTTGTTTGGCGTTCATGCAGTTCTTCGTATGCTACAGTGTATTGTCGTACATAGTGTTTGTTGTTCCGGAATGGGAACAAGTTGTGCTTTGTGCCATCATCAAATTTTCGTCGTGATCATTGTGAGGGAAAACGACCGATTTCACGAAATTATTACAGCTTGCGAAGACCCGTAAGTACTGTAATTTTCCAATGTTAAAAAGTGAACTTAACTCTCAAGACTTCTTCAAGTCAAATTAAAATAAGCGAATGCTTTGGTTTTAAGGTATTATAATCACATTTAATGTTTGTTCAGTGATATAAATTTTCTTTGCTTACTTTTGGTTTTAAAATATATTCTATATGAATGACGTGCTTTATTGGAAATTTAACATAAATATGTTTATAGCTATTTAACGTAATACGATATTGAAGGAGACAATTTTACTTAATTAAATATTCTTGGTGAAACTGAAATCATTGACGATTACAAAATTTTTTTTTCTGTTAATGAAAAAGAGAGTGGCGTTGTTTTGTTTTATTGTTTAATGATAAACGTTTGATTTTAAATGATTTTGATTTATTTTTGAAATATCTTATTGAATTTTGATAGCTATATAAGTTGAGTTTATCATTATTGATTTTGCATGCATATTATTTTCTTTTGAGTGTTGTTTCTGTTTTCGATTTGAATTGTGTTGTAAGGTAATCTTGCATTAGGTGTGGCTGGAAAAATGTCTTTCCTAAATAAAAGTAGACGACCAGATTTATTCTGTCTGGCTCAAGATTTTGGTGAGTCACCTGACAAAAACATGTCTAAAGCCGATCTGAAAAACTTAATTATGGCTAATGAACATTATGAAGAGGAAGTAGCGAAAGAATATTTAGAAGCTATTGTCGAGGAAAGGTTAGAACGGGAACAAAAACTCGATAACGAAATTAAACTTAAATTTCAAGCAGAAAGAGAAAAGGAAAAACTTGAAAGCAAAAATAGATTTAAATTTAATGAAGAGAGAGAAAAGGAAAAATTTATGCTCGAAAAACTTCGCCTAGAGGCATAATTAGCTAGGAAGAGTCAGGATGTAGTTCAGATCAGTGATCCAACCGCTCGCGTCAAATCATTAGATGAAATAGTCAAAATGGTTAGGCTCTTAACAGTTAAGGTTCCCAGTAAGTCAGATGGGTGAGACTATTTTTTCTCAAGTTTAGAGAAGGCGTTTGTAAACGAAAATGTCAGTGACGAATTCAAACCTAAAGTTTTGCTTTGTCTATTAGGGGATAAAGTAGCTAATTTGTTAGTTAATCTCAAGGAAAAAGAGTTAAAAGAATATGAATCGTTGAAAAAAATAGTATTACAAGAATTTGAACCTTCTCCAAAATTATGTCTATAGAATTTTCGTAAAGCAAAGCGTAACAATGATGAAACTTTCTCTCAGTTTGCTTCTCGGTTAACGTCAATGTCGTTGTATTACTGCAAATCCAGGGGAGTAAAGGATTTTGAATCAGTGTGTCAACTCATCGTTGCGGATAAAATGTTCCAAACGTTAGATCCCGAAACTGCGGTCCACATAGGGGTACTTCAGGGGGAAGGCTTTTTTAAGCCGAAAGACTTGGGTAAGCACTGCGATGTATTCTATGCTTCCAAGGGTAAATCCTATGATGGGTCGGTAAGGGCCAAATGGAATGATTCTGATAAGAAAGGTGTTCATGGTAATTGGGGTAAACCACAATTCTACGATAAAAAGCCAGAAAATAGTAATTTTGTTCTTAAGAAAAATTTCGAAAAACTAAAAGTCACTGAATTTAAAAAGCCTACTTGTTATACCTGCGGATCTGACAAACATTTTAAACGAGATTGTCCGAAAAATGCGGGAACTGACTATAAAAGGGTTAATGTAAACTAGGTTTCAGCCGAAGGGGCGGAATCAAAAGAAGAAACTGTAGTCGCTAGGGTAGATTTACTCGGTAAAGCTGTTCCTAGGCAGGCTATTGAGGATAAATTTTGCAAACTAATAAAAACATCTATCAGTGTAGATGGGAATCTAGCTCAAGCATTAGTGGATTCGGGTACGGAAATCACGGTTGTCAAGAAGGACTTAGTTCCTGGAATTTCAGTCGAAGGAGCTTCCACAATTTACTTGAAGGGTATTTTTGGTCCGGCGGTTAAAGTGTCCATTAGTTTACGTTCCGTTAGGTTTGGCTACGGGTGGTTAGGTTAACGTAGTGCATCAGAAAGTGTTGTGTGCTTTAGCAGAGGTTTTGGTGGAAGATGTGTTACTTCCACCGGAAATATTGACCTGAGGGGAGACTCAGGAAATTTAGGTGGAACCGAGGTTTCGTCTAGGACACTGCAGGAGAAAGCGCGAGATAACGCTGTCTTTGGGGAATCTCAAAGGGAAATTACTTCATGTGGGAATGAAGTGGGAACGGTTGATACTAATGACGGGGAAGTAACTGCTGAGATAGATCAGGGGAGCAGGGTGGCTGATAATTTTCGCTCTGAGCAAGAGCAGTGTGCTGAGTTAGCAGTGGCTTGGAAGCATGCTAAAGAAGGCAAAGGTAACTACTATGAGGTAGATGGTTATCTATTTCATAGAGATAACATACTAGGGGAGAGTATTGGGCAACTTGTGATTCCAAAATGCAAACGGAAGGAGGTACTGAAAATTGCTCATACCTCAGTGTTTAGTAGTCACACGGGTCCTAAGAAGACTCTTGAACGGATCAAGTACTCATTCTTCTGGGAAGGTCTGAGGGTTGATGTCAAAAGGTATTGTGGCTCATGTAAAGAGTGTCAACTCACTCAAACAGTTAAGACTAGTGACAGAACGCCAATTACGCCGGTGGCGAGGCCGGAATTACCATTTCAGGTAGTGAATATAGATCTAATAGGTCCGATTGACCCTCCGAGTTCAAAAGGGCATAAACATATATTGTGCCTGGTTGATCAACATACTAGGTGGGGCGAAGCCGTACCGTTGACTAGTCTTAGTGCGAAGGCAACCTGTGAAGCTTTGTTAAGCATCTTTTCGAGAACAGGTATACCGAACGTTATTGCGTCTGATAACGGGACGAATTTCTTAGCCGAGCTCACTAAAGAGTTCGAGAAACGAATAGGGAGCAGTCCAAGATTCTCTACCCCAGGGTATCCACAATCAAACGGATTGGTGGAAAGGTTTAATAGAACTTTGAAGAACATGCTACATAATGTAGTTAGGGAAGAAGTTAGAGGGTGGCACTTACAAATTCCATACGTACTGTGGGCGTACAGAGAAATACCCCATTCCACCACTGGTGTATCTCCATTTCAATTATTGTATGGTAGGCAACCGCAAGGTCCTTTGTCGATCTTAAAATCTACTTGGACTGGGAAACATAATAACTTTCAGTTAAATACTACTCCTATTTTCAAATACTTGTAAGATTTAAAATTAAAACTTGAGAAGGCTGCAGAGCAAGCCAAGCTTGTTTCAGGAATACAGCAGGAAAGAACAGCTTATTACCACAATTTGAGATCGTCTAACGAAGTGTTCAAAGTTGGAGATCAGGTGATAGTGTTAATACCTGATTCGACCAATAGACTATTTGCCAGATGGCAAGGTCCTGCAACTATTGTTGTGAAACGTAATCCCCATTCTTTTCTGGTCAAATTACCGGATGGTTCGACCAAACATATTCATCAAAATAAGTTAAAGCAATACATAGCCAGTTCAAATTCTGTAAATGTCATTTTTGAAGAAGAAAAAGAATTCGGGCATGTTGAAACTGTATCTACTGCTACCAAGGAACCTAAATTCCTGGAAATTCTCGATAATCTTACAGTAGAGCATTTAAGTATTTCTCAGTTGAAGAATCTTAAAGGTTTAATCGTAATGTTTAAACATATTTTTACTAAACCCGTGCAACCAGCTTCGGTGGGCACACACAAAATTGAACTATTACCAAATGCAATTCAGAAAAAACCCCATTGTTATAGTGTTCCCATTGCGTACAGAAAGGAATTCGAACGTCAAGTTCAAGAATTGCTAGATTTAGATTTAATAGAACCATCGGAATCTGAAATTTCTCACCCAATTGTTTGCGTCGCCAAAAAAGACTCTTCGGTAAGAATGTGCATCGATTTTAGAGCTTTAAATGCCGTGACAAAAGTTCCGGTTTTTCCCATGAAAGATATGCAAGAATTAATATTCATTGCGCGGTCAGCCAATTGGTTGACCAGCTTAGATCTCTTAAAGGGATATTGGCAAATAAAAATGGATGAGGAAAGCAAACCGTTTCCTGCTTTTACTACTCACAACGCTGTATACCAGTGGAAAACTATGCCTTTTGGTCTGGCTGGGCCGTCTGGTACTTTTCAACGGGAAATGAATCGTGTTTTAAAATCTCATTCAGACTATGCACAGGCATACATGGATGATGTGGTGATCTTTTCAAAATCTTTTGAGGAACATTTAGTTCATTTGAAATTAATCCTAACTGAATTGGACAAACTAGGATTCTCCGTGAGGCTAGACAAATGCACTTTCGCGGCCAAGAGGATAAAATATTTAGGTCACGTGATAGGAGGGGGTAGACATGGTCCTGATGAAAGCAAAATACTGGCAATCCGGAAGTTAGACCTACCTCTAAGAAGGAGGTCAGGTCTGTACTAGGACTCATGGGTTTCTATCGTACATACCAAAGTATGCTGAAATAAGTGCTCCACTCACGGAGTTGACTAAGAGAAATAAACCCAATGATGTCTGCTGGGGTAAATCAGAACAAGATTCTTTTGAAAAATTAAAGGCCTTGTTATGTGAAGTAACTGGTCTAGCTACCCCTGATGCCAATTTGCCATTCCAAGTGCACTGTGATGCGTCCGACTATGGTGTGGGTTGTTGTTTGACTCAGCAAGATGTTGACGGGTCGTACCGACCAATAGCGTTTGACAGCCAAAAGTTCAATGCCACACAAAAGAACTGGGCAAGCATTGAGAAAGAGACTTGAGCAGTGCTGTTTAGGCTGAATAAATTTGATAAGTGGATTTATGGTGCTCAAGTAGAGATAATTTCTGATCACAACCCACTTAAATATTTAAACCATACCACTCCTAAAAGCCCCAAGTTAACCCGTTGCGCTTTAGCCTTACAAAGATGGAATCACTCCATCACACATAGGCCGGGTGTACAGCACCGAAGTGCGGATGCTCTATACAGATTGGAATGAACCATCTCTTATGTTATATGTATAAATATAATTTTTGTTTTGTTTGATCTTTTGTTGTTTAAGAAATTGCATTGTTATTTGAATATATATGTAGCGTATTGAGTTATCTTTTTTGAACATATTTGTTTTTGCAAGAAATGTAATCACAGTTATATATATATATCTATTGTTCCTGAATCTCATAAAATCAGACACTGTGGGCTAATTTTATGCTTAGGTGGGGCGTGTAAGGCGCGCCATGCCTGGTAACCCGTGTCAAGGTCGACGTGTGGCAACCCTTCTTGCGAGGGGAGCTTTGGTTTTGTTCGAAGCGGGGGTGTAACGAGAGGAGAGAACGCAGAGGCCAACGGTCGTTATGTGACGAATATGGCTTTGTCTGCTAAATGATCCTGCATTAATTACTTTATATGTGTTGTATGTGCTGTGTCCCTTAAAAAATCATGTAATAAAAGTTTGGGACAAAATTCTGAAAGTCTTTTTTTTGTGTCGTCTCTGTTTCTCGCATGAAAGAAACCCCACGCAAAGCGGTTAAAACCCTTACAATTACTAAACAAGTGTTAATAACATAACTCATTAAAGCTACTTTTTAAGTATAGATTTAGTAAGCCAATGAACATTTACAAGCTGTAACACGCGAATCAGCCAAATGTATGCACACCTTCCCTTTTCAAAAAACTGTGACATTTAGATCAGAATAAGAAATAATTTAAAAGGAAATTGACCTTATTTTCGTCACTTTTCTGTCCATTGAACACATGAATATTTTATACTATTCGAAGTTTAAAAGAAATAACAAGAAACCCTGTCAGAAAGAACTGCTATTGGTGAAAGTTGGTGTGAGAAAATATTTTGTACCCAGGCTCACAAATGTAGGATGCTCTAAAACTTAGGAAATAGTATAGCAGAACTATATATATTAAGGATTAAGATAAAACACATTAGCTGTTAATACGAAACTATATAGTTGCCAGGAAATTTTCTTGTAGATTTTAAGAAACTGGGTGTTCCCGTTTTTATTCTTTAAAAGTATCATGTAAGTTATTTGACTAGTATTATAAACTGACATGTAATAACGTTTACACTTTGCCCTAATTTGCATTTCATAAGAAAAAATCCCAACCAATCTAGAATATTAACACATGGTCTCTAAAGAGAAATTTAAAAAAAAATTCTTTCATCTTCAATAAAACAAAAAATTATTATGTACTTTAATATGTAAAGAAAATCAATTTTTACATTACTTTTTGGAAATGCAACCAACTCATGTTCATTATAAATCCCCAATTTGCATAAAATTAATTTTCTTGGCTTAAAGTGACAACAGAAGAGATGAATTCAAATTATTATTCGTTACTTTTTCAGTAAATAATTTTCATAATTTAATTAGTTTTAAACCTAATGTGTATCGTTCTATTTTAAGAGTCTTAAGAAAGCGAATTATAGAATTTAGAAATTTCTTTGACTGTCTGCTTATCATGTGTTTCAGTAAATTATTTTTTAAATCAATTTCAAAGAATCAGATGGCAAGTCATGAGAATTTTGGCACTTGTTTTTATTGATATTTCTTTAGTTGTTTGTTCACTAACACCTATTTTGTTTTAAATACGTGTTAGTCAACTTTTTCTGTTTATTGCAAGGACATTTTCAAAATATTTAAAAGATCCAATTTTGCAAACGCATAAGGATTTAACAGTAGGTTTACAGAAAATGAGTGTTTTGTTTTCAGTGTAAAGTAAGAGGTTCTCCATGAGGAAGGTTATAATGTGCCGGGAAATCTTATTTATTATTCCATCCTAACTCGCAACAAAAAACTCATTCCTGAATGGATCAAGTGCATATTGTCGTAAACAATGAAATTTCTGCGTTTCAAGTTTGAATAATGCTGGATTACCGTTTGTAAGAGAAAAAAAACCTGAACTTAGAAATGATTCCTAGCATTGAAAGAATTCGATAGAAACCTCGCTAGGTAGGCGAGATAAAATTTGAAAGAGTTTCAGAAATGTAACTCTCCAAAACATTAAATGTTCTTTACAAACCTTTGAAAAATAGACATTTTTAATCCAGCAACAATTTTGCCATCCATGAGAATCAGGAAAAACCTATGCTTGACGTCATAAACTTGCAAATATTTGTTTCGATTCTTGTGAATAGCAATAAAAGGGCTTTTCCTTTCATATACATGCCTTTATTCAGCCCCTTCAATATCCTATTATACAATCATTTTGTGAGGAGTTATATATAGGTTACTAATATTCAAAGTCTACAATTTTTATCCTCAACTCCCTTGTAGAAACGGCCAGGAACGAAAAGGGATTTGTAATCGTAATTATAATCGAAAACATATTCTAATGTACTGTAAATCCAGCAACTATAAAGGAATGTCCTGTCAAGTCTATACTTGCATATATTGGGTGTTTTTGTAACACTAACGTCTAGATGAATAAAATAATTCTTCCCCTTATATTTCGAAGAATACTAGAATTTCTGTTAGCAAATTGGAAATGAATTATCTAGAATTCGGGGAACATTACTTCCACTGAGTAATTCACGTAAGTCCACTTTTGTACTTTAATTAATTAAATGTTTCGTGTTCCCAGTTGCGGCTGAACATACAGTTAATTCCCCATCCCCTTTTAAAAAGCCATAAAATACGTGTAGCTGTTCAAGAGATTCTGCTGTTATTTTAAATTTCATAATGACAGAGGCACAATCTCTAAGAAAGCCACAGGAGTCTTTGAGTTTGGCTTTCAAATGGGACAAGTTGTAGTCACATTTGAAAAGAATTTTAAAAAGACTATGATTATTAAATATTCATCATGAGATATACAATCACTTAATTAAGGAGTCAAATTGAAGGAAGGTTTTTAAGTGGTAACTAAGTAAAATTATCTATGAAACTTTCCATGTTTCTTTGTCACAAATCAATAAGCTAGCTAATGTTACTACTCCAAATATTATTTTGCATTCTACTTTTTATAATCTTTCTTAGTTTTTCAATAAAATTCAAAAATAATATTACCTTTTAAAACAACAATTGTGCTGTCTATATTAAATCGCTTCTAATTGTAATTTCCTTCTTAACTATTATATTCTGCTAATTACATACTCTTCATAAGTTTAATTTTCATCAGAAAATTTATCATCTAGTTCATCTCTTAATCTAAATACTGTAATTAAGGCAATCACTTTTCCCACTTCACTTTATTATTTTATATTATAGTGCAGCCTATGCTTTATAAGGAAGATGATATTGAAATTTAATTTTCAAAAAAAGTGGTTTAAACTAATTGCTAAGATATTCTTATCAAATTGAATTGGGGTTTTCATGCTATACTTTGAATTGGTATACTGATTCTAGAAATTATAATGGTGTATTAAAAGCCAATATGTCTGCATATTAAACACGAGAACTGGAAGCTTAAAGTGTCTTCATGATATTATCTTGCTTACTGAAGTACGAGATCGAACTTTAAATTCATCAAGTTAATTTAAAGGCATGCTAAAGTACTTTGAAATTTTATATTCATAAAAATATTTTATCTCTCAGTTTTAGTCTTTGTTTACTCATACATGTTTAAATTTTTAAGTGCGTGTAAGTGCATTTTATACCTTTATTGTAATGAAATGTAGTTCGTTTCAATTAAAATTGGGAGAAAAATTATTGAAACGTTTTATCAGCTGGTGAAATAGGCCTGAGAAATGATTTCAACAAGACTATACTCGTATTTAATTTTTTTTAACTTTCAAGAGCATAATGCATTAAAGAGTTTCATGCATGGGTATTTTTCAATCAAATGATTACTTCGTCACCTTTATTAATAATCACTTGGTCTTTAAATTACTGTAAAAAGCAAAATTTGATTTGTCTAAAAATTAATCACACTCCTATCAACAAGAAAATTTTTCCTCGAAAGCCAACCAAATAAACGGTCGTTGTCTGAAAACTGTCACGTTCTCAGATCGACTCTTATTTTGATTAAGATGTTAATAAGTGCTTGCAAATATGCTGTGCTTGCTATTGAACTTTTATAAGAACTCCCATCGAGAAAAACTTTTTCTTTGTAGAACTTTATGAGGAATAGCACAACAAACTGAAGATAAATTATAAAAGAAATATGTTTCAATAGGGATTTTACGTATTTGATTTTTAGGGGCTCTAAGAAGAGATATAGTTTCTCATTCTAGATTAGAAAACAATGCGTCAAATATTTATATAAATATAACACCATTTATGATACCTTGATTTATATGAGTTGAAGCATTGAAAAACATTTAAAAAACTTTCAGGCGGATACAATAATTCACAGTAGTGGAAGGAATACAAAGTTCAGAGAATACCGAAAAAGAATGAATGCATTTCAATGAATACGGAGGAGGACTTGTGGGAAATAGCATATGCTTCCAGTGCCACGTCCAATAAGATAGAAAAATGAAATTGGAAAAGTTCTTTCTCAAGAGGGAGACCTGGGATTGCTTCAAGGTGAGTGAATTACTTCTCCCGTTCAAGTAATGTGGTAAAAAAAATCCAATTGCAAGATCCCACTGTTGTTTTCAGTCTGTACATCTTAGTATCACAGTTCAAAATTTTTTCCCATTCTCTGTCACGCTTGCTCTTAATAAAAAAAAAGGTTCTTCTTTTTAAATGCGTAACATTGTAAAAATCATATTCATATAAAACTCACAAGTCCATTTTTACAGTTCATTCTTATATGCAATAGCTTGGACAATTCATAGCGTATAACTTGATCACTCTATAAGCCTTCTTGAATATTCTATTCCTGGCTATAAAAAAATCATGCATTTGGTATTTTATCAGAACACCTTCAGCTCTGATTGTGCTCCGAATACTATTTATTGTCCTCTTGTATCTGAATTATTGGACAACGCTTCAACGTTTATTTGCACTTTTATTCGTATTAAGTTCTCTGTCCGATTTTATTAGAAGACAGAAAAACCGAACCCCCCATAATGTCTTCTGCATTGTCGGTCTCTTTAGCCGCTTATGATATCGTGAAGGAATCATATATTTTATATAGTATGTATGTGTGTGGTCTTGCCTGTGAACTTTTCCAGAAGAGCTTTCGGCAGGGAGAAATTAAGGACCGGAAGTCTGATTCACACTAATCTGGACCACATGGCTGGGGAAGAAGCAAGCAGACGGCTGAGCATCATTTAGGTTCCAGGTTTCCAATTAGGGAAGCCCTATTGATGTCCCATTGATTGTTCCAAACAGGCTGTCCAGTTTGGAAGGGTAGAAAGGCGCTCCCTCCGGCTAGCCAGATGATGAAACTGCAAGCGCCGATCGTGGGAACATCCAATAGAAAATTCGAGAAAAGGAATTTTCCAGATCCTTCGACGAAAGAGAATAAAACGCAGGACTCGGACGGTGGCAGATGGAGAGAGACCAGAGCCAGAGACTTCCGAGTGATCTTCAGACGTTACGAGCTGCGAGAATTTTGCTTCGGGGTTTTGGCTATGTATTATATAGCCATGAGACTAACTCTCTCTACTCGTACTTGTAGAGTGCATATCTCCTAATCTTTGTTGTAAATTTGTAGATACCATCATATTATATAATCTAGTAGTCCAATAAAGGAGTTTAATTTAATATAGGGTCTCTGGTCTTTTATTTTCCATGAAGAGTATCTCATTTATTTTGGTTGCTGTGGGCCACGATGCCATACTCTGTAGTCTAGGTCCCCCTCTGTAGTTCCCACTACAGGTGTGTGAAAATGCGGCTCGTCAAATCTTGATATTGTCTGCCTAGAATGTGCTTGATCTTCTGAGAAGGAAAAAATATCGATATATGGGATAATTTAATCATTCTGCTTAGTAGTTTTAATTGTTACCTGACACTAATTTACATAAAGCAACCCATCTGAAGAAACCTCATATCACACAATTACTGCCAAAAAATTGAGAGGGAATCGCTCTGTTCGGTGAATTGACACAGATGCACCAATCGTTCTGTGGACTCATCTGAACACAAGGCATTTTCCCATTTCTGTTCAGTCCAATCTAGCAAGAATTTTTTTTACTAGTATTGATAACAATATGATTACCTCTAAGTTGTTAGTTATCATCCCGTTAAACTGTTACAAATATTCTTACTTTCATCATTAAGTAAATCTGCACTTTCTATTATCATTTGTTAGACATGACTTATAAAATGTTTTAGCGATCTCTTCACCAAATCGTTATTCACGATTTCATTTTTTGACCAAACTAATATCCCCTTAGTTATGGTTTTCGCTAGTTTTCACCTTTATTCCTTGTTTATTCTCTACTAGCTGAAAACCCGTGCTTCGCTACGGAGTACATTTTAGGATAATTACAATGAAAAAATAATGAAATTTCTTTTTAGAGGATTTCCTAATAAACAATATTTTTTGTTTCTTCATTAGGTGGAACTAATATTACCAGCTCGTCTGCGAACTTACGCGTGAGCAAGCTACGTAAAACTGACCGTGGAAGAAACAATTTTCTCTTTAATCTATGCCAGCGTATTTTAAAGTTTGGCCTTGAGACTTATTTATCGTCATGGCGAAGCATACTTTGAGAGGAAATTGCAATTTTATAAATAGGTTTAATTTAATATCCATAAAACATACTAATCTATATATATAAAACGCGTAGGTATGCGGCACAAAAATCGACGATATTTCTACACTCCAAATGGCAACGGCTGCAACTACCGGATGTAAACATCAGCGGCCGTCCACAGTTTCAAACCGCGTGTGTGTAGTGGTGACATTGTTACAACCGCTGATCTTTTGACGAAATATGTTTAGACCCATCAAATCCAGTGTTTAGTCATGGACAGTTGTATGTAGGTTTATCTAGAGTCCGTTCTTTTGATTCTGTCACTGTGGTATCTCCTCCTTCTGAAATACTCAACTGTGTATATCAAGAAGTTTTATGAATATCATAGTTGAAATCCACACTGAATTTTAATACTTGCTGAATTTTTATTCCATTTTAAAAGTGAAGATATTTTCCCAACAATTTATTATTTGATATGATTAAGCGGAGATATCTGAATTGTGAACAACAGTACATACAGGGAGTGATGTAACGCACACTATATTTTAGTACTTGCTGAATTTTTACTCCATTTTATAACTGATGAAGTTTTCCCAACAATTTATTATTTGATATGATTAAGTGGAGATATCTGAATTGTGAAGAATAGTACATTCAGTGAGTGATGTAATATACACTATAATTTAGTACTTGCTGAATTTTTACTCCATTTTTTAAGTGAAAAAAATTTTCCCCAACAATTTCTTATTTGATGTAATGATAAAGTGTATATATATATTAATTTTGAAAAATTGTGCATACAGAGAGGGATGTATTATTACAAATCATTGGAGTTGGGTTTCTCAGTTTTATCTTTAACTCTGTTCTGGAGTAATGGAAATAAACATTTTTTAATCACAATGTTTTAGAATCAGCTTTATAGTGAATTTAGCAATGATTATAAATTGTTTGGCTGAGCTCCCACTACCCCTTAACAACGTATATTTATGATGACAGGTAATGGTAACATTCCTTACATATGTTACTTTCAGTTGAGTTGTTTTACAAAAGAAAACATAAAACTAAAAGCGACCATGCTGGTCGCGCAGCGGCTAGTTTGAATGAAATTCTTAAAAAACTTCCATCTCAATTAGTCTAATGGTTAAATTATATCATTTTCTGTATTTTAATATTTTTGTCAGTTTATTTCGTTATTATGCACGCAAAATTAATTTAAAGTATCACAAAAAGAAAAGAATTCTCGTGATCAGCATTTAATAAATTAAATTCTAAAAATTAATCTTTAAAAATTCTCCAAAAATCAGAAAATGGAGGTAAAGATTCGAAAAATATTTCCTTTTAAAGGAATTTTTAGGATCTTTATCGTGATATAAATTTTATAACTCCCAAATTATTATTTTAAATGCAAACTTTTAAAAAAGTGTTACAAAAACAGCTTAAAAATTTTATTTTAAAAAATCTAAGAATTTTTCAAAAATCTTTCTTAATGCACCCCTACACTATAAGAAGAATCACCATGCAAAATTTCAGCCCTTTAGGTCTAGTGGTTTGGTCTGTGCGTTATCTGTCAGTCAGTCAGTCACGGAACTATTTTTTATATATATGGATTATTAACAGAAAGAAAGATGCGATTTGAATTTCTAAAGCAAATTCAGCTTTCTTTCTGAGGAGCAGAGAAAGGGAACGCAAGGCAATTTCTTACAATCTATAACATTGCAGGGTAATTTACAAATATTTTGAGGCATAATTTACCTTGCACAATATTTTCAAGCTTTCAGAATTGATTAAACTGATTTTTAAAAAATTTAATTGATTAATAACAGATAACTCTTAGTTTTTGTCACTTAACCAAAGAGTACTCTTGACCTATTTTCCTCTTCCTTCGTTCGAAAAAGGTTGCAACATTTACAAATGCTTTTATTTAACTGGCATCATTGACCAAAAAGGAATTATTTGTCCAACAGTTAATCAATATTAATGGACTAGATAAGAGTTCTGCTTTTTTAGTAGAAGTAAATTGGAGGAAGGATTTCTAGACCTGAAATTATGTGATAATAAATGAAGTTTTACTGATGAGCACATTTCCTGTTTATTAAAATTGAGAGTGATTGTCGGTAAAGGGATTTAACGATATGATTCTTTGAAGATAACAAACTATACGAAAACAATCTTTTCGATTTTTTGTTTGATTATTATTATTCCTTTATGACTTATTTCTCTTTCCTTATATAATTATAAATAATTATTTAGTACCATGAAAATAAAACCAATAAAAACGTCAATAAAACTCTTTATATGATACTCAAATCCCTTTAACAGTTTGTGGTAAATTTAAGCATCGTTTCTCAACGGTAAATTCCAGTTGTCGATTGGTTTCTTCAATAGTATTTTTTCCGAAGAAGAATGTGAGCGTGTCCCAATAGTGCAATGACTAAGCACGAACATACCGTCTATAGGAGGTACTTGTTCCGAGCGGAATGATGTTGCAAAATGCTTACACATAAAACGCTGGAGGATCTGAAATAATACGCCAAAAAATACGCTTTTAACATATGAAAATAATAGCTTAAAAACTTTACACAAGAGAGATTTCACTTGTGCCAAAATGCAGATAGGCACTGTTTTCAGCAATAAGAACTTCAGACTCGCATTCTAAAATTGTCTTTGCTTTTAACTGACGTTTTATTGTAACACTGTGAGGCAGCACATGTCACTAATGAAGTCGGAATCGACTGATATAAATAAACTGGGTGCGTATTTATTATTTGATACGAGAAGTCAGAAGTTCCTAGAACCTATTCGAACATAAAAGTGGGGAACACCTTTCACCACGTTTGCGAAAACAGAACTTAATTATCATCAATTTAAGGGGACTCGGTACGTCTCACTTTGTCGAAAAATGACAAAATTGACGAATTTCACATTTTATTCTAAATTATTCCTTCATATGTCTAAAACATTCTATCCAAATTTCGTCACATTCTGATAAATATTTAAGGAGTTTTGGTTAATTTTCGTAACCCATAGCTTTCATTTTCCCTTTAAATCCCAGTTTCGAAAGGTGATAAACCGAGAAATCATAAGTTAAATGTTGGAAGAATTTTTACCAAAAAATACTTCCTATTTACCAAAGACTGGCATCAAATGAACTTTTAGAAAACTCAAAATACAAATGAAAGTTTGCATAATATGATTTTGTCTATGTGTACCAAAGACATATTTGTGTATAAAAAACATGTAGATCGGTCTGTTAGAGAAGTGATTTGTGAATATAACAAAGGTGTGAGTTTTACATTAAGAGGAATTCATAAAATACTAGGAATACAGTCAGGGTGTCATACAAAAAGACTTGCAAAAATGTTAGATTTGCGAAAACAATCTTTTCGAGAAAGACGGGCTACATCTAAATATCAACATGCAAAAACAATGTAAAAAAGGAAAAAGATAAAAGAGGAAGTGTAGAAAAGAAGAGAAAAGGAATTACTTACAGCACTGGCTACTTCTAAAACTATTTGAAAGTAATTGAGCCTTGTTCATTCAATTTAGAAATTCAAATATTAAAATTTGGTGGTTTCAAAATTTATATCTTAAGCTATTTTTAGAGTTATTTTTAGAGATTTAGGATTTATGATATTAGTGCATCCTATTATAAACATATAACAAGCAATTGGTATGTATTATGCCTTAATTTTTGTACATTTACTGCATTGGTCTATTTCAAGATAGTTTTACTGCATTACATGATAACACCTTATATATTCATCTCATTTTTTTTCAAATTAAGATTTCTAGCTTTTATTTTTTGTTGTGAAAACAAATAATATATCCTTTCATTGTTGGCAAAAAAGTTTTCATGCAGTAAGATTATATGTAATATGATTTTTTTTTAATGAAATCTTTCAATTCATTTATCTCAGTTTGTGATTTTTCAAATTCTCCCCATCTTCGAAATGCTAAGGCTTCTACATGGTCTCATGCAAATGGTCTAATTTTTTTTTTTGATTAATTTTGATACTCACTGTATCAAAACTTTTGATCGGTTTTTTGTTATCTATAAATTTTTTTTAAATTATGAATCTAAAAAATGTGCTATTTTCTAGCGTTTTTTCCATATGCATCCACATTTTATTTTTTTACCCTGGTCTACATATTTTATTTAAAATCCGCGCAGAAGTTTTGTGTAGTTAGGTATGATGAACAATTGGTAAAAAAATCTAGTTCCAAATATCAAAATTAAAAAAGGAGTAGGATTTTAAAAATTATTGATTTTTATAAAAATGCTAACAATTTGAAATATTTTATTATTTTGTATCATTCAGACTTATTCAAATCTAATCCCATAATTTTAATATAAGCTTTGTTTAAGAAGAAAAAAATTTGGTAGAATCCCCTTAAGCTGAAGGAATATTTATCTGTAAGCCACTTTCATATGAAATATGGCCTTTTACAGGCATAAACTTGTAAAATTTAGGTGAGAGGAGGTACTGCAATTTTACCTTTTAAGAGGATCCGGGACCCAAAATTTTCCAAAGAGGTATAAATTTATTTCCATGGTTTAAATAACACTGAAATTTTAGAATGAAATAAAATAATTATCGATGGCTGCATACAAATTAAGCTATTGGATCAGCAGTTAAATAAAAAAATGAACAGGCTTTAAAATTTGGTGTTGAATTTAAAAAAAAAAACTTCGGTTTGATCAAGCATTTTTATATGCATAATGATCTTTATATGGAGACACATTTGAGCAAAACAAATCAGATATGCGTTTAAATATAGGAAATAAAAATTTGTGCCCCCATACGTTACTGTACCGTTCATTGTTCCTTGGTGTATGAAGTATAACTTTATTCTTATGTTTGATTATAAGAATCAATAACAGTGATACACCTGTACATAAATATTTCTTCGTGGAAGTTCATATGCAAACTAATCACCTGAACAAAATTGGCAGAGAAATTGCAAACTATTTCAGCATTCTCTATAATTTGTATTTTATTTCCTTGTTTATACACTGCTGGCCACCGAAAGTGCAACACCAAGAAAGACAAGAGATATCAAAACAAATTTTATTTTGTAGATAACATGTTGACCAAGTATCAAATGATTAAATTTATAGACTTCTGTGAAGTGTGGTTCCTGCCAAAATCAGTAGCCAGAGTAGCCGCCATTGTTGGAGATCACCGCTGCCACACGCCTCGGCATTGATTCAAAGAGACTTTGGATGAGTTCTTGGGGTACAGCAGACCAAGCAGCTTCCACACGTTGCCAAAGTTGATCTGCTGTGGCAGCAGGGGATGGAATCTGGGTCAATCGTAGAGCAACCATGGACCACATGTTTTCTATCGGCGAAAGATCCGGAGAGCGAGGCGGCCAGGGAAGCAACTCAATCTGGCGATTGACGAAGAACCGTTGGACAATGCGTGTCACGTGTGGTCGCGCATTATCCTGTTGAAATATGGCTGTGGGCAAGCCCTGAAGGTAAGAAAGGACAACTGGCTCCAACACTTCGGAGATGTAGCGCTGGCTGTTTAAAGTACCGACAATGCGTACTAGAGGTGTGCGAGAGTGATATCCAATACCGCCCCATACCATAATACCCGGTGCAGGACCAGTGTGTCGGTGCATAATGCAGCTGTTCAGCATCCTCTCTTCATGGTGTCTCCAGACTCGAATGCGACCATCGTGGTGTTGCTGACAGAAGCGTGACTCGTCAGTAAAGACAATTTCATTCAATTCTGCCGTCCACATCCTTCTGTCATCGCACCATTGGCGGCGGAGACGTCGAACCAACACCTCCTATATCGGAAAGCCTGGCCTCTGGGGTTACCATAACGCTCTGACGTCACGAAAGTCGGCCTACGTGGTGGTCAGGTTCAACTCTTCGAGGTAGTTCATAGTAGTACAATTCACATGGTTTCCTGGAAGAGTCGATTTGAATTTACGACGTTTCTCGTAAGGAATCTAATTAATTATTTAATTTTGTGAACAATGCCTCATAAGTGCTGTGTAGCTACATGCCGAGGAAATTACAAAAATGGTCCTAAAGTGGCCGTGTTTAGTTTTCCGAAAGAAGAATCTCAACTGAAGAAATGGCTATGGAATTGTAAACGCCAAGATTCATTTGTACCAACAAAGCATTCTAGAGTAAGTGTATAAATTTATTTTTATAACTCTTTGTTTCATTCTTTTAAAGGATAAAATATTAATTTTGAGAAATGTATTTATAAAAGCACCATAATGTGTTGTATTTCAAGTGCTTATTTTAATGTTTGATACGAATACATATGTTTAGATAGATAAAGTGAGAGAATATTGTAGAAAAGGTAATTTTGTTTCTGCGAAACATAATTAAATTTTAAACTCATGTTTTTTAAACTCAAGGCTAGTTTTATAGTTATGTTAGAAGTTTGTTAGGGCTTTATTATTGCTACTTAGTGTGATTTATTGTGGTGCTATGAATAATTATTAAGAATGATAAAATATTATATAATGAATGAATAATTATTAAGAATATATATTATATAATGAATGAATAATTATTAAGAATATATATTATATAATGAATGAATAATTATTAAGAATGATAAAATTTTCTTTTAAAGGATAGTGTGATTTATTGGCTACTTAGTGTGATTTATTGTGGTGCTATGAATAATTATTAAGAATGATAAAATATTATATAATGAATGAATAATTATTAAGAATATATATTATATAATGAATGAATAATTATTAAGAATATATATTATATAATGAATGAATAATTATTAAGAATGATAAAATTTTCTTTTAAAGGATAGTGTGATTTATTGGCTACTTAGTGTGATTTATTGTGGTGCTATGAATAATTATTAAGAATGATAAAATATTATATAATGAATGAATAATTATTAAGAATATATATTATATAATGAATGAATAATTATTAAGAATGATAAAATTTTCTTTTAAAGGATAAAATATTAATTTTGAGAAATGTATTTATAAAAGCACCATAATGTGTTGTATTTCAAGTGCTTATTTTAATGTTTGATACGAATACATATGTTTAGATAGATAAAGTGAGAGAATATTCTAGAAAAGGTAATTTTGTTTCTGCGAAACATAATTAAATTTTAAACTCATGTTTTTTAAACTCAAGGCTAGTTTTATAGTTATGTTAGAAGTTTGTTAGGGTTTTATTATTGCTACTTAGTGTGATTTATTGTGGTGCTATGAATAATTATTAAGAATGAAACTTGCTATTAATGATTCAAATCGTAAAGTTTGAATGTCACAAGACCGTAACATTTTTGCAGTTTTTTAAATATTAAATTCAGCAATATACTCTAATGCGTTTGTAGAGAACTTTTTTCAAAGTATTTTAATACCTCAATCAATTTCAATTACATTATTATTGCTTTTTACGATTATAGTTCTCTTTGTGATGCCTTGTGTTTGCCTTCTGCACTCTAAGTTTGTTTTGCAATTTGGAGTGGATAAATTCAAAATTTGAAAATATCTGCTCAATTGATGCTGAACTACATGGACTAGGTAGAATGCAAATATTAGATTGCTAAAATATTTTGTAACAAACTGAACACTTAATAGTAATAAAGATATAAACAGTATTTTGAAAAATGCATTTAATAATAGCTTCAATATTTTTAGCTATTTTTCCTAACATGACATATAATTTGAATTATGATATATTATTTTATTACACCTTAATTATAGTATAACTAAGGTCTATTTATACTATAGTATAACTATAGTATAAATAAAATTATTTAAATAGGTATCATATGAATTATTTAATCATTTTTTAGCTTGATTTAATATAAAATATTACTAATGATTGCTTAAAAAAAGCGTTTTAGGTTTTTGACCTGTCATGTCAAAAATTACCTCCAAGTTCTTTACTGAAAAGGCAAAGAAACATTTAAGCACCCAAGTTATCAATCATCACTTTATTATTTAAGTATACTCCCTTTCATAAATAACTCAGAGTTTGAAACTTTTATATCTATAGCCATCAGCATAGAGATGCACGAATATTCGATGCTGAACCATAGCTGAATATATTTTTAGCATAAATTAAATGCTTTAAAAATAAAAAAAATGGATAGATTAAAATGCATATTTTCTTTTAAAAAAATTATTTATATGCAATTTTTTTCTTTTTAAGACCTTAATTTATTCTGAAAAACTATTCGGCTGAAATAATCGTTGCATCTCTAATCAGCATATATAAAAGGAAGAAAAAAAACATCGTACTGAAGTTTTATTTATTGTTTAGAACAACGTATCGATGCAATATATAATTTAAGCCTCTCACATCTTCATGAAAGTACACATAGGAAATAGGAAGTACACACACATCTATTCAGATTTTTCTCTTTGCTATAAAATAGTTCTTCTTTAGATTTAAGTTTGTCTTTGCTTTTATTCATGTATATTTTCTTTTGCTAGGTATGTGAACTCCACTTCATAGATGATGACATCATAAGGCACTCAGAGTTTTTTGATGAGAAGTCTGGAGATCACATTATCGTGCCACTTTCATATCCACGCTTAAAGCCTCATGCAGTTCCAAGTCTCTTACCAGATGGCCCAAGTCATCTTAATTCACCTGTGGTGTCAAGGGAGTCACCAGATCGCAAGACACGCAAAAGGGAGATAGAGGACATGAAACAAGCTTTGGCCTGCAGTCTACATGACAAAGAACTTTATGATAAAAAAAAGACATTCAATAATTTAACAGAACTAAAAGCATGCCTTGATGCTGAAATTTTACCCGATGACTGGACTACTGTAATCAGGTCTAAGCAAATAATGCTACTTAAGATATCTTCTGACATATGTCCTCAAATTTTGAAATCAGTAGTAATTGACTCTAATTTAAATGTCTATGCTTCTATTAAAAATGTATTACTAAAGACCATAGATGAATTTACACTCCCATCAAAATTTAATAATATTGATAGTCTTTTAAATGTGTTTAAAAAAGTTGATTCGTTTGCTACAGTAACTTCAGCTGAACATAATGTTCAAACTACATACAGGTTATAAGTGAATTACTGATTGGTTAAAAGAGTCCATTACAGATAAAAAGCATGAAATAATCTTTTTTCTTAGATCAGATATCCAAAATAATAACACCGCAAAGCAGAAGTACTGCTATTCTCCAGATGTCCTAATCTTTTCTATTTACTTCATTCGATACTCACCACATGCATACAATTTTATTCGGAGCTCTCAAAATTTTATTATGCCTCATCCACGAACTTCTTCAAAAAAATTTTTCAGATTTTAATTGAAATCCATTAAATGAACAGTGTGGTGATAATTTTCTAAGTTATATAAAATTTAAATTTCAGAATTACTGAAAAGATTTAACGTAATTTTAGGGTTGATGAAATTCATTTAAATCAAGCATTTCATTATAAAGGTGGGAACATCTGTGAATATGGCTTGTAATTGTAAAACAGCTGCTTCAAGTGCTTTTGTTTTTATGATTCGGAGTTTGTTATCTGTGTATAAAGATGTTGTGCATGTTTTACAGTTAAAACACTTACTGCAGAAATCTTTATTGATTATATTAAAAAATTATAGTTGAACTAGAAACTATTGGCTTTAAAATTATAGCTGTCGTTAGTGATAATATGCAATAAATAAAAAGCTATGCTCATTTCTCAACTCCACCCAAAATTAGTATTTCTGTATAAAAACCCATTTGACTCATCTCGACCATTGTTTTTTTATTGATGATTCCGTTCATGTATTAAAATGTATTAGAAATACTGGGTAAATCAAAAAGATGATATCAGTGTATGTCCTCTCCAAATTTTAAATGATGCTTTGCAATTGAAAACTGCAGCATTTTCATGTCTAAAAAGCTGCATGAACTTGAACAGGCAAAATTTTGAAGCATGCTTATGGTTTAACATTAAAGGCTTTATATCCCACAAATTTAGAGAACCAAAATGTTAAACTGGCATGCAGATTTTAATGCTAATGTTGCAGAAGCACTAGTTTTATTTGGAAGGAAAACAGATAGAAAATTTTGAGGGCAACTGGAGAATTTATCAAATAATTAATACAGGTGGTCAATAGTAAATGTTAAATCAATATTTAAAGGTATTCACAAAAATAATGTTTACGAAACACCTTAACTGTAACAGAAAGTGATGAAAAATACATATTTTTAAATAAATTATTAGATTGGTTAGATAATTGGAAAAATTTTAATTTAGCATCTGGATGTTTAACTAAAGAAAACCCATTTTGCATTACATCATAAACAACCTATGCGTTGATTAGAAATGACACGATACTGTATAAATGAACTTGGTTTTAATTACCTTTTAGCTGGAAAAGTACAAACTGATACACTTGAAAGTAGGTTTGGTAAGTATCGTCAGTTAGCTGGGGCTCAGCATGATATTCTATCCGACATGTTTATGAAACCGAGATGAAATTAAGACTCCAGGCTACTTTGCCAATCTTGATTAATTCTTTCCAAATATGGGAATATTCCTGTTCATTAACCGATTTCAAAAATAATGATGAATCCAGTGATGAAAATGAAATTTATTTTGATATCACAATTGATGATAGTGATATAAATGAAATAAAATTAGATTGCCATTTTGGCATATATAGCAGGATATTGCTGTTACAGTGTTTCTCAAAGGCTAAAATGTGATTCTTGTAAATCAAATATTATCACCGGCAGGGAATTAATTTAGAAAATGATGAAAATGATGGCTATTCATGGATTAAAGTTTTTGATAGAGGACTGAAGTATTCCCATCCCGATGTGTTAAATGCAGTTGTGAGACAATTTCATTGTTGTTAAGAAACTTATTTCTGATAAGGTATGAACACAAATTTTATTTCAGCCTGTCCACGAAATACCGTTGGTAAATAACTTTAAACCTTACTTAGTGAAATTTATTTTTCCTTGAATTAAATGATTGTCCTAAATCTCATGACCCCCAAGTGTCTTGAAGAATATTATACGAGTTTCAACAAAATACTCTGTTAAACAATTATTTGTAAAAATTGAATGATAATTTATTAAAGAATAAGATAACTAAACAGCGTAAGTTGAAAACATTAAAAAAAATAGTTTAATTTTCATAATACTTGTTTTGATCTTCAGAAGTTTAAGTTATTTATTATATTTGCGAATGAATTTGCTAATCTTAATTTTATTATGAAGGAATAGCCAGTACCAAACTAGAAGTTAAATTGTAAAAGGGGAGAATTTTATCTTGATAGTTTGGAAAATTTTTTCATATGTTTCATTTTTTAAACCAAGTTTTTGTAATAAATGATTCAAGGTATGAATTGTGAAATAGTTTTTGTTAAAGTTTACATTATGTGAAGAAGTATTTTGATCAATGGTGTAGGTTGACTGTTGAGTTTATCAGACTATCATTTTCAAACTGTGTAACAATGCGGATGTTCTATAATACAAAATTTACATCAAATTGGTTGCACTTTGAATTTTATTTTATAATTCATGCTTAATGTTTTTATTAATGAAATTTTGCATTCTGTATTCAATATGTTTAATAAAGATATATTGTTTTCCATATCTGAGTCTGTGTCAATGTTAATGTCAATTTTGTTAAACAGAAAGTTATCATAAATTAATGTAGCAATTTAAAGCAATAATTCATAAATAAATAAATAAAGCATTAATTAGATCAATATTTAAAGTATAAAAAATGTTCATTAAAAAAGTAATTCTGCAGAGTTTAATAACTCCAAAAACAAACCAAAAAAAAATTACCTTTTGGTCACTATTTCAATGCTTGAAATCTCAGAATTTCTCTCATGCACACATAATCACTCAAACGTTTAAAATAATTTTTATTATTTTTGAGTTATAAAAATTACATCATTGATGCTCTTAAAAAAAGTTAAATTATGGTAGTGTAATAATAAAATAAGTTACTTTTATGGGAGGAGTCCAGTGAGAATTAAGAAAAACGCTTACATACATATATTAACTGTGATTAAATGTTCAAATGTGCATACAGTATGAAACAAATTCTAGTGAGTGTGCATACAAAATTAGAAGAGAAGCCTTTTTAAAAAGGCGAAAGTGAAGAGCTTTTAGTTATTATCTATATTGCTAATGGCTTTGATTAAACCTACCAAATTTTGCTTTCTTTTCCCTTTTGGTAAAACCTAGTTTTTAAGAAAATTAAGTGTTTCTCATAAAAGAAACTTTCCTCTAAATATTTTATTCTTTTCGGAATAAATTTGTAGAATAAAACATTTTATTTGTATTCACTGAATCTTATGCACAAATTTTGCTCAAAATTGACATGTATAAAGTCTACAATCGAAAAGGCTTTGTTTCGCTAAAAAAAAAATAAAATATGTATTATTTAGAAAAGAGGTAGAAGTGAGTATCGAGATTTTAATAATAGCATTTTAATATTTGAAAAAGGACATTATGGATAAAATAAAGACGACGGTCAAGTTATTTAAAAAAAGCTTGGGTAAATTGTTTATAATCGGCAGCTGGTAAAAAAAACGTATTTCACAATCATTGGAAAAGCGCGACAGCGATTTCGACGTCACGGAATTAGAAAGAGCGATAAATGCGTTCGCGTGGTAACCATGCGATGGACGACCGATGGACGACTTGTGATGACGTACTTCATGAGGCACTCCAGGCTTTCCGATATAGGAGGTGTTGGTCGAACTCGGATACTTGATCAAAAGATGATCGCTGTTTTCAAACGAGGCATAATTGATCGTTTTTTTGAAAAACCACAAGAAAACACAATTGCCGAACTTGAAATCGTTGAAATCTCCAAGCCTTAAATAGCGCTTTGAAGTGGCGCCACAGGCGCGCGTGATGTGCGTCTACGCTGAAATTCTAATCATTTGCATATCTCACCTCCGCTAATGCATGTTGTAAATTTCATGTTATTTGCATGTTTCCTTCAGGGTGTTTGCATTTACAGTGACCAGCAGGTATATGGGAATAGAGGAAGTATGGAAAAACAGCTTGGATCGACATTAGTATTAGACAACAAATGTGGTCGAATTAGAAGAAAGAAGAGTTTCATGACGGAAATTCTCGTAAATGACCAGAATGTAGTTCTGTGAATACTGGACACATCTTTGTTCGCTAACGCGGGTAGTTACTTGTCTATTCGACTTCTGGCCGTTCTCGTTGCGAATTCGTTCGCTTCCTTATTATGGGAAACGTGAACCAACATCATTTCCTATGAGGGGTCAGCACAAGAACGTCCATGACGTAGTAGACATTCTCGCAAGGAACCCGATCCCACTTCCGGGATGCTACGTTATACTAAAGAGCACATAGTATGTTTGCTTTGTTCACTGTTTCCATCCGTCAGTATTCCTTTAGACAGTGACCCGGTTTCGCAATCTTATACTAAACGAACTTAACGGTATAAACATTTTTAGGATAGTTCTTATTGACACCGAACACGATTGCAGTATTTGGGAGAGTATTGGGAATTTCCTCAATTATCACCAGATATATGAATTCTAAATTGCGTATGTTGATAGTGAAATTTGTAATAGCTTGTTGGTTATTATTCCATGCTTGCATTTCATTGGTTTTTCAGTGTTTGGTTCACTTACGGGAAAATAGTATGAGAAACATTGTAACTAAAAGTGATGCATCCTCATAAATCAGAACTTTTAAAAAGACAGCACTCAAGGTGCATATTACTTCCAGTCATGCAAAAGAATTTTTGACATTCTGGCATCCGACAACTGCGATCCATAAGCTCTACATGACGTCAGATTCATTAACATAGTTTCATTTCATTACTAATAAGGCGAGGAAAATGGATAATCATTCCTACGTATTGCGGCAAAGCCCTGGTTAGAAATATCTTATTATTGCGAATGACTTCGGAAGTTAAATCAGATTCAGTCAAGTCCCCTTGGCTATGGAAACTGGTGGAGGTCCACCAAAATGGGCAGTTTACGAAAAGAGAGCTCGCCCTAATGACGTGCTGTCGTATATAAGTTCTCATCAAATCAATTCTTTTTCACTCTAAATCACAGTCACTGCTAGTCTCAAGTTGCTAAAAGTTAAAACAACTGCACTAAGTGATAGAAAAGGAAGACATTTTCTGAAATGTGTCTGAAATTCAGATAACAATTAGACAGTTGCTAAAATATTCGTAATCGATTTATATGGTTGTTAGCTAAAAAGTGTGCAATCTTTCCTTCAACAAATATTTTATTTACAGGAAGTTGTCAGAGTACCTTTAATGTATTACTATATTTGACCCAATTTTCACCCAAATCTTCTGTAAAATATCTAGTTTAATTTTCAAAATACATTTGAAGAAAATCATTATTTCAGCTGCAAAAATGCTTTTATATCTGTGTGTACACATTTTCCGACTATTTGCACAGCACAATTTATATATTTTTAAATATATTCATGGAAAAAATTGGAATGTTCCCATTTATATTAAATTATTGGCTCGTAACAGCCTCTTTGTAAAATGTTTCAGTGGGTCGCTATGCAGACACAAATAAAGTAGAAACAAAGTTAAATTGTGGAGCAACTTTCTAAAAAAATCTTGAAAAAACAGATAAAGAAAATTTGCCAATTATATTGAATTATTCGATTCATGAACTCCGTTTCCTAACAAGCGTCCGTTATGTCGGCTAATAAATGCTCGTTTACCCATATGGATAGCTTCTAAACGTGCGTAAAGTATGAAATAAAGAGCAGTAACTGAAAGAATTTGCTTCATAAAAGTTATTCAAATATGACTATGGTTAGTACGGAGAAAGCCAGTTTTATGTATCAACAATATTCTTTAAAAACTTTCGGCCAGTCTTCCTAATAAGAGAAGATATTTTTAAAATCGTTTTACAATTGTTCATGCTTAAATTTGCAAATATGAATTCAAATGAACCTCTCTTTGGGGATGCAAATCCTGTCCTTATAGTTTATATGTCTTTTTGTCAATTATGTTTTGGTAAAACGGTGAAAGCAGTAGCTTTGTAACGCACTGTAAAGGATAGATCATTCTAAATATTCTTATATACAGTATGCCCACTAAAGTCCCTTGCCACCCTCTTAACTTCGGAACGGCTGCTGCTATATTCATAAAGTGGTGTCTGGGTATAGTAAAGTAGGCATGCGCTACTGATGAAACAGCTAACACGCTACCTGGTGGAAAACTGAGAAGTTAGCATTCCTATCTCAAAAACGGAATGAGATAGGGAAAAAAAGGGATTTACAAAGTTGTAGAGAATTATCGATTTAGTACGAAAAAATACCTTGTGGACATTAATGAGAAGAATACAAAGGTTAAATCGCGCATTTGTTCTTTCGTGATTTCCGACACTTTTACGTGACAAAACGATCTGAGAAAGTAAAAACAACTAGTTATAAAAATATACCTTTATTTGATATGTTCAAACTTCTCACCATCAGCTACAAGGCACATTTGGATCCTCGTTTGAATGTCACGTTGCACACGTTGGAGCATAGAGCGTGACACATTGGCACAAGCGTCCGTAATGCGTCGTTTAAGGTCCTGCAATGTTTGTGGAGGGGTCGCATACACCGGCTGTTTCATGTATCCCCACAGTAAAAAGTCCAGTGGAGTCAGATCAGGCGAACGTGGAGGCCACTCTTCGAAACTGCCATACCCAATTATTTGGTTCCCGAATTCTTTTATGAGGAACTGCTTCACTGGAGATGTCTTAAGTGCAGATGCTCCGTCATGTTGAAACCATACATTCCTAAGATTAAACAACGGCAGGTTCTCCACAAAATTGGGTGTTACGTTCTGTAGCAATTGTAAATATCGTGCACCCGCTAACGTGCCATTGTAAAATATTGGGCCGATCAGCCTGCTATTGTAAATTGCACACCAATCGTTAATAGCCCACCGCATTTGATGTCGAACGTCGGTAAAACATCTAGGATTTTCCAGCACCCAGTAATGGATGCTTTGCCTATTGTACATGCCATTCCATGAAAAGCATGTCTCATTCGTCCACACTATATCTGCCAAGAATGTTGGCCGGACCTGTATCTGAATCATGATGAAGTTGCACAACGCATAGCGTCGCTGCGGCATCCCTGTCCACTAAAACATGTTGAGGCGTGGGTCGGTATGGATGAGAGCCTAATTCGATTAGGATTTTCCAAACCTGACTTTTGGAGAGGCCACAGTGTTGACTGATCTCTCTTGTGCTGCATTTCGGATATGCTAGGGCGTATGCTAATACCTCATCCAATTGAACCTGCCGTGCTACCTTAGCTGGTCTGCCAGATCGAGGTCGACTAGTAACGCAGCCTGTCTCCCTTAAACGTTTTACAACAGTTAGGATGGCTTGATGAGAAGGATGTGAGACAACCTTGCTGCTGATTGTGCCTTGCGTCCACATTCACCATACAGTAAAACCATCTCACAATACTCAGCTTTGTAATACTCAGCCATGACCATGAGCATCAACATACTACAACCCCAAGATGTCTCTTTTATAGCTGTCGGGTGAACAGGCGTGGCGTGTCTTACGTATTTGCATACTGCAAAAAGTTCGAACATCAAGAGCAAGTTGCTTTGAGTTTATGCGACACTATTTTACATGATCTACGTATTGTCTACACTGTTTATAAAGACAATCAGTAAAAGGATGCAATCCTCGGGGTTTGAACCGCGGTCCTTTTGATTGGGGATCACAAGCGATATACCACTGTGCACATTGCGATGTCGTGTTTCGCCCGAAAGATAATCATTTCTCCTTCCGTTCAAGTTTAGTGACGTCACAGTGTAGGAAATCACGAAAAAACAAATGCGCTTTTTAACAGCTCTATGCATCGGATAAATGTCCACAAGGTGTCTTTTCTTACTAAATCGACGATGCTCTACAACTTTGATTATCACTTTTTTCCCTATCTCGTTCCGTTTTCGAGATAGGAATGCTAACTCCGCAGTTTTCCACCAGGTGGAGCGGTAGTAGTTTCATTCAGTAGCTCATGGCTACTTTACTATACCTAGACACCACTTTTATGAATATAGCAGCAGCCGTTCCGAAGTTAAGAGGGTGGCAAGGGACTTAAGAGGGCATACTGTATATATATATATATATATATATATATATATATATATATATATATATATATATATATATATATATACCGGGTGCGTCATAAATTCGTTCAAAGTTTAAAAATTCGTAATAAAAGAAATAATGCTCGGAAAATATTTCTGTTTGCGCGAATAGGTTCAGAGGGACATTGGATTTTTTCCCATGTAAAAATAAAAGTTTCCAAAAGTAACCGAAAGAGGACGCTTTTGTGTGACTCCGTTAAGCCTGCATTGCAGGAAAGATATGCATTACCCGTTGTCACCTTCATGCAGGATGGTGCCCTGCCCTACATTTCATGTGATATCAAGACGTTCCTGTTGGAATATTTCACTGAAGACCAAGTCTATAAGTCGCGGTTGTAAGGTTTAGTAGCCCTCATGATCACCAGACTTGACCCTGGCAAATATTTGTTGGGGGATACTTGAAGTCTCGTATGTACCGGGGCTCCCCAACCACTTTGGTGGAACTGAAAAATGTCCTTCGACAGACAGTCGCTGTCATCGATGCTAGAATCCCCTGTAATGGGCTTAGTGACGCGCCTCACTTGCCTATTACTTTGTGCTGGTAGTAATGTTGAACATCTGTTACTTTAAAATAAATGCGCAGTCTCATGTTATTGTGATGTGTTTGATTATCTGTTTGAGTTTGCCTGATTTGCATAAAACGTCTCACTATGAAGTGTGAGCGCCCTCTTTCGGTTACTTTTGGAAACTTTTTTTTTTACATGGAAAAATCCAATGTCCTTCTGATCTTATTGGTGCAAACAGAAAAATTTTCCGAGCATTACTTCTTTTATTATGAATTTTTTTAACTTTGCACGAATTTATGACGCACCCGGTATATATGTGTGTGTGTGTTTGTATGTGTATGTATGTATGTATGTATGTATGTATGTATTGATGGCATAATGAATCATGCTATTTATATAAACATTTTAAGAGACAATTTAAAATTATCAGCCCAAAATTTGGGTATTGGAAACAACTTTCTTTATTATCAAGATAACGATCCTAAGAACACGGCTCTCAACGTTCACCTCTGGTGTATCTATAACTGTCCACAAGTTTTGAAAAAACCACCTCAATCGCCAGATTTAAACCAAATAGAACATATTTGGAGAGAACTGGAGGTTTGAGTACGAAAACACGACATTCACACGAAAAGCGAACTAAAAAACAATTATGATGGAAGAATGATGAACATTCATGCAGAAATTACATAAGAACTAGTGCAACCTCTTCCCAGACGTTTAAAAGCTTTTGTGGATGCTAAAGGATATCCTACTAAATATTAATTTAACGGAAACTTAGAATATTTACTAATATGTAGACACTTTTTACAAGTGTACGATAACTTTTGTGAGATAAAGTTTTTTTCCTTTTTGATTATTGGTTTCTTAAAAATAAAGTTTTACTATGTTTTTAAAATATTTCATGTAGTTTTGTTAAGAATAGATTATAGATCTTATTATTAAATGCCCATTCTGAAATATTCCTTTTAATTAATGGATAGACTCCTATTTCATTGAAAATCGTAAGTGTACGAACACTTTTGAGAGCCACTGTATATATATATATATATATATATATATATATATATATATATATATATATATATATATGTGACATTATAAGTTGAATCTTGACATTATAAGTTGAATCTCGTCTATTTCTATAATTCGGGTCCCACATCTGTTAAGAGAGGACCCTTCCTCTCAGAAATAGCCCACCCAAAAGCAAGTGAACATCTGCAAATTCCAATGGGGAAAATAACACAATAAATTCTTTTCAGTTGATAGGATTATTAGCCATGCCGCCCAGAAGGAGTAACCAAACCCCGTCTCTAGTCATCTAAAATCCGCAGTTCACAATATCTCAGAGATAATGGCTGCAGGTGCCAGAGATAAAGGATCAAAAGTGTCAAACAATATCATAAAGATAAAGCGCACCCAATGTGCTTCTTGGTATAGCAACCGCACCACCCACGAAAAACATCTGTGTTGATGTAAACAGTCGCTGACTTTGGTACAGCCCCTGACTAAGAGGCAGTCTGCGATTGTCTGTCTTTGTAAGCACTTGTATGTTTCGCGTCATGCTAGAAAGACGCTCTGATATCCGCTCCCAAATGTTATGAAATAAAAAACTGCAGTTTTATAGAACTTTGCCTCGTTTCTGCTTATTGAATGTGTTATGGAAATCATGTGGTGAAATGACACAAGCCGACAGGATAATACTTTGCGAAGGAAACCTAATGGATTTTAATAAGAAGAAATCAAATTGATTAAATGGACTTATATGCATTTTTAAAGCAATAGAAGACAAGAAGGACAAACATGGCGGACGAGCCTTGCTTCCCAATTCCCCACACCGAACCGAGCAGGGTATCATGTGTCACCCACGTTAGAGAATGCGGTGATAGCTCACTGATAATATAGTTGAAAGACAGTTTCGTTTTTAAAAGATGGAAGTTCGAAGAGAACAAGAAAAGCTCAAAGGGGCTCTGTTTCTCGACTAATTAAACAATTCGAAGAAATTCAACAACAGCCAGGATATAAAAGTAAATTACATGCACTAAAGGATCAACTGGAAATGAAGCGGAAAGAATTATATGATTTGGATAAAAACGTTGCAGACATGATAACGGAAGAAGGAGAACTAGATACGGATATGGAAAGCTCAGAGACCTATCAAACTAAAATACTTGAAACCATACATAGGATTATTGAAATAACACAAGAGAAGGAAGTCCTGGAAGACAAATCAACTGACAATCTCTCTACTAAAGATATGAAACCCATCACCGCAAAATTGCCAAAAATAGAACTAAAAAAATTTCACGGAGACATAACCACTTGGATGTCGTTTTGGCAAACATTTGAATCCACCATCAACAACCGGAAAGAATTATCCCGAGTGGAAAAATTGAATTATTTAATCTCTCTTTTGGATGGAGAGGCAGCCAAAACAATAGCCGGATTCGCAGTGACAGCTGAAAACTACCCGGATATAATACAAATATTAAAGAAGAGATACGAGAATACCGATAGAACTATTGATTACCACATTAAAAAAATATTAGCCATCCGCCCGATAAAAGATTCCAACGACCTTCCCGCCCTGATAACAAGCATCACGGAATTATATACACACCTACGCAGCTTAAAGAACTTAGAAGTGAACCAGGACAATGAAGTAATAAATGCAAAGATCAGGACTATTTTCCCGGAGGAAATTCTCCTTTTATACGAGAGAAGCAAAGGGAAGAAAAATCGAAAAACCGAAGAAATGCTGGATTTTATAGATGAGGAACTAAGAATTCGAGAAAATCTAAAACCTCCGACGTTCCTGAACCCAACTGCTGAGGTTTTTAAACCAAAGAATGTTTTGACGCAAAACTGGAAGAAGCCACCTCGTTATTCCCCGAGAGCTGAAGAAAATGGAACGAGACCTTGGAGTCAGACTACACCTAACAACTACACACCTAATAACTACTCATCCCCACGACCGCCACAATTAAATAGATTATCAACTCGAGATAATACACAAAGGTTATGTTACAGATGCGGAAAGGCCGGACATTTGGCGAGGATGTGCAGATCCGCCTGACATCTAATGACACCTCCCAGGCAACGGACAGTCAACCACCATAGTGATGATAACGGACAATTCTTAAAGACTATGTTGCGAGTGTCAAACAGTAAGAACTTTCCGTGTTTATTGGATACCGGTTCAAATGTGACAATCATGCCAAAATCTTGGCTACCTGGACTTACCTATAAAGAAAGACCCATGGAACCGCAAACAGTGCAACAAACGCAAGGTAAGATTATTATTGTTAAAATTATCAGTGTAGAAGCTACGATAGGTGATCTAACCAAAACTATTGAAGTGTATGTTATAGATACCCATTTGAATTACATCTTATTATCTTTGCCACATATGAAATTATTTAACTTGAATATTAAATTAAGTGATTGTAGTGTATATCAGGATAATCTAGATATTACTCTTAACAAATTATCGAGTTGTTATCATAATGTTTCATATCATCTCAATTCTAATATAAAAAATAAGAATAATAATAACCATGAGAGTCAGGAGGATGTCGAGAGTACCATATTCATAGAGACGAAATATTTTTATAATTCTAATAAAATTGTAGATAACCAATCTAATCCAAGTAAGGGAGTAACTGAAAATTCTAATGATATGATTTGTGCTAAAAAGTATTATAGTTCTGTTATAAGTGAGTGTGATGATATATGTAAGTCGAGTAAATTGATAAATGAATATCCTGATGAAATAACTGTGCTAAATTTATTATGGTCGTATTGAAAATAATTGTGATGATATATGTAAGTCGAGTAAATTGATAAATGAATATCCTGATGATAATAACTGTACTAAATTATATTATGGTCGTATTGAAAATAATTGTGATGATATAATGCTAACGAATGGCAATGGAGAACATGAGCATCCAAAAACGTCTATGCAAATCAGGAAGACACTTGATTTGACTGAAGACTCTAAGACTCAGAATGCCATTCAGGATAAATTACCTGAATTTGCTAACATGAATCTATCGTCGGAGCTCATTCCTCTATTGTCATCGTTTATTGGTATTTTTGCTAAAAGTAAATATGATATTGGGAGAGTAAATATGGAGCCTGCTAGAATTATTACCATATCAGAATTACCTATAGCTTTGAGGCCCTATAGAGCGTCGCAAAAAGACAATTTAGAAATTAAGACCCAAATCGACGAATTATTAAAACATAAAATAATCAAACCCTCACATGGACCTTACAGTAGCCCCGTCACTCTGGCCCACAAGAGAGGAGAAGGAAAAACCCGACTATGTATAGATTTCCGAAAACTAAATGAGATCTGTAAAACGGACAGAGAGCCAATACCCCGTATTGATCACCTTTTGGACCAATTGAGTACAGCTAGGATATTTTCCTCACTAGATATTGCTTCAGCCTACTGGCACATTCCTTTAGAGGAGGGGAGTCAAGAAAAATTAGCCTTCACCTGCAACTATGGGTTATATCAATTTCAGGTATTGCCTTATGGGTTTAAAAATTCTCCCGCGATTTTTCAAAGAACCATGCGACACATATTAAACAAACATAGAGTTAACTTCGCACTGAACTACTTTGATGATTTAATCATTTTCTCAAATACTATGGAAGAACATTTAGAGCATCTCCGAGCAATATTCCAGATCTGTGTCCAAGAAAATCTTAAATTAAAGTTATCAAAGTGCCAATTAGCGCAAAAGAAAATATCCTTTTTTAGGATATGAGATTGGAGAGGGTACGATGTCGCCAAATAATTCAAACATAGAAACTATCAAGAAATTAATTCCACCAAAAAACGTAAAACAACTCCAAGGATTTTTAGGGAGTGTCAATGTATACAACAAATTTATCAAAAATTACGCTAAATTGAGAAAACCCCTAAATGAGTTATTAAAAAGAACGTTAAATGGGACTGGAACGACGAACGTCAACAAGCGTACGAAACACTTAAAATGTCACTAATTTCCAAACCGATTCTAACCATACATAATCCAAATTACCCTTGTAAATTATTTGTGGATGCTTCAGGAGAGGGGATAGGATGTGTCCTAAAACAGGAGTACCCTGATGGAACACTACACCCTGTAGCATATCATTCACGAGGTTTAAGACCATATGAAAAGAACTACAGTGCTTCGGAACTTGAATGTCTCGCGATTGTTGACTCTGTTGAGAAATTTCACTGTTATCTGCACGGAACTAGATTCACCATTTTCACGGACCATGCCGCCTTAGTATGGCTGAAATCTATTAAACACTTAACAGGAAGATTATTCCGCTGGTCCCTAAAGTTATCAATGTACGACTACGACATAAAATATAAGAAGGGTTCGACCAATCACGAAGCAGATTTTTTGAGTAGACAGCCGATTTCCCACTTTGTCCAACAACAAATCAATTTGATAACATTAGACGAAATAGAAGAACACCAACAGGCAGACAATACCCATAATCCGAGATTTCAGAAAAGAGATAATGTAGTGACTATCCAGAAAAAGGGTTTGACAAAAATATTTATTCCTACTTCATTACGGTTGAAATTATTGACAGCAGCACATCTTCAATTTGGCCATCCTGGGATCCAAAAAATGATACAAATATTGTCACCTATTTATTATTGGGATACTATTATTATTGACATAGCGAATTATGTAAAATATTGTGAAATATGTCAGCTAAACAAAAAATCACATCAAAAGAGATTTGGATTATTACAGGCTTTACCTCCCGCAAAGCTACCGTTCGAATTAATGTCTATTGACACTATCGGAGGTCTAGGATATTATAATTCAAGGAAAAAATATCTACATTGTGTAATGGACCATAGCACAAGATACATCTGGACATTCGCAAGTACCACCTCAACTACAGACACATACATTAATTGCTTAAAACAAATTTTTCAGATTAACAAACCAAAGAAATTATAAGTGACAGAAACGCCGCATTCACATCAACCAAGTTTAAACACTTCTTAAAAAACCATAATATATCACAAATTTTGACCGCCTCTCATAGGCCTGAAAGCAATGGGAAACAGGAGAGAGTAGGAGCCACCATTATGCAAAGAATGCGCTGTAAAATTAATGGGGATACACAGAAAACACCCTGGCCGAAAGTTCTAGAACAGGTTACCGTAGATTACAATAATACCCCTCATCAAGTTACCTCATTCCCTCCAATATATCTATTATATGGATGTTCCCCATACATTTCTCCATTAGCTGAAACTAAGATTTACCCAGATTTAGATAGAGCGAGAGAGATTGCATACGAAAAAACTATCATTGACCATCAGAAAAACAAGGTACAGTATGATAAAAAATTCAAAAACTCCCCGTTTAAAGTAGGTGATACCGTCATGATAGACACATTTCATTACCCCAACACCCGCAAACTAACCCAAGCGTACGAGGGGCCTTTTACAATCACAAAACAATTATCCGATGTGACATATGAAATTAATAAGCGAAACCCACTGACGAAAACAAACGTCGACGTAATTCATGCATCTAGGCTACGATATTTTAATTCAGCACAGAATTTTGAATTGTGTGAGGGAACGAAACCCCAGTCGCCCAACAGCTGATAGCAGATAAACAACCTAGAGAGGCGAAAAGAAACCCCAGTCGCCAAACAGCTGATAGCGGATAAACAAACCGAGGAGGCTAGGAGTAACAGTTGAACCCTGACCCCACCCAACAGAAGTAGGTCAAACGACGAGTAGTGTTTTAGAGGGGGAGGTGAGAGAGTGAGTCCCCAATTCCTTTGAGTGTGTAAAAAGAGACGAATAATAATTTTACCTTAACCAAACTAGCTGAAGTTGTCAGAATTATTTTATTATTTTTTTTATATATAAATTATGGATTTAAGAAAAAAATGGAAGGAGGAAATTTGTACCTTTCAGTAGAATTTTAAATTCATTTAAATAGGACAGGCTTATTCAAAGACAAGCTATCATGGGAAATTAGTACTCTGATTAGCAGATGTCATCATAAGTCAGAACACTACAGCTAGGTTAGAAGGATAAGGTAATTGAAAAATTGAGCTTGAGAGAGATGAATACTGGAAGGGTAAAAGGATTAATTTCGCTCAATGTAGAGAGATCTAGAAGAGTAAAGGAAAGAGATCTTGAGATTAAGGAAAATAGAAGTTATTCCCCTGTATTAAAGAATATAGTGAATTAAAAAACATGAGAGAATTTAAGTGGAATGAAAGAGATGAATAATCTAATAATTGTAAAAAGCATTGTGTTCATATGATATATTTGTGTCTTAGTAAGGATTTTATTATATTACATCACCTGTTATTTCTTTTTCATTATTACGCACTACTATCATATTATCTATTTTATGATCATACTGGCATTATTGTAATTGTATAAATAGTAATTATTATCTGAGTAAACCAGTGCTCTAGAAGTGTAAATAGTATTGAGTTATATTTTTCTGAATTGAACTAAATTAGTGCGTGATTGTCAATATGTTTTCCTATTTAATTAATGTTGAGTTACGTTTACCTGAATTGAAGTATTTAATGTATCATTTCTGTGTATTGATTTAGCATTGATTTACAAGTATCAGAATTGAACTGTTATTGTGTATGATTTCATGTAAATTACTATTGAGTTAGAACTGATTTTCGGTATAATGTATCTGCATGGAGGTTCAATTAAGCCATATCCATTACCATTTCTATGTTATTCTTTCATGGCTATACCATTATATTATCTTATACCTTATTTTATTCATAATTATTACCAGACTATTGATGTATTTGCAGAGAGATTCAATTATGCCATATCACTTGCCATTTCTATGTTATTATTTTCATGGCTATACTAGTATATTACCTTGTTATTTTATTCTCCCACTAATATTGTTATAATTATGTACTTTTTAATTACTATTAGACTATTGTTGTAATTGCGCACCTATTAATTTGAGGCCGAGTAATTGTATTGTTATGGTATTGAACACGATGACTGGAGATGGAGGAATTTAGATAGGTGGAGAACTTCTCCAGAGATACGGAAAGATTTATAATTCCAGCTAACGTATGTCGATATAAAGAGCTTGATACTGCAGATCAAGAGTTTTATATCGATTATGACTTAACTTAAAAATTGAAGTAGTAAAACTTATAATGTTGATCTTGCAGAGTGAATTAGGTGAGGTCCCAACATACTCACACTCAGGTGTCTCTCACCCTATGCAGGCATAGGATGATAGCCTCTTGGGAGGGGGGATGTGACATTATAAGTTGAATCTTGACATTATAAGTTGAATCTCGTCTATTTCTATAATTCGGGTCCCACATCTGTTAAGAGAGGACCCTTCCTCTCAGAAATAGCCCACCCAAAAGCAAGTGAACATCTGCAAATTCCAATGGGGAAAATAACACAATAAATTCTTTTCAGTTGATAGGATTATTAGCCATGCCGCCCAGAAGGAGTAACCAAACCCCGTCTCTAGTCATCTAAAATCCGCAGTTCACAATATCTCAGAGATAATGGCTGCAGGTGCCAGAGATAAAGGATCAAAAGTGTCAAACAATATCATAAAGATAAAGCGCACCCAATGTGCTTCTTGGTATAGCAACCGCACCACCCACGAAAAACATCTGTGTTGATGTAAACAGTCGCTGACTTTGGTACAGCCCCTGACTAAGAGGCAGTCTGCGATTGTCTGTCTTTGTAAGCACTGTATGTTTCGCGTCATGCTAGAAAGACGCTCTGATATCCGCTCCCAAATGTTATGAAATAAAAAACTGCAGTTTTATAGAACTTTGCCTTGTTTCTGCTTATTGAATGTGTTATGGAAATCATGTGGTGAAATGTCACATATATATATATATGGTTATCAAAATAATGGAAACACCTACCAATATTAGTTGTGCTTATGAATGTGCGTCTTATTCCTTAAAAAACAAGTCTGGCAACCGATTTTTTTTATATAATATAGTGTATGTATTATTCTACTGTCAGGTAGCAGTAATGAAGCTAAGGGCATTGTGCTTTTGGGGGGAACAGCGTAAAATGTCAAACCTTGCAGACCTTGTGAAAAGGGCAAATTGTCGGAGTGCGTTTAAATTGGAGTATCTGTTACTGCAACCCAAAGGCTAATGGGTGTTTTTCGAGCTATGATATCGCAAGTCATGATAGCATACAGAGTGCACGGAAAACATCCTTTGCCAAACAGAATAGTGGACGAAAGGGAGAGCTGAGTGAAAGTGACGAACGAGGTATTGAAGCGGATTGTGACATGAAGATAGAAAACAACTGCAACCAAAATGACCGAAGAGTTCAATCGGCATCTGCATATTCCGGTTTCAACCATTAGAGGTAGAAGTGAACTTCACAAACAAAGCATTTACGGAAGAGTAGTTATTCCCAAGCCAATTGTAATAGATGTCAATACAAAATATCGTCCACAATGGTGCCACTAGCGCAAATTCTGCTAGAGTAATATGTCGAAAAACGGCATTTGATCCGACGAATCATTATTCACATTGTTCCTCGCAACAGGACGTGCGTATGTCTGGAGAACACGTACCCCAGCGTAATATTCTGGTTATCGCATCTCAACTGTCAATCATGGAGCTAGATCTATCAGGGTTTGGGATGGCATTTCATGGTTTTCTTCAGGCCCTATTGTAACCCTAAAAGGGAGATTGGATGAAAAGGACTATGTCGAAATTTTAGCTCACTAGTCCATCCTATGGTGCAAACATTGTTTCTTGCAGGAGATGGCGTTCTCCGTTATGATAATCCCCCTATACATACAGCTAAATCTATCAAGTATTAGTTTGAAGAACATGAAAAAGAAGTCAAATATCTTATCTTGCCCTGTACAATCCTCCCGACTATATATCATCCGACCACTGTGATCTGTATAAGTGGATAGATAAATGTATCGATATCCTCCACATCATCTCTACAGGAAGTTTCATGATTTTTCCCTGAAGAATGGTATAATATATTCTTAACCACTATTTATGACTTATATAATCCAATTCCAAGGTGAATCAGGTGGCATTACGTGACAAAAGCGATCCTGCCCCGTATTAATAAAGGTTCTCATGGTGTTTCTTAGTGTTTCCATTATTTTGATAACCACGTGTATATATATATATATGTGTGTGTGTGTGTGTAGATTTTTTCGTACATAGCAGACTCGTGTTTCATGCTAGTAGAAAACTTCATTTTAATATAAGTTTGAAAATGTTTAAATAATTAAAGTAATATATTTTTTCAGAGGTAAGATTAAATTCGTCGTTAGTACTGATCCAGAGCTTAATTAAAACATTTTTCGCGGAATGAAAAATGCAGTTGTTTGTTTTTGTTTTTATTTCAACATAAAGTAGAATTCTTTTGTGTTCTGTCAATTATGTGAGTTCAAAATAATAGCGCGTTTTACTAGTAGGGTTATTCTCCCGAAAGGAAATAGAAAATGGGCTTGTGATTTAGACAGTATTCTAATAAGAAAATAAGCAAGCATTCTGCCTGGTTAATGCAATTTCTGTTGCATCATCTGACCGTTAGAATGCGAAATACTATTTACCTAACTTATTAATATCTTTCTGCAATGAGTATCAGTTTAACGTAACAATATAAGAGGGAGACAGTTTAAAAATTGAAATAGTTACAGGAATATTTTTTTTAATAACATAATTATTATACGCTTTTCCCTTAGTTGTATTGTAAATTGGATTTTTATTATCACTACACAAATTTAATTGTATAAGTAAAACAGAACTTAAACAACATGTGCATGAAGACTCGGTTCTGACTTAGAAAATAATAGTATATTTAAAACTAAGGGGAGGAATAGAAATTGCATTTATGGAATGAATACCCAATGAATCCTACCAGGAATCTTAAATCCTTATTTAACTATAAACCATCATCGTTGTGGCACTCAGGGTGACAGGTAGAACTTCGTCAATGACAAATCTCGGCTTATTTCGAAAACGGACTGTAACAACCCAGTGAATAAAATAAGTTACGGCTCATTTTATCTCTTCATAATTTGCCTACTACAGTCTACTTTGGTCTCTTCCTTATAGGCCCGAGAGAGAGGAATACAAAGCTTTCGCAAGAGTTATGACAAAAGCTGGTTCGAAACTAAAATAGAAATCAATTTCTCAAAACATCGTTCACGGCACTCAGGGAAAAAAGGAAATTATTTTCTTCCGCATCGGCAAACTCATGTATCAGATATTTTGTTTTAAATGTTCTCCAGTTGAAACTGCCGTTTGGATCTAGTTAACGTTTTTAAACGATTCACGTAGTTAAAAATTTTATCTCATCACTGAGAGATGCAATCATATGATGGACCTTGACCCTTTAGACCAGTGCTCCCCAACCTTTTAATCGCCGCCGACCGGTCAAAGTTTGATAATTTTACCGCGGCCCGCTGAGAGGGGCTATGACTGCAATTTTTATTCATAATCTTGAAATGTTTAATACACAATAAACTAATTTAAAATAGTTACATTTCTTCTTCTGTTACAAAGGTATAAATTAGCACAAACCCGACAAACTCGCACTAACCCGAGAGAAATACACCACAGTAAATAAAATGGAAATAATTTAATGTTCCTTGAGCGGTCCAGTACCATTTGATCCACGGACAGGTACCGGTCCGCGGCCCGGGGGTTGGGGACTACTGCTTTAGAATATATTTTTGAATCATGCTTCTTCAGCCCTTTGTTAATAGTAATACGGCACACTCCAAATACTGCTACTGAAGGTATTACTTCGAAGTACCCGATAACTCCCGTGACACATTGCTTTGGTCTTAAAGTTGCGTCAATTAGTATCTACTTTAAAATATACAATGGAAATCACATCTGCAAACGTGCACTAGAAGCACGCTTATAGGTTTTTCCGGGCACATTATTATATCACGGGTCGGTAATTAGAGCGACCGGTTGCTGGTAACCCTTATTTCGGTCGCATTCTATGCCCGATGGTTGGGCGTTTATTTCATAACATTAAAAAAGAGCCGTGTTTTCATTACACAATCACTCGTGGTAATTAAACTATGCGTCATGAAACGGAAAGTTACTGTAAATATCGGGGGGAAATTAAGATCTACCTGTTTTCTTTCTTTTTACAGTGTAGCAAATACAGTTTGTCCTCTAATTCTCCTTGCATGAAAAATCGGTTATCTGTCACGAAGAAAGCCTTTCTTAAAAATTTAATACATAAACCTCATCGTTTGAATACTACTGAAAATGATGTTTTATCAATTATGCAATAGAAGTTAAATTGCTTCAATTTTCCTTCAGAGTATGCTGCAATAAAAGTAAGATTCGGTATGGATATTATATTAAGACTCGTAATCCTACCTCGCAAATCCTTCGTTCCACACACCAAATACTTCACAATACGAAGTGATAAAACGGGGTCTTATGAATAAAACAGGTATCTAAAAACTATAAACTAGGTATACACATTTAGAAATCTGATCATAAAAAGGATACATACCGAATAAAATCGTATATTTTCTGTTGAATCATTATGTCACTACTTGGGTTCTATTTCTTTATATTTCTGCTAGCTCATGTGTCAGAAAAAAGGATGAACAGCGTATTATTAAACAGGTCATTAACATTGCTGAAATTCTGCTTATTCAGCATAATGAGAGAAAAATAGAAACGCCCATGTTTCTGTCCCATCTCTCTCCAAGCTTTCTAGTGAACAAATCCATTCCATAATGAAAGTCCCTCCGCCGAGATTACTAAAAAATTAGGTGTCGTGGTCTGAGACATAGTCTCTGCATTGTAAACAGAAATCTTGGCAAGTGGTAAACATGGTTGAAAATACACGTCTGTGCTCTGATTGTTTTCAATCGGAAATAAAATACTCGCAGCTGTTTACATAGTCGATGTTCACACATTTTTAAGTATTACATATGCTATGTGACGATAGTGAAGAATAGAATCTTAAAAAATACTGCCTACCTATATTATATATTATGAGTTTATCTCGTAAACGAATCTGTATACTCCCATATTAATGTTTAATAGTCGATTAATATTTTTAAAGTTTGCATTTAAAACTTATATCAATCAATTTGTGATAGCTGTTTTGTCCTTCAAATGTTAATCTTTTAATAACCTGCCTTTACGAAATTGAGGTATAAAGGATTTTTAACACATTATAAACTACATACTTCTGAAAATTAAACTTTAATAACATTTAGTAGAATAAGTGCTTTCTGTTCAAGGCAAACTAAAAATGTCTCTTATACACTGCTGGCCACTGTAAATGCAACACCCTGAAGGAAACATGCAAATAACATGAAATTTACAACATGCATTAGCGGAGGTAAAATATGCAAATGATTAGAAATTCAGCGCAGACGCACATCACGCGCGCCTGTGACGCCACTTCAAAGCACTATTTAAGGCTTGGAGATTTCGACGATTTCATGTTCGGCAATTGTGTTTTTCTTGTGGTTTTTTCAAAAAAACGATCAATTATGCCTCGTCGAAAACAGCGATAATCTTTTGATCAAGTATCCGAGTTCGACAGAGGAAGGATAGTGGCCTACCGAGATTGTGGATTATCTTTCAGGGAAATCGGTAGTCGTGTTGGACGAAACCAAACAACTGTAATGCGGATATGTGATCGTTGGATGCAGGAGGGTACGACGGACCGGCGTGTTCGATCGCATCCACCGCAGCGCACCACTTCACGTGATGACAGGCAAATTGTGCGCATGGCAGTGACGGATCGCTCAGTCACATGCAGTCTGTAACGCATCATCCAGTGTCTGCGCGTACCGTTCGACGCCGTTTACAGCAGAGTAGTCTGTCCGCAAGACGTCCATTGCTTTGTCTACCCTTGACGCAGAATTTCCGCCGCCAATGGTGCGATGACAGAAGGATGTGGACGGCAGAATGGAATGAAATTGTCTTTACTGACGAGTCACGCTTCTGTCTGCAACACCACGATGGTCGCATTCGAGTCTGGAGACACCGTGAAGAGAGGATGCTGAACAGCTGCGTTATGCACCGCCACAACTGGTACTGCACCGGGTATTATGGTATGGGGCGGTATTGGATATCACTCTCGCACACCTCTAGTACGCATTGCCGGTACTTTAAACAGCCAGCGCTACATCTCCGAGGTGTTGGAGCCAGTTGTCCTTCCTTACCTTCAGGGCTTGCCCACAGCCATATTTCAACAGGATAATGCGCGACCACACGTGACACGCATTGCCCAACGGTTCTTCGTCAATCGCCAGATTGAATTGCTTCCCTGGCCGCCTCGCTCTCCGGATCTTTCGCCAATAGAAAACATGTGGTCCATGTTTGCTCTACGATTGACCCAGATTCCATCCCCAGCTGCCACAGCAGATCAACTTTGGCAACGTGTGGAAGCTGCTTGGTCTGCTGTACCCCAAGAACTCATCCAAAGTCTCTTTGAATCAATGCCGAGGCGTGTGGTAGCGGTGATCTCCAACAATGGCGACTACTCTGGCTACTGATTTTGGCAGGAAGCACACTTTACAGAAGTCTATAAATTTAATCATTTGATACTTGGTCAACATGTTATCTACAAAATAAATTTTGTTGTGATATCTCTTGTCTTTCTTGGTGTTGCGATTTGGGTGGCCAGAAGTGTACATTTGTTTTTGTTTTTGCTATATTGATTCCTATAAACGGTTTATTCTTATAACCACTGATCACTATAAGCGGTATTTACTGTATTTTTAACATAGCAATTAAAAATATTAAAACAGGTACTGAAAAGTAAATTGGATTCCAGCTGTCTTGTTAAATTTTATCTCTTTTTTACATGAGAAACAAAAATATTAGCAAAAAACGTATTATTAACGACGAAGCAGAACCAGATAGGGAAAATGAAAATAGTTTTGACTATTCTGAAAAACATTCAGAGCAGCTTTCAATTCCCCAAATTTATAGACCGTCTATATCTTAGAAAAACAATATTGAGAATTCAATTGTACCATATGATGGTTCTCCTTATCATAGTATACTGAAAAATGGTTTTGGAATTTCGAAAGTGTTATAAATGTTACATTTCATTAATCTACATAAATTAATATTTGCAAAAAGATCTATGATTAGGAGAGCAAAACATTCCGTTTAATCAAAACCTTAATTTCTTTAGAACTTTCATTTGATCAAAAACTTTCATTTAATACCCGGGTACCTGAGTATTAAACGAAACAACTTTTAAAATATTGGTCCAGTTGTCCGCAGCAAAATTGAAATTTTGCTGATTTGGTACTTTTGTTTAAAATTGTATAAGAGAAATGTAATCAAAAAGATTAAAAACCTGTATTTTATAAAATTGGCGATTCCAATCAATATATATATATATATATATATATATATCTTACTATTAACAGCTGAAGGTAAACAAATGTTAGTTTGTTAGACACGGGGACGGGCTAATCTCGCGAACCGAGCATAGCAGGATATCGTGACTGGTACAGATATACGCGGACGGCCGAGACGCATGCACTGATGTTATCCTCAACTTTCAAAAATTTAAACTTTTATAATTATTCAATTAAAACTGCCGAACTCAATAGAAGAGGACAGCAGAAAAAGTTGACATTCCGGGTGGGCCAGCTCCTTTCCGTTTCTCAAAGTTCCGTTCACCGAAGTAACGGTGGCTCAGAGGTATGGCTCCTGACGTCTAATCCTAAGGTTCCGGGTTCGAAACCAGCCGCCGTCGGGTGCAAGAACATATTAGAAGAACATAATTGAAATCCACAAGAACATAATTGAAATAAATTTGAAGTACCAGGAATAATTTTAGTTTTAGAAAAGGAGAAGTTAAAGCCTTTAGAATTTTTTTTGTAATTGAATGAGCTTTTTTGTTTAAAATGCAAAATTTGAAAAAGGAAATTTTAAATAATTATTTTTTTTTAATCTAATATATTTTTAAAAGGGAATAAACAGTTTTTAATCTTTAAGATATAAAGCCATTTCATTTTAAATCAAAAAAAGCAACACATCGGGTTGCCACTCAGCTAGTATATATATATATATATATATATATATATATATATATATATATATATATATATATATATATATATATATATATATATATATATATATGTGTGTGTGTGTGTGTGTGTGTGTGTGTGTGTAAACCAGAAGTTTCCCTTAGAACCCCAACTTCGAAAAATTTCCTTTAAATGTGTCAAATACTATGCGCATTCTTATTAAAACAATTTCTCATTTGTGAAATCTTTTATTGAATAATCCCGAAATGTTTTGCGACAGAGCATCAGTTCTGTCATCCTGCAATATTTCATATGAACATTATCCTTTGTTCATCATTAAACAGGTAGTCCACAAAACAAATTCAAAGACTTTTTTATAACAGATTAGTTTCCCCGAAGACGTGTATAATCACTTTAGCATGATCCAAAGCACATTCGAACTCTTTATAAATATTTTGTATTGCATGAAAATGGATAATCTGCAGTCTTAACAAAATTATGAAACCCAGAACCTAAACTTCGTCCCTTACAAAAATAAAGAACGAATTAAAGTACATTCTATTATAATATAAATATAAATAAGGAAACAGGAAGGACTTACCGAGACTTTGCCACAGAATGGAAAATGCGAGAACAGCGTGTTACTTTATTTTATGTTTCAGCAACAACAAATACAAGACACAGAGTGATACCTTTCGAAATCAAGCAAACTGTAGCAATTAGTTCGGAAGGATATTAACCACATCCTTCTACAAGCCCGTTGAAATAGGTCACGCATCCTCGACTTTGGCCAGCGAGGATATGAAGAAATCAAATGAGACGCAATTTTCGCAATTTTCGGAAAAAAAGCTTAATGAAAATATATATTTAGCAAATTTTGAAAGAAGAAAATTGTTGCCTGTTTAGAAAAATCAAGTCACTGAAATTTTGTTACAAAATACGTGAATCCTTTATATAAAAATAAGAAAATATAAAAAATTCGGATGAATAAAAATGGAAGTTATTCATTATCTCAAATCCCACTCAAGCAAATTCCGTTTTACATATTTTGTAAGATTCTTATAAGGGCGGACAGTTTTCAATTTTCTAAATGGATGCTAAGATTTAGAAAAATAAGTTCTTAAAATATGAAAATATTCAGGACTGCATTAATATAAACTAGGATTTGAGTGATGCAGTAAAATTTAGAAGATTAGTAAATCTTAGAATTGACTTGGATACTCGAACATTTGCAATATCCTCTTAAACGGGTCAATTTCATGATTAACCTATGTTTTACAGTAATAACCGAACTAAAATCTTGTGCATCAATACGTGTGAAAAATGGCCCAAAAATAATTCTCGATCATTAAGGAGGCCAGATAATCTTTTTTCATTATTTGTATACGACAACTTTTTCATTAAATTTGTCTTTTTATATACACTGAAGTGCCACTGAATTAGGGATAGTAAAGCCTATGCAAATTGTGTAGCGCTGCGCATCATGTATGCACAAGTGAGGGCGCTGTGGTAACTGCATATATAGCGCGTACTGTGGTTGTTCTGAATTAGTTGTTGGAATTGCCAGTATGGGTAAACTGCCTGATTTAGACGCCTTCGATCGCGGACAAATCGTAGGTGCGGGACGCATGGGCCATTCAATTTCTGAAATCGTCAGACAGCTAGGATTTTCGAGGTCGACAGTGTCAAGAGTATACCAAGAATACATGTATGGTGGAAAAAAAAACTAGCGATCGGGCAAACTACAAACGACAATTAGTCTTGACAGTGCGTGGTGAGAGACGGCTCAGGCGTATTGTACGTAGCCAGCGAAGCCAAACATTAGCTCAAATTACCACCCAGTTTAATGACGGTGCCAGTCGTACAGTCAGTAAATGGACTGTGCAACGCTCGTTTCACCGTATGGGTTTCGGGAGCCGTCGACCTACGAGAGTACCATTGCTCTATACTCGCCATCGGGCTGCACGTCTTGCCTGGGCAAGAGAGCACAGAGACTGGTGTGTAGAGGACTGGAAACGAGTAGCATGGAGTGATGAGTCTCGATTCCGACTACTTAACGCCGACGGGAGGCTGAGAATATGGCGTCTGGCTCATGAAGCCATGGATCCTGCATGCCTGGCTGGAACTGTACAAGGGCATGGTGGCTCAATCATGGTCTGGGGTGTTTTTTCGTGGCACAGTTTGGGATCTTTGGTGCCTGTACCAACCTCCGTCAATGCAATTCGGTACGTAGAATTGCTGGGTGATCACCTCCATCCGTTTATGCTGTTCTGTTATCCGCATGGTAATGGAGTTTTCCCAGCAAGACAACTGTACCTCTCACAAGTCCCGGTTGGCTACTGGCTGGTTGGATAAGCATTCCTCTGACTTCTCTGTCATGAATTGGCCACCTAGAAGCCCAGACTTAAATCCTATTGAGCATCTTTGGGATATTTTGGAACAAGGCGTGAAAGGCCATCACACAGCACCAAAGAACCTTACTGAATTATGGACAGCTTTAGCCAATATTTGGCAAGCCATTCCCGTGGAATGTTTCCAGAAACTTGTTGAATCTATGCCTCGTCGTGTGGCAGCCATTATCAAGGCCAGAGGAGGCCCAACTCGTTACTAGGTAGGTATCCCTAATTCAGTGGCACTTCAGTGTAATTCATTGTGAATAGAAAAGACTTGGAAATTTCATAATAAAAATTTTTAATTAAAATGTAAAATCATGTTTAGGTCTTGCTATATCTGTCCTATTTACACACATTATTTTTTGCTTTGTGCCATTAGGAAACGTTTCAAAATAATTGCTCTACAGGATTTGTAAACTTATAAATGAAATATGTTTATTTCAAACAAAATATTTTTCCAATTTTTACCCATAATCAAAATTTCTGAAGACAGCTTAGTGAAAAATGAGCATAGAAATGCTGTAGATAATTCGCGGGTAATTTTAGATATATCCCTTTAAAAATGTCAAACCTCCATTCCGAGGTAAGTAGACAGAAGGATAAGCATAGACAGTACAGCATAAAAAAAGTTGCATCTAGATTTATAGTGATCGTAGGACCATGCGGTTGTGTTATTCAATTCTAAAAGTACTGGAGTATATTTTACGCTAAGAACATAAAACTGTTACCATTTATTCTACGTAGGTGTAAACGGATAACAAGTAATTTGGATTATGGTGTTATCAGATACTCGTATTACAGAGTATATATATTTTTCCGGATTTCAAGGGGCTGGGGGTGCCTTGAGTGGATGACAGATCTGTACTGTTTGTCCGGCATCCTCCAGCCCCACAGCAATGGAAAATGCCACCGAACTTGGGAAATTAACCCTCTACTGCGTATTCAGGCTCTTGCTACGTAGTGACTGGTCTTCAGGTGTATCATGGACGATGGACCTTAATGGTCTGGGGGTCCGAGGTGTCAAACTCAAAGGTGTTCCGGATTTCAGGAGTTCGTGTATTTTGCAACTCTCATTTACATATTTGAATGTAATTGCACTAAAGTAGTTATAGAATGTTCCCGCTTCAACCAAGATTGTCTGCATATTCTTGAAGGTGGCAAATCCTAATCGGCCTCTGGCGTTCAAAAATGACTCTGTAACTGGCTTTTCTGAATGACTGAAAGTCAGATAAGCAAAATGATTATTTCCTTTTGTTAGTTTTTTAGTTCAAATCATTTAAGAACATTTTTCATCATATCGATTTACTAACAACAAAAATAATGGTTTTTTCTGATTAATGTTCTTCATGAGATATCTAAAAATACATGAATGACATCTTAAATGACACTATCTATTGTCTGGTTAGACTGTAAATGATTTTTAATGAATGAAAGAATCTACCCCTTTGAGCATTTGCGAATTCACGACGTCAATAGTTCACGCCTCATAAAGCAACTACGAAATTTGTAACAACTAATCCTGCAATATCTGGTAGGATGTTTCTCCATTTATATTTCAGAACTCCGATTGATGGAAATACTGGACTAAAAGGGGACGAACCAAGAGAACAAGGTCTGTTTAGCAGAAGAAAGTGCTGCGAACGTCAAACAGTAAATAATTCTGACTATCAGGAAATTCTTTCGAGAACGTCAGCTTCTCCGGTTGTTGCGTCTGTATCGTAGATAGTTGTGATTCCGACTGTCAATAAAGTTAGAAATGATTTTATAGAACTGATTTTTCACACCCTCTTGGCTATTTAAATTAATAAAATATAAAGTACTTCATGTAATGCAATCCATACCGAAGATGAAATGGAGATAAAAATATCAGTTCAGGTATATGAGAGTTCACATTATATTTTATGGAACTCCCTTCTGGGACTATTTTTTTACTTTCAGAAAACAAAATTCAAGAGTGATTGAGAGACTGAAAGAGAATATTTGTACTATGATTTTGTGTCTCCGGACACTCAGGAAAGGCTTAAAAGTGTAGACGAGTCATATTGTTCACCCACTACAACCCTAACAACACTCAGTACAAGAAAAGTGAAATTCATCTAACCATGAAGCTCTCTGGGTCATATCACTTTCATGTGTTAAATTAGTCAGCAATTCAATAACTCTGTATCAACCTCATTCTTGGGTTCCTTCTTTATACAAAACCGCATTCAACTTCTGTCGGAGGGAATCTTTCAATAAAACTACCACTTTTTCCACTAGTTTAAATATTTGTATATATGTATGTTTAGTAATGGAAGTGCCATCTTCAAGGCATCTGAATCGTTCCAGCTAAATTAAATGATAGTCTTCCATGCTTCAGATTCTTTTGCAGTACCTTACCTGCATAACATTGTGTTTCAAGGAAGCGTATTTAAGAATATTTGTATTTTAAGTACGTCTTTTTATCGTAGACCAACGCTGAAAGCCTTTCAAAAGCCTTTTCTCTCGATATATTTTTCTCCCATGTTCTATCGACCATTAAACTCTTAAAAGCATTCAAATTATTGCTCCTTCGAAAATAAAGTATTACCTGCTGTCGCCATAGTTATACTCGTTATCACAGCCAAGGGCTCCACAATTCAAGGTTAAAGTAACTTAGATTAGTTTAGTTTTGATTTTAGTTTTTAACTTAGATTCCTTGATAATAGCTAGGATATTTTGAGAACAATTATAAGTGAATATTTGAATTTTTCTTTAATCTATGTACTACTTTTCAACTCTATTATACACTTTTATGATAGTTTCTTGAATAGTAATATAACTTACGCTCACTAAAAAACACATACACGCGCACATACATGCGTATAATATGAAGTTAAAAAAGGTGTTTCAACCTAAAGTTTATCTCTGCTGAAAAATAGAAATTTGTGGTAACACTCGATGAAGCATGGGTGTATTTAAGTGACTCTAATAAAAAAAATAAAATTTCTATTGCTCAACTGACGGGAATCATCGTACAAAATGGCTTCGTCAGTGTACAGAAAAGTTCCCAAAGGGATTGATTCATGATAGTTGCAGGATTTTATTACAAAGGCAAATTAAAATTCAAAAAAGTCTCAACTACAGCCAAAATTAATTTATAACTATCAGCAGAATATTTTAGAACCAATATTTGAAGAACAAATTCAATCCTTATATGGAAAGGACATTGATAAAGTTGAGCTTCATATGGATAAAGCCTCTAGTCACACGTCTAAATCAACTGCCGCTTATTTATCAAAGAAAGAATCAGAAAGAGGAATAAAATGTATCCCATTTAATGAAATACCTGTAAAATCATCTGACGCTTCTCCAGTGTACTTTTGTGCTTTCGGTTTATTAAAACGAGCCTTAGGGAAACGGCATCCAAGAACACTGGACGGACTTCGGAAAACAGCCCAAGAGGAATAGGGTAAAATTGACATGACAGTACTAAGAAAAAGTTTACTTTCATGGAAAATTCCAGCTATAATTATTGTCAAGAACCATGGCTATCAGATAGAAGCAAATTACCGCAGGAAAAACGGAATTTATACGTAAAAGTTAACTAACAAAATCGTTTCCATAAAGTGCGAACGACCTTCTGTACATACTCGTACAGTCAATAAATTCGGGGACTTTATTTACTACAACAACGAATACACTTACAAAGTCTTCTGAACACAATCACCTTCAAAATAATGTCCTTCCGCAACTATACACTTCTGCCAGAGTTGATACAGCTTCTGGAAACAGTCCTGGACACCGTTGAGTGAGAACTGTCGTAAAGCGGTTGTCGTTGTTGTCATCACTTCTTCGGCATTTGTAAGGTATACATAAGATTCGATTCACAAGAATCGAACTTTTGAGTGAATGAATTAAAGAAGATGCTTGAGATATGCTAATTTCGGCATACGCGCTTGGTATAAATACCATGCAGCTTGGTTAATAAGAAGGTTGAAAAAGGTTGTTAAAGTTGATAGATAAGCGAGAGGGAACTACGAGTTAGGAAGCTCCAGGTGTTAACCGACGCTTGTGCTTAGCAGGCCCAAAGTTTACGTGACGGTACTGCTGGTTTGACTCTCTGCTGGTTTGTGAGTATTTGCAAAAAGTATTTTTATTGAATGCTAATATATATATATATATTCCGTACAAGTAGTACGTATGCTTATTGCTGTAAAAGCAAATTCTATATGTGCAACGAATTCAATAAACATTGTTTCATGTCTAAACTGTGTTTGTATCAAATTCAAATAGAGTGCCCCCTTAGTAGAAATCTCTATACTGGCGCCCGAAAGTTTATATATACCCTGGTTGTTCTCGTTACATTTATAACGAACAACATATTTGAAGTTTGAAATTTATACTGTGGTATACTCTGATATTGTTAAAACTAAATTGTGAAAGTATCTTGTTATTATACTTATACTATTTGAAAATGAGTGTTGTAGAACAAAACCCCGCTGAAAATTTTCCTCTGGTAATTATGGTTCAGCAAATTGCGCCATTCGAAGCCAACTTCAATGGCGGCCTCTCAAGCCAATTCCTAAAGAAAATTGAGCATTACTTTCAGCAACAATGCACCCCAGAGGGGGATAAACTTAAAATTACTCTAGCCGCTTTAAGAGGTAGTGCATATCAGTGGTACACGTGTATGCAAAGCAGTAATCTGATTTTTGACTATTTTTCATTCAAGCAACATGTTCTTAGCGTTTTTCCAAAGACCTTTAATCAAAGTCAAATTGAAGCGGAAATTTATTCGCTAAGGCAACGTGAAGGTCAGTCTGCGTTAGATTTTGCTATGGAAAAGATTTCCAAGTGTGAGGAATATCTAGAAGGGGTGACGGAAGCGGTAATCTTAAAAATAGTTATCCAACGTTTGAAGCCAAGTGTTCAAGATTTTTTAGACAATCAAAATATTACAAGCAAGGTTACCTTCCTTCAAGCTTTAGCTAAGCATGACAATAGGCATTTCTTCGCTACCCCTTACCCTCACTCAGGTACGAGAAGTTTTATTCACTCTCGCCAAAATTTTTCGCGAGTTTCAAACCAACAGCGAAACCAGTATCGTGGGCGAAATAACAGAAGCTCACGGCGTTACAATGAAATTAGTACACTTAAAGTAAATAATATGCAAGCACCTTACGTGCACTGGCAAGTTGATTCACGTGATATGGTTCAACCTGTTGAAACTGTGTGGTCAAATGTATTAACTTGTCCGAGCAGTAATCATTATTTTGAGAATAGTGAAAGTCGGGGTATTTTTGTGGCTTATAATGAAAGTGAGTCTAGCTGGAATAATGCGGTAATTCCAGTACAAATTTCTGAAAATAGTGCCGATACTAATGCTAGTGGTTTAGAAAATAAACCATCCGGAACTTCTATTAATGCTATACCTGATATTATTAATGCTATACCTGATATTTTAGATGATATTCACACATCTGTTCATGAAGGAAATTTAGTAGATGACGAAGTATGTGTTACGGAAGTTAGTGAATATTTATTAGTTGACGACAATAAAAATTCTTTAAACGATATTAGGAACTCGCTAGGTAATGATGATATTATTTCAAGTTCCCAGTCGAATGGGGATTGTGTAGCCCAGGTTGATAATATGGCCTTAAATAAAGTACATGAAAACCAGACTGAGAATCAGGATGAAAAGTTGACACACAGTTATACTGTAAGTAGTTTAGCTGATGCTTCGGAAGTTATAGACGTAGTTTGCATTAAAACGCACCAGTACGAAAAGCTTAATCTTCCTAAAACTGAAGCAGTCTTAAAGAATTTAAATGATAGCGATTCTGAAGAAGGACGTTTTAAAGAGACTTTTTCGTCAAAAGAAGATAAAACTAAAGTTAAGGGGGATAAAAAACGTGAAAAAGCGCCTTCAGGTTCCAGCATCAAAACTTCTAATACTGAAGTAATTAAGGCGGTAAACAAGAAGTCGTATAAGCACAAATGCAAAAAGCAGAGTCAGTTTGTTGAAAAACATGAAACAAGCAGCGAAACAATTTGTAAACGTATCATAAATGGCGAGATAAAGCCAGTAACTAAACACGTTGGTGCGGCGTATAAGTTTGAAAAAATAGAATCTGCATTAAAATCTAATGCCTATACTCTAAAACGTACGGAGAAAAGTAAAGTGTGCACTACAAAACCTCCATCAAAGGATGAACGTGGCACACATAAGGTACACAAGGTTATCAAAAGGAAGAATTACAGTTTTAAAGGTCCTTTGCATAAGTACAGGAAGCGGAAGATTTCTGCCGCCCAGCAAGGTTTGCCTCCTCCCAAGAGACCTCCTGTCCATCGTCAAGCCGGACCAGCGCCTCAGGACCAACGGCCTTCTGCACGAAGGATGCCCACAAGGTCAACGAACCCCTTTACTAGGACTGCGACCATCAAGAGAGGTTCCACGGAATGGACAGACTGGTGCAGGAAAGTTGCTGCCTTCATGAACAAGTCTTGTATACATTCTCTTATTCTATCCCACCCTCTTCAATAAAATCGAACCAAACTGGTTTGAAATTCCCCATTGTATATACTTTGTAAACATTTTGAGGGGAAGGGGTGAGCCACTGAAAAAAAAAGGTTGTTTTATAAATTTTTGAAGGGGACATGTAGTGAATAGGAAAAAAAATACATACAAACTACAGATAACAACTAACTAATATACTAACTTCACAAAACATAACACATGTGCATTATGAATTGGGGGAGAGCAGCTACAAACAGTCAAGAAATGCCATGCTGTACAATTATGTTGACACTTTTAACTAAAATAGACTTTCTAGGGCGCCGTTGGCAAGCCCAGTATCCGCAACTCTGCAAATCCACTGTTTGATGGTGTCACCTGGACCCTTCGGGGTTAGTTTTGTAAAATGGGAGTGGCGTTTTTCCCCCGCACAACGTGTGGAAGGTTTTTTTGGCTTTGCCACCCATTATGTAAAAAGTCAAACCAGCACGCGTTTTCAATTAGTTAACTGAAGCTGTTCAGACTTCAGTTACCTAATTTGTTTTCGAGGAAGGCCAGTGTAAGGTATACATATGATTCGATTCACAAGAATCGAACTTTTGAGTGAATGAATTAAAGAAGCTGCTTGAGATATGCTAATTTCGGCATACGCGCTTGGTATAAATACCATGCAGCTTGATTAATAAGAAGGTTGAAAAAGGTTGTTAAAGTTGATAGATAAGCGAGAGGGAGCTACGAGTTAGGCAGCTCCAGGTGTTAACCGACGCTGGTGCTTAGCAGGCCCAAAGTTTACGTGGCAGTACTGCTGGTTTGACTCTCTTCTGGTTTGTGAGTATTTGCAAAAAGTATTTTTATTGAATGATAATATATATATTCCTTACAAGTAGTACGTATGCTTATTGCTGTAAAAGCAAATTCTATATGTGCAACGAATTCAATAAACATTGTTTCATGTATAAACTGTGTTTGTATCAAATTCATTTAGAGTGCCACTTCAAATTATATACACCCAAGTGCGGGTAGAAGTGAACAATATTCTCTATACATTTGCAAACCGCTTGCCCTTGATGCGATCTTTCCGTTTCGGGAACAGGTAGAAATCGCAAGGAGCGAGGTCTTGGGAATACAGGGGATGTGGCAGAACTGTGGTACAGTGTTTAGCAAGGCCTTGTTGCACCATCAAGGACAGGTGCGCAGGGACATTGTCATGCAACAACATCCACATGTTGGATTTCCAAACGTGTGGACGTTTACCACAGATTGCCTCCCGGAAACGACGAAGAACATGTACATACCATTTGTTGACGATGTTACGTTGTGTTTGGCGCAGCTTGTCCTTTCTGGACCTTGCGCCAATAAACTTGAACCAACCAAACAACTACTGCTCCTACCCGTTGGATTTTCGCCTCCGTTTGTGGGGTCACTGGCCACCCACTTCGCGGATCATCTGCAACAGCGTCTCTCCCATTTTTAAACAAGCTGTACCATTTGAAAACTTTCGATCTGCACATAGCTTCGTCTCGATATGCTTTTTGCAGTAACCGTAACGATTCTGCAGTGGTTTTTCCTAATTTGCAGATGAATTTAATGTTCGAACGTTGCTCCAAAAAGGACATTTTGCTACATCGACATCATAGGCTGACAGTCTGCAGCCAAATGGTGAGCTGCGCACCTTAGCAGTTGTACAAAGCGTCATGTGACGTCTCACGCGTACACAGATAACCAGACTCGCAAACCACATCGTTATTTCGGTTCCCCCACACACCGGGCATGAGGGGGGAGGGTAGTCCCCGAACTTATTGACTATACGAGTATATATATATATATATATATATATATGTATATATATATGTGTGTGTGTGTGTGTGTGTGTGTGTGTGTGTGTGTGTGTGTGTGTGTGTGAGGCTAAAAATATGGGGGAGGCGATCGCGTGACCTTAAAACGGGATATTAGTTAGTAAAATATAGGATTAACAATTTAAAAGTCTGGGAGTTCAAATAAGCAGCGTCAGGTTTTGCAGTGAAAATAGAATTAATGAATTCGACTTGTTTCGATTACTGAAGAACCACATATTCTAAAGGGAAATTCCCCTTTTCATTATATAATCTTGGCGCATCTGTGGTTTGACCGTCGAAGAGAAAGGAAGTGCTTAGATCAGCGAAAAGAGCATGTACTTTAGGACGAAATGAATAAGTAATGAGCGTCACTAAGCGTTTGTTTTTAAAGTTGAAACAAAGAAAATATGCAGAGCCATGGATAACTAGGGAATGGAAAGGACGTGTGCCGTAGGCGCACAGATTTAAATTGGGTGGGGTTATTAAAAAGTAGTTTGATGGAGCTGAGTAATTAATTAGAAGTTAATAAAAGATGTTTGTAAAATCAATTGGACTGTTCTATGGATACTGTGTCAACATCTTGAAAGCTTGATGGAGTTTTAAGGTTTTATATGTCCTCGCCACCGGACCACTGCTGACTGCATGATGATTCCAAAGAGATCGAAATTACGTAAATTGATCGGTCGTGAAGCACAAACGTCCGACATATATATATATATATATATATATATATATGTGTGTGTGTGTGTGTGTGTGTGTGTGTGTGTGTGCACTGTACAGGGTTATCAAGAAATAAGTATCCCACTTCAGAGGGCTCTAGAATGCGTTCTATTGGTCCAAATGAGATAAAATTTGAACCACAGATAATTCAAATGATGCGCTTGACATTTATTTTTAAAAAATAGTACAAAATTCCGCCGATTGGTGGCGCTGTAATACACATAAAATCATTTAATTTACTTTATAAATGTTAAATAATAATAAAAAAAATACCATTACAACTGTTCAATATGTCCCCCTTCATTTTCAGCAATGAGCTCTAATCGTAGAACCATATTTTCCACAGCTGACAGGAGTGAGTCTGACGGAATATCAAGAACATGGCGCTGAATGCTGTCGTTCAGATCTCGCACAGATGCTGCCTTTTACGGTAGATATTATCCTTCAGGAAACCCCACAACCAAAAATCTCAGGGGGTGATATCCGGTGAACGAGGAGGCCATGCTGTGGGGAAATGACAGTTAATAACCCGTGCATCTGTGAAATGTTGTGTTAACAATTACTTTACACGATGATCAATGTGAGGAGGTGCGCCATCCTGCATGAAAAGGATGTCCTGAAGGCATCCACGCTGTTGAAGTTGTGGGATTACAAAATCCCTCAGCAAATCTCGGTACCGTTGTTCTGTGACGGAACAGGTTTGGATTCCATTTGGAACAGGTTTGGATGCAATTATCTCTTCACAAAAATACGGTCCAATCATAAAAGTAGCCGTAAAACCACACCACACTGTCACTTTTACAGGGTGCAAGAGTATTTCTGGATAGCGTGAGGGTTTTCTGCTGCCCAAATTCGACAATTGTGGGTGTTCCCTTACCCATTGAGGCAAAAGTGGGCTTCGTCAGTCCACAGAATGTTCCATGGCCAAGTGACCTCAACCATCATACGAGCAAGGAACTGAAGGGAAAAAGTTTTACGAACCTCGGAGTCCCTGTCCTGCAATAGGTGCACAGGATTCATTTTGTAAGGATAAAAATGCAAAATCCGCCATAAGATTTTTCGTACTGTGGAATACGGCATATCCAATATGCGGGAAACAACAGGCACACTCCCACTACCACCCGGCGACTGACTGTTGGCTGCAACAATCGCGGTAGCCCCATTTTCGACGCTAAAAGACTGGATTTGCTTTCGTCCTCTACCCGGAAGAATTCCAAGTTGCCCAGTTCTTTCAAATTTCTGTATCATTCTGCGTAGGGCACATATGGAGACATTGGACCTCTTCGTATCTGCTTCATTCGGCAGAATTCTTTTACAGCTGCAACGGAGTTCTGCAGGTTCTGGTCTTTTCTCGCAACGTAGGCATGATTTGTAGAAAAGTTACTAATGCTCGTACAGAATCCGACTTCTTTTTATCCAAGAAATAATGCTAATAGGCGTGCGCTGTAACGCAAATGATTTTTCACATTTGCAATATGTGGAATTTTGTACTAGTTTTTTTAATAAATGTCAAGTGCATCATTTGAATTATCTGTAGTTCAAATTTTATCTCATCTGGAACAATAGAACGCATTCTAGAGCCCTCTGAAGTGGGATACTTATTTCTTGCTAACCCAATATACACTCAAGAGCCAAAGCATTATGACCACCTGTCAATAAAGAGTTGGCCCACCTTTGGCGCGCAACACAGCTTCAACCCGCCTTGGCATGGATGCCACAAGTCCTTGGTAGATGGCCGGGGACAGATTGTACCAGATGTTTAAGCAATACTCACGCAAATCCGAGATACTGCGAATTGGTGGTCTTTGAACTCTGAGCTGCCGTCCCATGACATCCCAAATGTGTTCTATCGGATTGAGATCCCGTGAGTTAGGCGGCCAGGACATTAACTGGAATTCAGCATCATGTTCCTGGAACCACTCCAACACAGTTTTAGCCTTGTGACACGGGGCGTTGTCCTGTTGGAACATTCCATTTCCAGCCGGAAAAACAGAGGCCATGTAAGGGTGCAACTGGTCCGCAATGATGTTCAGATACCCTGTAGCATTCATGGTCTGCTCTACCACAACCACGGGTCCCAGAGACGCCCAAGAGAACGTCCCCCAAAGCATAATACCGCCACCACCGGCCTGTGTATGACCTACTGTACATTGAGAGAGCAGCAGTTCGCCTGGAAGACGGCGTATCATGACACGGCCATCGACATGATGAATGACAAACCGTGATTCATCTGACCAGGCAACTCTCTCCCACTGATCCATGGACCAGTCGCGATGTTCCCGGGACCAGAGCAGGCGCAGTTGGCGATGACGCTTGGTCAGCAAAGGCACACGAGTGGGACGTTTGTTGCGTAGCCCCATATCCAACAGTGTCCGCTGAACAGTGTGCTGCGATACTATTCTACTTGGCTCTGCATTGTATTGGGCTGTCAGCTGAGCCACTGTCTGGCTCCGGTTTTGCTTCACCATGCGAGACAGTCTCCGACGACCTTTTTCTTTGATAGCGTGTGGACGTCCAACACCATGTCGTCTACTGCTGGTTTCACCGTCATTCATCCCCTTTGCATAAGTACTAACAACTGTAGGTCGCGAACAACCCACGAGTCGTGCAGTTTCGGAAATACTTGTTCCGAGCCTTCGAGCCATTACAATCTGCCCTCTATCAAAGTCGCTTAGATCCTCAGCCTTTCCCATCACACACAGAAGTAAGTGAAAGAATGATTCTTCAGACTCTCCAGCAGCAGTTAAATACCACTTCCACCTGATCACGTGCCTTCCACGTCATCCAGTCGAATTCATTGCAAAATGTAGGGGTGGTCATAATGTTTTGGATCTTGAGTGTATATATATACCGGGTGCGTCATAAATTCGTGCAAAGTTTAAAAATTCGTAATAAAAGAAATAAAGCTCGGAAAATATTTCTGTTTGCGCGAATAGGTTCAGAGGGACATTGGATTTTTTCCCATGTAAAAAAAAAAGTTTCCAAAAGTAACCGAAAGAGGACGCTTTTGCGGGACCCCGTTAAGCCTGCATTGCAGGAAAGATATGCATTACCCGTTGTCACCTTCATGCAGGATGGTGCCCTGCCCTACATTTCATGTGATATCAAGACGTTCCTGTTGGAATATTTCACTGAAGACCGAGTCTATAAGTCGCGGTTGTAAGGTTTAGTGGCCCTCATGATCACCAGACTTGACCCTGGCAAATATTTGTTGGGGGATACTTGAAGTCTCGTATGTACCGGGGCTCCCCAACCACTTTGGTGGAACTGAAAAATGTCCTTCGACAGACAGTCGCTGTCATCGATTCTAGAATCCCCTGTAATGGGCTTAGTGACGCGCCTCACTTGCTTATTACTTTGTGCTGGTAGTAATGTTGAACATCTGTTACTTTAAAATAAATGCGCAGTCTCATGTTACTGTGATCTGTTTGATTATCTGTTTGAGTTTGCCTGATTTGCATAAAACGTCTCACTATGACGTGTGAGCGCCCTCTTTCGGTTACTTTTGGAAACTTTTTTTTTTCACATGGAAAAAATCCAATGCCCTTCTGATCTTATTGGTGCAAACAGAAAAATTTTCCGAGCATTACTTCTTTTATTATGAATTTTTTAACTTTGCACGAATATATGACGCACCCGGTATATATATATATATATATATATATATATATATATATATATATATATATATATATATATATATATATAAATATAAATATATATATATATATATATATATATTGTATATATCTTTTAGAACACAAGTATATTACTATGCTTGTACATATACTGATTAGATGAGCCCACTGAAATTTGACTACGGTATCTATATACATAACTAAGAAGGAAGAATATTCAGCATTTCTAAGAAATATATATTTTTGGGAAGTTCTAGAGAAAAAGTAAATTTAATTCACAGATAGCTTAACATTTCCTTTTTGCAATATTTGATAATATTCGTAACATGTGAGGATTACATACCAAAAATTCGTCAAATATTTAAGCTACTGTCCTTCACAGAATCAGAAATTCTCGTAAATAAAGTACTTTCTTTCTCAGATCCTTCTTTAGGATCTAATATTTTATAAATCGAAATATACACCCTTGCGACTTAGTAACTAAATCAGGAAACCCACAATGCTGCTGAAACTCAATAGACGTTTTTATGATGTCTTAAAATTGTTTTCGGTTATAAAATTTTGCATTACTTTTTTCCTTTTCCTGTTTATGTTTTTCATTTTCCAAAACGAATTACATTTTGTCTTGATTTTTGCAGTCAGATATTTTTATTGTAGCAAATTGTCGTGAGTTTGGTACAGATCTGATTTCGAGTAGTTTAATATATAAATGCAAAATAAAGCAACCTACAAATCTTTTTGTTCTTTTACGCTTAGCCAACTCAAAACATAAAAACTATGATATAGTATCTAATCTGTTTTATGCATAATATAATTGCATACCACTAATTAAACCATTTTCTCACAGAACAGTTAATACAATCTTTGTCACAGAAAGTTCGGTGAATGTGCCTATAGTTGCAATGGATTGTTGTAATATATGAAACAGCTGTTACTGTCCTTCGAAATAGGCTGTACAGGTCTTGGAAACTCCTGGCGTAGTCGTCTTTAGGGATGGCCTTCAGCTGAGTCGTAGCATTACGTTGGATACCCGAAAGGTCCGAAAACCTGTGGCCCTTCAGGGCTTATTTCGGTAAAACTGGATAAGACGGTCAGATTTGGCGACATTTGGCACGATTTTTTTTCGCCAAAGACTTGGCGCATTTTATTACTTCCTCGCCAAAATCTCGCCAACGGATTGGCGCGTTTCAGGGTTTGCTAGAAATGAAAAACAAAGCTGTAAACAAACATAAAAACAGCTGTGACCAACTGCAAAATATAACAAAAAGCATCAATGCCGACAAATATAAAACAAATAACTTGAAAAACAAACTTCCCACAGGTTTTATAAAATCCGTAGGCGCACCCGGAATCTCTGCTTTGCTAAAATTTATGGTAATTAAAGGATAACCCCATAAAATAAAACAACGCATAAACACAACAAACATATTACAAAATATAACAAATAAAATTTTTATTTGCAGATTAAAAGAATTAATACATAATATAAACACAAATTAAACATATAAAAAATTGGTACAACCTGTGTACACAAAAAAAAACTGATTCTTTGCACACTTAAAATAAATACATAAACGGCTCATTTACCGTCATCCTTTGTGGATGGAGGGTACACCAAATCCACATCTTTTAAAAAGGATGAAAAACATAAGGCACATCCTTATTTTTTTTTTCGCCAAATGTACTCTGCAAGATTAGAATCAAATTCGTCCTGAACTTGCCGAGTACCTGCGAGACTGCGTTTCACCGCATTCCAGGTTCCTTCTATATTATTGGTATGGGCCCCGGTTTCAGGATCCCTAAAAGTAACACTATGGTTCACCCGAAGGTGGACAAATCCTTCGTCGGCCAAACAATAGTACGATTTCCATCAATCAGATATTATGGTGGTTCCGGGCAAAACATGATCGTTAATAATGCTCAACAAGACCTCTTTAGATCTTGCCGGAACCACCTTAAAAAAACACTTTAAGCTTCCGCGCTCAAAGCCACCAAAAACCCATTTGCCTTCGACTTTTTTTCCCTTTATTATATTTTCGTTTGTAATAGGCAGGATGTGAGTGTGCGGATCTAAATTGATAGGAGAACCACCCAGCCTAAAGATGACAACCGATTTATGGCTACGACGCTTTACGGCGGCAATGAGTGAGGCTTGGCTCCGCGTGAACAACACCGGCCATAAAAATAAGAACAGCAGCAATAAATCGGAGGGCAAAGATTAAGAAGCAGGTGCATGGGGGATTTAGAATTTTCCCAGACAAGAATAGGCGTCCAAAATATTTAGAATGCAAGACACATTTAAGATGCAGCCAATGCGAGTAAAACACATAAAACATGAACCGACCTATGAACAAGGTGTCTCGTTCCCCAACCCAATTAAGAGGTGGGGCGAGCGAATCGCAAGACAAGAAGGCAAGGTCCAATCACAAAAAAAGAAAAGACATATATATACATGGTGTGAAGCATTTTAGAGAGAGCCCTCGTTATTAAAAAAAATGACAAGAAACTAAGCTGCCACAGGGCCGACAAGAGATCCCCGTATTACAAAAAGAACGACAGAAACTAAGATGCTACAGGGCCGATGAGAATTCAAATCAATGAAGGAATGCCCAGCGTGAGCTCCTTATGAAGAAAGAAACAGTGACGACGTGAAATTACTTGCTTAGCGAAGATCCGCAAACTACGACAAAGTGCAGTATAAAAAGATGAGCCGAAGCAACTACTACTACTAGGCCGCTATCTGAAGGTGTACGCATCCTCTTATAGTGGTTTGAACTCGCCGACGACCGCCACCAGCCAGTGCTGACTGACCCACGGAAAAAGTGTGGAACCATCGCAAATCAACGCACGAGAACTACCGCGAGTGATAATCGATCAATGAACTTTTTTTAGTGTCGAGATAGAACTCTTTTGACGAACTTAGTGCTCAGGGTCCTCCAATCATTACATGAACTGTGGTATCCAAGTGATGGAAACGAGTGCATCCGATAGCGACAGCGGCCCCATGGGTGAGCATATTTGCTAATATAATTTCTTTCACATCCCTGCTTATTACATACTTGCCTCTTGACCAAGGGTCGGCATTGCTTAGCATATGCTAATAATACGCATTATAAATTGCAATTGAGTATATGAATCAATAAGGTGTTTGACTATGAATTCGACCAGATGCTAATGTGTGTACATGTAAATATTTATATATGTAAATAAACTGCATATATGTATAACCAACGAGTATTCTTTGAGAGTTGTTCCCATTTTTCTTAGTGGTAGATTGAACAGATTTGATCGCAACGCGACTTATACGATCACAGTCTAATAATCCCAGTTTGGGGTATTACATCGTTTACCAAATTTCGACTCGTCAATCTCAACATCCACCCCGGGGCCGCTCAGCTTCTCATCCTCGTCCGCCACTCTCTTAACACAAACTTCTCGACAAAACATAAACCAATCAACCACCGTATGATCGGTAACACCAAGCTCCTTCATCACGAAACTATTGGTAAATTAGCTAACCCACAAATACATTAACCCCAACACAATACTAAACTTCAAATGCGCCCGCGAAAAAAAAGACCCTTTCCTTATGGATCGTTTACAGTCATGGTTCGCTAGAGAACATCGCCATTCGCAGCCATCCCCTAAATCTTTCCTCGCGGCTACCCTCATTTTACTACCGCACTTCGCACACTCATAATAGGATGCCATTAAACCAACATCCCTACACCTCTCGATATCTTTCATGTCTCCAGATCTCTCCAAATCAACCAAAAACTTAAAATTTATACAATTAGCCGCCATTTCACAAAATAGAACAATAAAGCTTCAATAAACGCACAAATAACATCAAATAATACACAAGATTTAAACTCACCTTTATAACACCCCATCACATTTCACACGCCGCATTCAAATTGTACAACATAACAAGATTCACCTAATTGGTCAAAATAAATCACCTGACCAAACCATGTGATACATCCGTCACGAAATAATCACATGACATATACGTCAGAAGTTTACAGTAGAAACAACCATGGCGCCATAATCGCCCCAACTTGGCGACACAAAACTCTCACCAAATTGGCAAAAAATCCACCTGACTGTCTTATACAGTCTAGCCCCAGTTGGCCAGGAACTGCTGCACCAGAAAGGCAGTATGTGGCCGGGCATTGTAGTGAAGCAGGGTCCAGTTGCCTTGCTTGGCGTACTGGGGGCGTACCCGATTGATCCGTTGAAGCAGACGTTTCAGTATATCCAAGTACTTAGCGACACTTAACATGGTGACCTCAGGGAGGATTTTTTTATGGATGAGACCCTCAGATTCGAAGAACACCACAAGCATTGTCTTGAAGCGGGATTTCTCACTTTCCCCCTTCTTGCTTTTCGGCGACCCTGGACCTCGCCACTTCATACTCTGACTCTTGCCGTCGGGGTCGTACTTCAGGCACCAGGTCTCGTCACCCGTGACAATGGTTTTCAGGAAATTTGTGTTCCGATCCGCCATGTCGATGAAGTCTCCACAGGCGTCAAGCCGAATTTGCATTTGTTCCGGCGTCAAAGTGTGGGGCGCAAGTCGGGAGCAAAGCTTGCGTTTACCAAAATCCTGGGTCAGTATGAGGTGGGCCATCTCACAACCAATTCCCACTTCCTCCGCTATCATTCGCACTGTCACACGACGATCTCTGGCCAACAATTCCTTCACTTTCTGTACGTTGTCCGGGGTACGTGCAGTTTCAGGCCGACCACTTCGGGGGGCGTCTTCAATGTTGTCCCGCCCTTCTCGGAAGCGTTTAAACCACTCATACACACCCTTCCAGGTGACAGCACGTTCTTCGTAAATTTTTTGAGCATTTCATGAGTCACTTTCGGTGATTTTCCACGTTTGAAACAGAATAGCACATTCATTCGCTGATCCATTTTGAATTTCGATCGAGCGCACAACACCTTCACTCTACAATGAACTGTTTCCACACGATAAGCTAACTCGCATCGCTGCCGCCGCTCAGGAACTGGTTCAGACCAGTCTTCACCTGTCCGGCACGGTATACGTCGGTTGCAAACTCTTACGACCGTGAGCACTATGACGTCATTCACTTTCTGAACAAAGGTTGTATGATGGTACTATATGAGTCATATCGTAGTTAAGCCCTATCAACGGTAGCTTAAGTGAATATAGCTATATTGGACAAATGATAGCCATGATTTTGAAATGATTGATAACAAAATACTAATAGACCATGCGATAGAGATAAACAGAATGGATGATAACGAAATTAGCAGCTGTGATAGAATCCTGTTCCTCACCATGATTTTTTTGTATTTTTATCGAAAACAATTTAAGCAGTTCCCTAATCGAGGAATTATAGTTTCATAGAACATTCCTTCATCTTATAACATCATAATGAGATAGTAGCATTTGCTTAGAAGAAATTCTGAATGGGATTCACGAAAGATTTAGGCTAGAATTTTTTTTTTTTTTTTTTGGTTATTTGAGAAACAAAAGACTAGTTTATCGCAATTCCCTTTAGTCACTTAGGATTTCATTGCTCAAACTTAGTAGATCCAAGACCAAGTAAAATGACAAAAAGGTGTCACTTAGGAAGGAGAAGAATTTTAGGCTCGTAATAGAAATACTTCATGTAGAAAAATGATAATGAAACCTTTAAATTGATTTTCTGGAAAATTGAATTTTTCACAAAATTATCGCAACTGTTGTGCTGATATTTAAATAATTTATTGATCCTAAACAAAATTCTATTGATTAGCAAAATTAATAACGTCACTGTTAATTATATGCGACCAATAACGCTAATTATATAAGCGAAATTTCATTAAAACAAGTAATTCAAATTTCCAACATGACAAGTTTTATATTTCATGCAGAAACATTGATAAAAAATATTAACTATTGTTTGAAATTACTATGTAAGGTGGCTGGTATAACCCTTTTTGTTCGGCTGATGAATTTTTGATTTCAAATTAATTATATAAAGTCAGATATTTAAGGCTGCTATGTACTAAGAAATAAAATCGTATTTCCCTTTTTCTCTTCTTGCAGACTCTTGTGGTGGAAGGAGTCCAGTTGACAGTTCGAGAATTCCCCCCCCCCCTTAGGATTAACATTTTGAGGGATTGTAATGACTCTCTCTATAGGGGGGTTAAGCGCTGTCCCCAAATTTTTTATTTAAAATGTATTTTTGTCAACTATTTACAGGTACATAAATGCTCATAATCAAATAAAATTCGTATTGTCAGATACCCTGAACTTTTCTGCAAAGGGCTACAGGATTCATTTTATAAATTTCGTCCACCGAAGGAATTTATGAGCGTTTAAAACACACTACACCAGATATTTCCTCGAATAATTTAAATTTTAAAATATTAATTGCATTTAAAAAAACGAAAAATGTACACAAATGTAAAATTTCTTTCTCTATGACGGAGTACAACTTTTTAAAAAATATCTTTGAATCCAAGTCGGCAATCCATGGACAAATTTTCTCCATAGGTTAACACTGAGGTGAGCGAATCCAATGGGGTTAGTACATAGCAGCCTTAAGTTTTACTTCTTTTTCTTAAAAGTTAATATTCCTTAGCGTTAGCTCCCTTCTTTTCTATATCTTACCCCACTGTAACCCAATACGCATATTTTCGCCATTTTTACTGAACTTTCCAAGCTGAGAAAACGGAATCGTACGACAGTGGAATGTGATGTTTTTCACAGACATCGGGGAAAAATTATTTAGGCATAGATCCTCGTGGGGACGGCGAAAAAATACAACAGCCATTAATATGAATGATCTCGAAGCTAATTCCAATATCTGAAGTTTATTCCTGTCACAAATTCAAGGGCTGAGAACGACGCCTTTGAGAACAGAGACGCGACAGCCGGACAGTGAGCATCAAGAGTAGGAGCAAATCTTATGTCTCCCTATCTTTCTACTTTTTCGATTTCCCTTTTCATTTTGTTTTATAGGCTGCAGCCGAGTTGGTAATGTTTTAATTTGACATTTATTTATTATTTTGTCAACAGCCATCCTTTTTGTCAATATTGTTATTTTTTTAGTATGCTTAAATTTATGACGCAATATGTGTCATCAAGGAAAGGTGTTTCTAAAGCTGATAAGTTTGTCTAGGTTTTGTTTTTCTTCATTAACATGTAAAATCTTTACCTATATAAATTTTGAATTTATTGCCCCTAGTTTTGAATCATGTCTTTAATGTCTCTGAGCGTAAATTTTGTACATTTATTTCCAGCCTTTTCTTTAGGGTTAATCTTTATTTCAACTCAGACACTCTAACACCATTAGAATCAAGGGTTATTGCGGATAATAGGAAAATTAATAATAATTATTTTCTTAATTTTATTGAGGATTTCACACCACGCCTCAAAACTAGCTATTAAAAATTTTAAATAATTTAAATAATAATAATATAAAGTAAATTCAGTATACTAGAATTAAATTCTCATTACAATCGTTAGTACCTTGAATATAAAGTATCACTCCGACACAACAATGATAACTCAAAAACTAATCTATAGAATGTTACATTTTATTTTCATATACACTCTGTCACAAAAAAATATATATGCACCCAGAAGAAATCGAGCTATTATCATGAAACTTGGCAGAAATGCAGTCTGGTAAGAGATATGCAAATGATTAAAATTTAGACGCCAAAAAGACAGGGGTAAGCGCGCTATGCGCATATTAGATGCGCAGCTGGGAGAGTTTAAAAGCATTATTGCTCGTACCATAGGGTTATTCAAACAAATCTGTTTACTTGGATGGACGGTATTATGACTAGAGATGTCTCTGAGACGTAATCGGCCCTGAGCCGGTTATGACTGAGAGGTATCTCAGTCATAACCGGCGAAAGTACAAACAATTGTCGGGCTTTGAGAGGGGGCGTATAGTAGGCCTTAGAGAAGCAGGTTGGTCGAACAGGCGGATCGGCCGCCACCTCGGTCGGAGCGATATGGTAGTTGCTCGGTGTTGCCAACAATGGGTCACGGAAGGGATAGTCTAACGTCGCGGAGGGTCAGGGTCCCACGAACACAAATGCGAGCGAGGATCACGCAATCATAAGAGCAGCCACGTCCGCACCAACAACGTCGCTAGAATCGGTTCGACGCCATTTACCCCCTTCCATACATCCGGTGGTATTGTTAGCAATGTGAAGTAAGAATTACTTTAAAGGTCCATTAATTACTTGCCTTTCCGAAGTTTGACGTCATATTTTGCATTTCCATTTTAAGCCTGTTCAAGTTAAAGCGATTCAATTCATAACTAAGCCGAATCACTGACGCAAATTTCTTGTGATTACGTCATGTTTGGCAGACTGCCGTACGTCATATAATTAAACCTAGACTAGAAAGACTAGAAAACTGTTGGGGGTGAAGTTTGGTTAAGCCAGTCGATTTATATTGACGATATTAGTAAAAGGTTTACTAGCTTCTTCATACCTGTTTCCTCACTTACAATCAGCAAAGGTACAGTCTTCTCAAAGAAACAGTGTCCACAATCAGATGTTGAAATAGAGGAAATGTCACATTCCCCTTATAGGAATTTATTAGGCTGTCTATCTGTTCTTGCCAGTAGAACCAGGCCCGACATAAGTTACGCCGTTAACAATTTTAGCCAGTACCAGAGTAATCCTGGTAGGTTTCACTGGGACGGTCTGATAAAACTTTTGGGCTATGTCATACACACACGCAATTATAAACTTATACTTACATGCAATGAACCTAGTATAGTGGTTTACACCGACGTGGACTTTTCTGCCTATAAAGATGACAGGACATCTATGGGGGGACTGATAGTTTTTTTGAGGAAAGCTCCAGTCATGTGGAGAACTTTTAAGGAGAAGTGCGTGTCGTTGTCAACTATGGAAAGTGAATTTTATGCTATGACACAGGCTACTAAGGAACTGATGTGGTTTGATAGAATCCTAAATGAGTGTTATGCCAGAAAGCTAGTTCTTGGTGAGAAAATCAAGTCAATTCTATATGTTGATAACACCGCTTGCATAGACTTCGCCAAATCCCCAGTAGAAAACCATAGGAGCAAACATACTGATGTCCGATTATTTTTTGTTCGTGACTTAGTTTATCAAAATATTTTTGATATAAAATACATAAAGAGCAAAGAAAATTTAGGTGATCCTTTTACCAAACCTCTGACCAGGTTCGAGCTGAGGCATTTATGTGATGAAATTTTTTCATGAGTCTCTGGAGTTAAATACTCATTTTGTTTCTTTTGAACTTTGAAAGTATTTTTAAACTTTTGAGAGTACAGTGAGTTTTTTTTACTTGTTTTTGGTGAACGTTTTTTCCCCGTCTAAATGTCTGAACGTGTTTAGTGGCATCTTTACTGTCTATCATCTGAATCCTAACAGCCTAACGTACAGTCTCGGGTTCGGTGAAAATGTAATTTGTCTGAGTGGTTCAGGTGGTGGATTTGTGAATTTGTCGAGGCACCGGAGGGCTTTTGTTCACGGGTATGTTATTTTTATTTTGGCAAATCCCTGTTTTGTTTATGGGACTGCCCCATTAATTGTTCCGTCCACCTAATCAAGGAAATTTGTTTAGTGTAAACTTGTTTAATTCTCAGTGTCTATTTATCTGAATTGATGTATTTTATAGATGTACAGTGCAATATTACTTCGTGATATTTTGATCTCAAATATTTTAAACACTTTAAAGAAAAATTTTAAGAATTTGAAAATGTTGATTGATATATTACTTGATGATAAACCAATTTGTTTTATGTGTATGAATGAGTTTGTATGAGTGGGCGCCCACGCATGTATTGATATATGATCATGATTGAATGAAGTGATGTCTTAGTCATTATGTGTTTTAACTCTTTTCTGTAGTTTGTAATTTGTAGTATTGTGTATATTGGTTTTTCAGATAGCAATTGTAAAAACAGAAGCAAGTACAGAATGTTTTTTTTTTTATATAGAGAGACCTTCGAACTTGAAAACCTGAGCTGTAAACTGTGATGGATTTATCTACTCCTGTTTCTTGTTTTGTGTTTAAAAGACAAGTGGGGGGGGGGGGGGCATTTGTTAGTAATGTGAACTAAGAATTGCTTTAAAAGTCCATTAATTACTTGCCTTTCCGAAGTTTTACGTCATATTTTGCATTTCCATTTTAAGCCTGTTCAAGTTAAAGCGATTCAATTCATAACTAAGCCAAATCACTGACGCAAATTTCTTGTGATTACGTCATGTTTGGCAAACTGCCGTACGTCATATCATTAAACATAAAAGTCTCTAGTAGAGGGTGTATTTCGTAGAAGTTACAACCCGATATTTGAATATCAGCTTTTGACACGTGTATATAAGCCGTGGATACTTTCAGGAAAGAGGAATAGGGGTGTATAGAGGTGATGATATAGAAGATATGAGATGAGTATCGGTATTATTAGGTAGTGTCAAGCTGCTCTGTTCATCAATGCGTTTATTAAGAAGTCGGAGTCTGTTCTGATAAGATAGCAAGATATTGTATTAAGCTTGCTAAAAGTAAGGTATTTTATATTACTTCAACATTTGGATTGCTTTTGATAGTCCATCACGGTATAGGAAATAGACTGTATGTTTAAGAAATTGATTCAATGTAAAAACCCGGTGTGCATTACTAATGTTACTAGTGAAGAATGAAGATATTGACATTGTTGTTTTTAACTAATTTTAACTAGTTTTTCAAATGAATAAATACTTTTATGTTATTGTTAAAAGGCTTGTCGTCTATACATTATTTTAGGCATCTTCAATGGTTTTAACGTATACCTTTTTTAACAAACATAGCTTTTACTGCACAGCATTTACTCTGCATTTCAAATATATATAATAGAAGAATTATTAGAATTGTTGACATACATGTTTTACATGTACGCTGACAGGTATCAATGGCAACCATTCGGAGACGACTGGCCGATGCAGGTATAAGGAGCTGACGTCCATTAAGATGCCTACCACTGACCCCACATCATTGGCAGTGTCGATCGGATTTTTGACAACCTCGGGAAAGCTGGAGTGTGACCAACTGGAGGAGTGTGATCTTCAGCGATGAATCCTGATTCAGTCTCAATGCTGATGACCAGCGCATACGCGTGTGGAGGCGGCCAGTCTACCGGTCCGATCCGGCATTTGTTGTCGAGAGGCATACGGCGATTACACAAGGTGTGACAGTGTGGGGAGCGATTTGTTGGGACACATGCCTCTAGTCGTCCACCTCTAGTTTTTTTCTAGTCGTTGGGACACATGCCTCTAGTCGTCCACCTCTAGTCGTCCTTCAACGCATTTTGACGGCACTCAGTTACGTGGACGAGATTTTAACGCCAGTTGTACTGCCTATGCTATCAACCCACACAACACACCGATCTCTATTAGACGTCTATAATACCTCACCTCATAAAAACGCGTACCTCTATAAGACGTCGAAAAATATCTACATCACGTGGAATGGATCTCTATAGGAGCTCCGAGGTGTGCTCTCTTTGAGATCCATAAGACGTCTACGATATCTAAGCGGCGCTCTATAGGACGTCTATAAGAGCGAAAATTTCGATGTGGAGGGTACGCGATTTAGATATTTTGGACCTCTAAAGGACGTACTATTCCCCTCCAAAATATTGTATTTTGGATCTTAATTTCTTAATAATAAATTAAGCTTAATTTATTTCGAACAATTTGCATTCTAATAGGAAATTTTTATGCAAAAATAATTGCTACAGAGATTCTAAAACTAAAAGTAAATTTATGGAAGTATAACAAAAGAGTATAAAAATAATAGTTGTAAATGTATTATTATTTATTAAGTAATAATACATTAAGCTTAATTTATTTTGAACAATTTGCATTCTAATAGGACATTCTTATGCAAAAATAATTGCTACAGAGGTTCTAAAACTAAAAGTAAATTTATGGAAGTAGAGTATAAAAATAATAGTGTGTCTATTATTTTGATACTCTTTATTATACTTCCATAAATTTACTTTTAGTTTTAGAATCTCTGTAGCAATTATTTTTGCATAAGAATGTCCTATTAGAATGCAAATTGTTTAAAATAAATTAAGCTTAATGTATTATTACTTATTATTATTACTTAATAAATAATAATACATTTACAACTATTATTTTTATACACTTTTGTTATACTTCCATAAATTTACTTTTAGTTTTAGAATCTCTGTAGCAATTATTTTTGCATGAAAATGTCCTATTAGAATGCAAATTGTTCGAAATATATTAAGCTCAATTCATTTTTCTAAATTTATTAAGAAATTTAGGTCCAAAATACAATGTAAATATTAATATTTACCACTACTTTTGATGTTATTACGATGACAATTGTCATACATTATAACTGCCAAAAATAGTGATATATATTACTTAAATAATAACAGTATTACTAATGTTTAATGTAAAAATATTTAAAAATAATTATAATATTAAATATTATAATAATAAAACTAATATTTTTACATTAAAACTTGGTATTAATGCATTCTGAAATTTAAGAAAAAAAGAAAATTAACCAAAATGCTAATTTTTCAATTGAAAAACTAAACTATTATAAGTGCATATATAATTTTTTTAATGCAATTTTTCTAATTAATAAATATACATTTCACAATTAAAACATAAATTGAACACTGAATTACCTTTTAAATTTGCTTGAAAACAAGTTTCTTCCTTTTTAATAGCTATTGTGATTAAGACTTATTTATTCGTCATAGGTTTTTGACAGTTTAAACCAGTTTTTGATGCTTGTAATGTCAAAAACCCAATCCTGCAACAGTATACTGGTTGAATATATAGATATCTCATATCTCTTTCTTTTTTCAGCCATCATTACTTATAAAAGTAACTTAGTAGGACATAATAAATTAAGTTTCAAAAAGTATATCTATGAAAATCATAATTTATTTTTATAAAAACTTTTCTGCTTCAGTTGGATTTTCATTAAAAATATCTTCTTCAATAATTAATCCAGAATTGTTTGTGTTCACATTCTTTAACATAAATATATTTTTAATACTGCAACAAAGAAAGAAAGAAAAAATGTTTTAATAAAAGGCTTTATTGAATACAAAATCATAAAATTTCCCCAACACAATTTTCTTTTTGTTTTGAACTCCTAGCATTTGCATGCCTTAACCAGTCTTTGACGACGGTTTCAATTTTTGAGTCAGTCACCTGCTTGTACAATGCATTTCTCCTAGCTGCACCTAGAAGTACAATAAATAAATTTTTAATTCGTTAGAAAATATCACTAGGTTTACCTTAATATCATTCACATTTTGTGAGATGGGTTTTAACTTAATGCATACTCGTAATATGCACACATTTAATATAACTAAAATATTACATACACACACACACACACACACACACACACACATATATATATAATATTAATCTAAAAATGAAACAATTTTAGGTATAAATAAATATAGCAAACTCAAAGGATGAAAACGATTTAAATTCTAAATAGACATATTAATGAAATAATAAAGAAAAAATTTGAATAATTGCTTACTAAATATAAGATGAGAAATTTTTAAGTTGCAGAAAGCTTTTTCTTTTGTGCCACTAGTCAGAGTAATATGCCACTAGTCTGAGTAATTACTTCATACTAAAAAAAAAATAATTTAAACTTAGAATATAAATATGAATTCATAAAACATACACAATATATTTAGAATATATTTCATAACATTCAAAATCTTGACTATTAAAATGAACAATTGATGTTAATTCTATACCATAAACTTTTTCTATGAACTCGAATGGGAAAATATTGCTGATCTACAATTTCACTGTTATTTCAGTAAATTTCTCTTCAGGCAATCTTTTAATTTTGTGAGTGTATATTCCATATTAAGTCTGCTCTAAAATATTTATCTTACTAAAGAGTAATAATAAAATTATATACTATCCAACAGTTCTTTAGTGTCATTATTGTGTAGCTCCTGCTCAAGGAGCTACACAATATAGTACAGTTAATATAGTAGTACAGTTATTACAGTTATTATAGTTTTCCTGTGGTTCAACAGTTACTGTTGGGAAAAAATGCAACATAGAACGACATTTCACAACAGTTCATAAAAAATATGATACTGAATATCCTCCTAACAGCAATTTAAGAAAATGGAAATTGAAAGAAATGAAAACCGCATTAATTGCCCAACAATCTTTGTTTACCAGGCCCGTGAATAAATCAAAAGCTGCTACTATTGCATCGTTTAAGATTGCACATATACTTGCAATGCACAAAAAACCTTTAATGGATGGTAACATAATTAAAGAATTAATGCTTGCTGCATCAGAGATATTATTTCAAGAATTTAAAAATAAGAATGAAATTATGTTAGCTATCCAGGAAGTTCAATTATCCAGAAATTCAGTAACTCGTAGAATAGAAGAAATATCTGTGAATATCAGAGAACAATTAAAAGAGGATTTACAAAAATGTGTTTTTCTAAGTTTACAGTGTGATGAATCAACAGATATCTGTAAAGTAGCACAAATAAATATTTTTATAAGGATGGTTTTCAAAGATTGCTCAGCAAAGGAAGATATACCGTCAGTTTTGCCATTAAAAGGGAATACACGTGGGTACGATATATACCAAGCTATTAAAAATCATATTACAAAAATTATTCTTCCGCTTCAATTAATACTTTAATGTTACATTGTGAAATAAGGTGGCTTAGTAACGGAAAAGTCTTGGAACAATTTTTAGAGCTTCCTCCAGAGATAAAACAGTTTGTAGAGTCTAAATCAAAGCAAACAAATCATGAATAATGCATTAATATAATTGAAAATATAATGATAATAAGTAAACTAAAATATAAATTATACAACAAGGACCTGCCACTAACAACACAATATATTTACTAGAATATATTTTGTAACATTCAAACACTTGTCTATTAAAATGAACAATTAATGTTACTTCTATACCATAAAATTTTTCTATGAACTCTAATAGGAGGAAAATATTACTGATATACAATTTCACTGATCAAATACTCTATTTCTCAATTCAAATACTCTATTTACTAGCTGTGGTAAAGATTTATCAGCTTTTCTTAACAATTTCTTAATTTAACATATTTTGTTATATAGTGTTTCGGGTATGGTAAAATAAGAGGAATTTATATCTTGAGAAAACTGCAAAAATAACTTTTACCTTACTTTTTTTGCATTATAAACAACAAATTGTGCATTAAAATGCTCCCGTTTTTTAAAATTCCCCTTCTTTACTTACCAAAGCAGTAATTTTTTGTCTTTCTAGCTGCTCTCAGGAATTTCCTGCGTGTCTTTGATTTCATTTGACTCTGAAGTATTGAGTTATGAATTCTAAGACTATCCAAAATTTTATAGGTTTTCAAATTATATTATTTATGCTATTCTTTCGGGTTATTCGTGCTTGAAGCACAGTGAAAAAGTGCAGCTATGACATTTTGTTGCATTCCAAAGCTTTGTAAGCTGTTTTAGTCAGTGTATGTAAATTCAACGTTGAACATAATTTATATGCTACAGCAAAACCTTTACCAATCTGGTGCATGCCATACACTAGTCTGGTATTTATTTCAGAATTTACATTTTTTTTTTTGAAGATGCCAAACCTTTATGGAAGTCTCAGTTTTTACACTGAATATAAAAATGTGAGCACAGCCTATATCTTGATTCCTCACATAATGTTTGTTTATCTGCAAAACAGCTTGGACAGCAGAGTTATATTTAAAAGAATTCCATTATCCAAAATTCTAAAACCACTCATTGAACCACAGTTTTCATTTGTTGATATAGAACTAGCCGTCTGTAGCTTTGAAAAACTGGCAGAAAAACTTTGGCAATCACCAACATATGCAGAATTATGCATTTCACTTTCAACAGGACTATTATTTATTTGTAAATTTATTACCATAAAACTTACGTTTGCGTTTTCTAGAAGTACGTTTTGGCATTTTCGTTGAAAAAAAACTAAAAATATCGAGAAAAATAAATGGATTTAGTGACTTTTAAATGATTATCAAAGGGCAAACTCGTACGTAAACAATGATTTGGAATGCACAGTTTAATGCCAATTTCTAAAACAAAATTCCATAAATAACGTTGGCAGATGTAATTCGTAATATTATTAAGATGCTTAAAAAACTATTTTTGTGTTTTTATGTGCGTATATAATCAGTTTTCCTAACAAAATCATGAAAAACAGCAATGTAAACAAACATTTTTGCTTACTTCTGGTTTGCAGAAACGTACTTTCAGTTGTAAAATTTCACAGCCAAGCAATATTAAAATACCTAAAACTTGGGTTCTAGACAATCTAGAAACAATATTCAAACAGATTTTGAAAGTAAAAGATCATTCATAAAATAGCAAAAATAAAAAATCAATATTTTGACAGAAATTGACGTTTCAAAGGTGTCATTATACCTTAAGCATAAATTATTTAAGAATTAACACTTACCTTAAAACAAATAAAGGAAGTCGATATAAACTTGTTGAGCAAGGATATCCGCAATATTCCGATGTGATTATAGATCCAAATGAAGCATTCAGGTGCACTCGGTAACAAAGAACACAGCATCGGTGTAGTTTGTTCATCATGGCGCTTTGTGACGGTGCTGGTCTAAAAGAGCTCCATAAGATGTCTATATCAGTATCTTTTATAGACGTCGACCATAGAGACTTCATCTATTAGAGATCGAAACTTAGATGACTTATAGATGATATAATACGTCTTAGATCTCTAATAGATGTCGAAGTGAAGTACGACTATTAGACATCTATTTTTTCATCTTATAGAGCTCTATACGTCCTGGATGTCATGGATGAATTTCGAGCTCTAATAGATGACCATTAGCTCTGTGTGGTTGTGTGGGAAGTCGCCCAGGTGCCATTTATCAGCAAGACAACGCTCGTCCACTTACTGCGCGACTCTCCCAACAATGTCTTCAAGGATATGGCGTACTCCCATGGCCTGCCAGGTCACCAGACCTCTCGCCTATAGAGCACGTCTGGGACGTGCTTGGAAGGCAACTGCAACCGTCCCGGAATACTGGTGAATTAACTGCTCAGTTGCAGAGATTATGGCGTAATCTTCCGCAGGAGGTCATAGGTGACCTCATTGATTCGATGCCACGCCGTGTTTCGGCTTGTATAGCTGCCAGAGGTGGATTTACTACTTACTGATTTGTGACCTTTTTCATGCCATATCTTCTTTATAAACGGTCTGTTCTTCTGAATTTGTAATCATTTGCTTTTCTCCTCATATACTACATACATGTTAAGTTTCGTGATAGTAGCTCGTTCGTTTCCTTCTGGGTGCATATATTTTTTGTGACAGAGTGTATTTTCTATAGTTTTATGAGTGCATGAAACTGGAAGTTTATATATATATGCTTTAGAAGATAGGTGATAGCCCTTTTTTTAGAAAGTATGTGACCTTTTCCTCCGTAATGCCATATCTCTTGGATTTATAAAGATATATACAACAGCTTACTTCACAGCATGCTTAGTATATATATCTGTCATTAGAAACAAAAACTAGTGAAAATTTAGCAATATTTTTGGAAATATGTCTTTTTTCGTAAAAACAAAATTTTAGCACATTTTTTCCCTTTTTCCCCATTTTTCAGAATTTTTTTTAAAAATTTTGTTGTTTCACATATCGTTTAAGTTAGTGATAAATTTAACTTATCCCACAGGAAATCTGATTCAAAATAATAGTGTATTTTTAAAAAAGTCTATCTGAACGAGGTCGGATGCATTAAATAAAGTGTCCTCCAAACCCTTTTGATTAATTATTAAATCCTTTCTGATCATGTGCGACATAAAGAAAAAAATCGAATTATAAACTTAATTCCCTCAATCAAGCAATCTTACTTTTTTTTGGAGGGGGTGGATGTTTTGAGAGAAATGCGAATATTTTATTTATTTGTGAAAAATATAGTTTGAATAAAACCCTGTTATTTGAAACTCCATAAAAAAATAACTTAAAACAACTTAAAATATATTTAAAAAATCATAAGAAAAAGAATTGTCCTAATATAAGATTATTTTCCGAAATTATATATTTTAGGAAATTCATTCTACTTAAGGCTGACTGATCTAATGCTTCTTGAGATTGTTTTTAATAAAATATCTCCCTTAGTTAAAATTTTCCAGTGAGATGAGGTTCCTAGTGAAAACACTTTGTGTATTTAGGACAAATGAATCATTGATTATATATCTCAACAAACTTAATCAGTTGGAAAGCCTCCGAACCCACCGGTGGCACGTAACTCGAGCCTTACAGATAGAACCCAAAATAAATTTTTAAAAAAACTATACATAAAGGAATGCAACCAGTAATAAGGAGGAACACATGGAATACAGAGTTGCGCTCTCAGAGACACAGTGTTTCTTCTCTTAAGTAAAACACAAGAAAAGAAATTATACATGTATATATATAATAGCAATTACAATATATTTAGATATATAGATGATATAATAGTAATTAATAAAAGTAATAATCATATAGACTTAAATTTTTACCCTCCTAATCTGGAACTAATAAAAAGTAGCCAAAATAATATTAATGTAAACTTTTTAGATAATAACATTAAATTAAATTCTCATAGCAATTTTACTTTTTACTTATACTACAAAAGCTCAGACTATGATTTTAATATTGTTAAGTTTCAAAATTACTTAACCTGTTTACATAAATATGTTTTTAATAACATTATTGTAAATCAGTTAGTACGTATAAATAGGCTTTATTCTAAAGACAATAGGAATAACAATATTTTAGACTTGATAGCTGTGCTAACACGTAATTATTACCCCGATAGTCTTTCCAATCACATAAATGGTTGTTTTAGATTTAATGAATAGTTTGTTCTGTTGCAATTAATAAGTAAATCATAAAAATAAGATTAATTAGAGTAAATAACTACTAAAAATAAAATAAATAAATAAAATAATAACCTAAATTTAAAATAAAATAATAATAAATTACTTAGTAATAATCAAGTTTGGTTGCAAGTTATATATATATATATATATATATATATATATATATATATATATATATATATATATATATACAGTGGAATCTCGATCTATCGTTTTTCAAGGGACCGATTGAAATGAACGATAAATGTGGGAAAACGATAGATGCTGAAACATAACAAAGCAATATGATCGTTGGGACTGGCACGACGACATATAAAATGAACGACACATACGGAAAAACGATGGATCCGAAAACGATCGATCGAGATTCCACTGTATATATATATATATATATATTAATTGTTAGCTCTTCTTTGCTAACAAGGCAAGCTTCTGGTTACTTGAGAGCGGAATATCAACATGACATTATACTTCTTAAAACAATAACAAAAGTTTTATTTGAAACATATAGACTTAACAGAAACATAACACTTAGCGGCTGGCCGTCAAAGTGCGTCGCCATTCATTACACATCGCTCTCTCTGTCTTACAGTATAGCAGTGCACATGCGCTAACATTCTTTGTGCGGTCTGTAACATGCTGCCATCTATTAACATAGAAAATTGCTTACATTCGGGCATCCTGACTGAGAATTGTCCTCAATTCGTACTGATAACACTACTAAAAATACAACTTCAACATTTAGAAATAAAAACAATGTGCAATGAAACAAAATAATATATAGTATTCAAAGTCTTTTGATTGATGTCATAATTGAGTCCTTCTTAGAGTTCAAGAGTTCTTGGGTAAAACTAAAAAAGAATAAAAAAACTATATTACCTGATCTTCGGAGGTTGTTACTAGGCTTTTCGATTTTGAGCAATTTTTTTAAAACCCGGGTTTCGGGTTTGACGGGTTTTTTTTCATTTAAAACCCGGGTTTTCCCGGGTTTACTTGGTTGGTTCCAGGGGATCAATAGCAAAGAACTAAAATAATAAATAGTTTATTAGAAGCATCTAATTTATTTCAGAATTTCAAATATAAAATATAACAGTGAATAAATTTAATGTTAATAAACATATACATATATGTATAACAAATTAAAGTGGTACAAATATCTCATTTTTTATAAGACTGCCTTAGAACCATCATTGCACTCAACGTATCATCACTGAGTCGGCTTCTGAGTTTATTAGCCTCTGAGTTTATTGAGACCCATTACAGAAAATGTTCGTTCTGCTTCCACCGAAGTTGGTCGAATTGTTGTTAAAGACTTAAAAGTTTATCTAGCATTTCAGGTCGGCTTTTCGTTGCCCAAAACAACTCAATTTCTTTTCTTATGATATATGAACTATATTTTGATTTTTTATGATTTTCCATATTATTCTCCTGTAGAAACATACTAAGCTCATCAGATGGGAACATGAGCTCTATCTGATGTCAATTAGTCTCATTGTATTTTTTATTCATTTGTTTGAGAGCCGTACCGAGTTCGACATGTTAAATTCGGTCTTGGTTCCAAATTAAGGAATATAATTGGTATTCTACTGCATTAGATAAATAACTAATTCCCCGGGTTTACATTAAAAATTCCCCGGGTTTCGAGTTTGTAAAATCTTTGAAAAACCCGGGTTTTCGGGTTCGGGGAAACCCGGGTTCAAAAACCCTAGTTGTTACCTTGTGATGATTTGGACTAAGTTAAGGTGGTTCAGGAGGTTCTGCACTGGGATCCTCGTTGTATGAATCGTCATCCTCATCGTCTTCATATTGAGGTTTAGGCCATGGCTTGAGTTGACTGACGTGAGCTGTGGTGGTGTAAAATCGTCCTTTCTGCTTTTCCTCCAGCTGAGTATTTCTGTATGTGTCATTCGGCAGTGTTTCTGTAATTATCAGTGGTCCTCTATATTTCGCTTGCGTCTTCGTAGGTTCTCCTGTTGGTTTTGGTGGTCGTCTGACAACTACTATTTCTCTTGGTTTAATGGGGTGCAAATAGCCTTGTTGTTTTCCTCCTGGTACTTTGTTCATCAAGCATTGAAAGCACATAGATATATGTCTTCGTAAGTAACGCTTCATATAAGGGAACCAATATAATCCTTTAATTTTGTTGGCAGTTCTGTCGACTGAAAAGTGTCCCATCAGATCATGGAACTTCACTGCGGTACTTTTCCTCATGCTTTTGGGGATTACGTAAAGTAGCTTTTCTTTTCCCTTCCCTTTAACTTTTCTATATAGCTTATTTCCTTTAAAAACATAATTGCATATTTTTTGTTTGTCGTCAGTTGTCCTTTCATCGTGAAATGACGACGCCAGACAAATATCTACGCGAGGCAAAGATAAACAATCAAAGCATTGGTATTTTACTTGACACGGGAAGTAGCTGTTGTCTGATGAAAATGTCAATTGCTAAAAAGTTAGGATTAAATATTACTCCATGTAAAAAGGATCTTTATTTGTTTGGAAACCAAACTAACCCAGTTTCGAAAAGTCTAGGTGTTGCAGGTACAGATATAGAGATAGACGATATTTTGGCTAAGGACGTTACTATTTTGATCGTGTCAGACAATACACAACCAGTTGATTTATTAGTTGGAAGAACATTGCTCGACTTACCGTACATAGCTTATGCTAAGGTTGGAGAAAACTTACATATCGGATATGCGAAAGATTACCCATTCGTTAATTTAGAATTTATTGAGGAAAACCCAACGGTTAAATTGAAAGTAACTGAAACAGTACAAATTGTGAATAATAGTATAAATTTTGTCAAAGCGAAGACTGAAGATTTAAATGATGGTTTAATTATGATTAGGGGAGAAGGTGAAAATTTAGACTCATTATTGGAAGTCAAGGAAGGGGAAACAATTGTACCAGTTATTAATACCAGAGACAGGAATATTATATTGAATAGAAATCAAAATGTTGGTAAAGCGGAATTAGTGGACGATGTCAGTTTAAAGTCGTATAAGGACAATATAAGTTTTGTTAATGAAGCACAATCATTAGAACCTCTAGACATGAGTACTTACGTAGAACGAGAACCTATAACTTTAGAACAAAATAAATTTGACGAGACGTTACTTGAAGACCAAAAGTAAGATATAGTTCGTTTGTTGAATGAATATAGAGACTGCTTTGCATTTAATTTAAATGAATTAGGCTGCACAGATTTAACTTTCATGGATATTAAAGAGATAGACGGTTGCAAGCCAGTATGTTCCCGACCGTACAAAACGAATGCTTCTGAGCATAATATTATCAGACAGATAGTAAATGAATGGAAAGATAGCAAGATTGTTTCGGAAACACGATCACCATACGCAAGTCCAGTTTTGTTAGTGAAAAAGAAAACAGGTGAACACAGATTAGTTATTGATTTTCACCGTCTTAATAATCAAACGGTAAAGGATAAATTCCCCCTGCCAAAAATAGATGATTTATTTGAAAGTTTGAGCGGTTCTAAATTATTTACCACCTTGGATTTAGCTCACGGTTACTTAAAGATTCTATTGTAGGAGGAAGCGAAGAAAAAACAGCCTTTATTACACCTGACGAAACCGGACAATTCGAGCGAATGATTTTTGGATTGGTTAATGCTCCCTCGGAGTTTCAAAGATTAATGTATCAAGCACCAGGACCGTTATTTCTAAAGCTGTTTGTTACTTAGATGATATCCTCATACCTGCTTTCTCTTGGTAGGACATGCTTGAAAGATTAGTATTAATTTTGGAACGTCTACGATTAGCGAAAGTTACTCTTAAACTTGCTAAGTGCGAATTTGGTAAAAAGGAAGTACAAGTTTTAGGTTTTGTAATAAATGCCGATGGTTTAAAGCCAGGTTTAAGGAAAATAAAAGCTATTGAAGAATACGTTGAACCTAAGAATATTTATGAAGTAAAAAAATTTCTAGGACTTACAGGTTTTTTTAGGCGTTTTGTTTCCAAGTACGCGGAGAAGGCCGAACCATTGAGTAGATTAACTAAGAAAAATAAAGATTTTGAGTGGAAAGAAGAACAGAAGAATGCTTTTCAAGCTTTGAAAGAAATTCTTAGTAATCAACCAGTTTTAGCTCACTATAACCCCACATTAGAGACGGAAGTACACACAGATGCGAGTTCAGATGGATTAAGCGGAATGCTACTTCAACGTGGAGACGATGGAAAATGGCATTTGGTGTATTGCGTAAGTAAGAAGACAACTGATGTAGAAAAGAATTACCACTCAAGTAAGCTAGAATTAATGGCCATTGTATGGACACTTGACAGATTCAGACAGTATCTCCTTGGAATTAAGTTTACAATTGGTACTGACTGCCAAGCATTGATTTACACGAATTCGAAGAAAACGACGAATCCCCAGATAGCTCGATGGTATGATCTGATTCAGGAATTTGATATAGAGGTAAAGCATAGACCGGGTACGAAGATGAGTCACGTCGATGCGATGAGCAGAACTCCAGTTTTAGAGGCAGAAGATACTATGACAAGCATAATAGAACGAAATTTAGAAGTTTGTCTTACACTTAGTGAAGAAGAACAAGTTTTAATAATTCAACATGCAGATCCAGAGTTAAGGAAATTAATAGACATTTTTCGAAAAGATGAGTATTCCCATAAACATTCAGATTTTCGCTCCGCGCCTCATTCGTTTTTCTGCAAAACTTGGCAATGTGGTTTCGCCCTCCACAAGGAAAACATACTCTGTCATCATGTATCAAAGAACTAAATACTTTATGAGTTGCGGTTTCTTTTTCATTTATTTTACGTCTGCTGACGTTCGAGTTTTTGTTCTCAAACTTGGTCGAATCGAACCTATTCGTATTACGATTACTTATCCTGTAATTTGAATGCGGGTAGTATATAAAATCATCACGATAGTTAGTATGCTTCGTATTTCTGCTTTCACTAGTAGTTTTAATTCCTGATCGAACGTTTTCATAATCGTCCAGCACTTGGGCTACATCATTCGCTTTAACAAACTTTCGCCAAGAATCAATGAAATGTTCACGCATCGTATTTGGGACTCGCTTTTTTAATTGATCTGTAATCATAAGTTCTTTTAGGGATTCAAAGTCATTTATATTTAATCCTGTTAACCACTCATTAAAATAGGTGCGTAATTCAAAAACAAAATCAGTCCACGTGCCGTTTACATCTTTAACACGGTTGACAAATTTCTGTCTAAAACTTTCGGGACTTAGTTTATGTCTTTTTAACAATAAATTCTTAACAAATATTTATTCATTAGTTTCCTGTTCTGATTCTCTCGCAATTAGCTGAGTAATTTCAAGAGGCAATAGCCCTAATAAGTGTGTTACATAGTCACTCTCCATAAGTCCTACTCGTTTAGCTTGCCTTTCAAATATTACCAAAAATGAAGCTATATCTCTGTCTTTTAAGTCAAATTTCTGCATTAAATTCCTCAAATCTATTTTGTTTTTCTTTACTTCTGGTACACTAACATTACTTTCAGCCTGAGAAATTATCTTATTCTGATTCTGGATTTTTAATTTTTCCAATTCAAAAGCACTTTGTTGTTCAATTTTATGTAATTCCTGTCCATCTATCTTATTCTGATTTTCAATTTTTAATTTCTCTAATTGCAAAAGTCGCTCAAATTCCAATTTTTGTGTTTCCTGTTTCACTCTTTCGTCAACTAATCCTGCTAGCACTTCTTTAACAAACGGTTCATCATAGTTTTTACTTTTGGTTATAATATCCTTCAAAATAACTATCGTACTAATTTCAGGGACACTCTCGCCCAACTCAACCACTAACTGAACTAAATCACATTTTTTATATCTACCTAAGTACGCCATTTTTGAGTAAAACAAAAATTCAAATATCCAAGATTACCTTGTTCGTTCCCGTTGTCAGGGAGTTCATCTATCGCACTTCTGATAATTGTTAGCTCTTCTTTTGCTAACAAGGCAAGCTTCTGGTTACTTGAGAGCGGAATATCAACATGACATTATACTTCTTAAAACAATTACAAAAGTTTTATTTGAAACATATAGAAAACACTTAGCGGCTGGCCGTCAACGTGCGTCACCATTCATTACACATCGCTCTCTCTGTCTTACAGTATCGCAGTGCACATGCGCTAACATTCTTTGTGCGGTCTGTCACATGCTGCCATCTATTAACATAGAAAATTGCTTACAATATATATATATATATATATATATATACAATAATTTAAATTATAATTTTATGTAATTAATTTCCTTAACAATTCTTTACATCTTTCAAAATATATCTGTTTTATTTATCCCAGGGGATGTATTATAGAGGTTAATTAATCTACATGTGTAAGGCAAATGAATTCTGACTATGCAAACTCTTTTAATTCATTTGTCTTTAGATAATCTCTACGCTTTGTGTACACGACAGTAATTTGCGTATGAGTTGTAATGTGTTACTTTTTATTTCAGACAGATTCTAAATAAAAAGCACCCTTTCGCAAACAACTTGGACTTCAAGCATATCCGTATGTTATAATTGTAAAAAACCTAGCTGAAACTATGTACCCCGGTGTAAAAAAATTAAGCCTAATTCGTAAAATATAGCAAGTATAAGATAAAAGGTTAACGCAGACGGAAATATTTGAAAACAGACTTTTTCACGTCCGATAACCAATTTCTGCACTCATGCAAACTTTATTCGTTTTCAGGACCTGATTAAACATGCATTTTTGATTTCGGCTCATTGCAATCTCCGCTAAAAGTGATGTTGGGTAGAAACTGACAAATCGGTTTCATTTTTTTTCTCTTGAGGATGATAGAATGAGGGAAGATTCCACAGAACTAAATGTATCACGATTTGTTATCTGAAGACGTTAACAAATTCATTCGGAAGTGTAGTATTAAGCAGACCGTCACAGGACAATGCCTGGAACTAATGTGTCCGCAAATTGAACTGTATCCTGACAAGAGGTAACCACACTTTACATTAATTCCCTTAAACCAGATTTTTTTCAACGGTAAACAGAAATTCCATTTTGATAACTTTTTTTAAAAATGGATAATTTTTGCATTAAAGTCCCTTTTGTCTGTTATTTTAAATATTCTTGCTCAAAAACACTAAATTCCGTACGTATAAACTTTTAGATGTTGAATTTGTAATTATTAAAATGCCTCTAAGAAAAATTTCGCAATTATATGTTTGGTACACCAGTTATATCCCGCACTGGTAAAAATGGGTTTAAGAGTCCAAAATGTCAAATAATGTTTTTTTGATTTCCAATGGCTCGGGCAAACAAAAAAAAGTAACAGCAGCAACGATAACATCAAAAGGTTGAAGTGCCCCAATATCTAGAAATCTCCATGTAGGACACGCAGCTGATGTTTGTCCAGAGGCTCGCTCAGGCAGTTTCAGTCAGAACGCCAGTATGACACAAATGAGCAGCAAGGCAATCAAATATGCGAAAAGTAGCCACTGCCTCCCGTCTTGCTTTATCGGGTGCAACGAAAAGGCAATTTTTTCCATATTTGGTTTCCATTTTTTAGAGGAATTCATCCTGGTATACCGACTGCATAAGCAGTTTAGAAGTGAGGAACGAGGTTTCTCGTTTTGTACAATGTATCAGCATAGCCCTTTTTTGGAAAGAAAATCTGCCTGATCGTTACCATGTAAATTGCAAGGGCCAGGGATCCACTGTAAAACAACACGTTTTCGCCGAGACCTCAAGAAAATCAGCAGCTCTTAACATTGAAAAATCTCATTTGATAGTGGAGCCCGGATAGAACTGATGGGCTGAATGGCAGTCTGGGAATCTGACAGTAATACTGTAAAATAATGCAATAGGTTGTATAGATATTTCCGTAGTTTTATTGATTTTTCCTCTTTTAAGTTAAAAAATCTGAAATATTGTGTTCTATAAACATTTTTGGGGTATTTTAAAAAATGATTCTATTTAATTTCAATAAATGCCAAGAAATATTCAGAAAAGCTTCGTATATTCACCAAAAATCGACCTCTATTCGACGGCCACCTCCCAAAACGCCCACTATTTCTTCGAAACCATTCTTGGCCTCCATAGAGATATTAACCCTTATTCAACGGTCGCCCCTCAAAACCGCCACACTTTTTCGGAATCATAACTGGCCGCCTTGGAGAAGTTTCCCAGTATATATTAATTTATTTATTTATTATTTATCTGTGTGTGTGTTTGTTTGTTTAATGTAAAACAAGAAGCCAGAAGTTGATCCATTGAATAAATTCATGATGTTGCCAAAACTTTAGTATATTAAGCATAATTATGAACGCGTTTCCTTCGACCGTAAGTTGATAAAAAATATTTTCGGGTCTCAGGCAAGAAGTGATATTAGCTCTCAACCTTTCTAAGGTCGATGGGGCAAGAGAAACATTTCAAGATTTTAAGATATTGCGGGATTCAACCAAAGATATTATATCTTTGTTTTTATTCTTGTAATCGGTTAAAAAGAACGTTTCTAAGTGTTAGGTTTGGACCTAAAATACTTTTCACTCGGTTTCCTATCATCGAAACTTTAACAAACTCATGCCTATCTTATGATGCAAAAAATTTATTAAAAGTTGTTTTAATATTTTTTATTTGAATGGTAAAACGCGTGTATTTACCTTTAGGAAAAAAAAATCAGCTGAGCGTCATTGGAGCTTTAAAGTGGAATTCTCCCTTCTTGCCGTGATACTAATATTTTTATAGCCGCATTCATTCGATGTCATGCCCACCTCCAATTCCATGAAGAACTCGGAGAAGCTGTATTCTGTGATGATGTAGCACTATTTATGCACTATTTGTGCACGATTTATGGAAGCATTATTTATGCAAGCTGAGGACAGATTGAGCCTGCTTTCAGTAACAACTTAGGACAGCTCGCACTTAATTAGATGGAAATAACATAACGTTGTTTCGTGTCAAAGGAATGGTGGAAAAATAAAAGTAAGGAAAAGCACCAAAAGCCAATTTCTAGGAGGCCAGTCAGGGTGGACAGCTTGGAAAGCCGTTAGAAACAATGCATAGGAACGCAATATAGGACATTTTCCCCTTATAGAGCTTGATTAGTGAACTAGACATTATTTCTCATTCATGTTTATCCTTTTCATATTTCATAGAACAAAAAGGAATAATCATGTAGCCAGTAAGAAAGAGGGATGTGCCAAGAAAAATCTTCGGAAGCAACAATCTTATTTAATTCGAATACCAGAGGATTAGAAACAACGAGACAAAGCTTTAAAATTAAATTCTTAATAAGTAAATAATTGTTTACACCGTGATAAAAAAAAGGAAATAAAGTTTAGGAACTTTATTTTTAGAAAAATAGAGCGAGAAAGGGATAAGTTGAAAACATAGATATTATAAATATGCACTTAAATTTAATGAATTAGTCAAATTGAACTATTGTCAAATTGTCAAATTGAATAATTTTGACAATAAATTTGACAATAACCAAATTGAATTAGGTTTTTGTGTATGCTTCAGATTATTTTATTTCGTAGTTTTATTGATAATAGGCACATACGGGATAAAAATTATGAAATATCTTGTAAACTGTTGTTTTTAAAATTGCCCTCTGAACTTTACAGTTAATTTAAATTTTGTCACTATTTTTCTCATTTATTAATATTTATGATTACATTTTGCCAGAGATAAATTAATGTAATATTATACTTCAGCAAACTTCTTGGAGAATCTTTGTTTACATTTACCTTTTGTCTTGAGTAACTAGAATTTTTTTGTAAAACTTTATTGAATGTACTTAAACCTGCATCTGTTTACCTTCTTTTATTATATCTCTTAACTAATGCAAGAATAAAATAATTGAAAGCGGGGCCTCTAAATTTGTTTAACTATATGGTAGAGAAGTGCCTCTCACTAAAAAGAATTAACTGTCTTAATAACTCTTCGAACAAATTTTAATAATCTTTAAAACTTGCACTTTTCGTGTTAATTTTGAAGAAGTTTTTCACTAGTTTTAAAATTTTAAATTTTTGAATTGACAATGACATTTAAATTTTAGCAAATTGAATATATTCTCATATCATATTTTCGAAATGAAATTTTCAAGCAAATAACAATCTTTCGTGAAAAAATTTTAACATTTTGGCTTTCCTCTGGGCTTGTCAATATCAGAGCATTGCCTTGAAACTTCACGTACCGATTATTGAATAAATAATGCTCTTTTAAATAAAAACATTATTTATTCGAATAACACATCATTTTCTTCAGTTGAAATCAGAGATTATATCTTTTGCAATAGTAACCTCTACTGAATTCCACCTAACTGCACTGCACTGCACTGTACTATATATACTAAACAATTTAGCTATTTTAAAATCATTCAGAAAGTGAGAAGAATTCATATCTGCACTTCGTTAAGCTGTACACCAATTCTCTTTTCCCCAATCCCCCGTTACTTTTAATGATGGCTCTATTTTACTCAAACCACTTGGAGATAGAGAAAAAGTAACAGATTAACATAGGGTTGGATTACAATTAACTAGCAAAGGAGGGCAATTGAAATTAAAATGCGCTTAGCCATTAGTTTTACTAATAAAAAGTTAACATGAGGCATAAAAAATGATGATTGCAAAACGAGGGGGTGGTGTCCGAATTCCCTAGCAATGGAGGCTTTTTATTTTTATTTTTTGAAGCAAAGCAGCTTAATTTTATGGCCTACCAAAAATATTTTCTGAACTTTCCCGAGAGAAATTTATTAATAATCCCCTGGCAGAAAGCAGTGAATTAACATTCCTGAAAGCTGAATAAACGCGTTCACTTCCAAAGCATCCTCTATGTGCATCAGGTAAAAGGCAATAATCAGAAAGCATGTAATTTGTTTCTATTATTAAGTGGCACTAATCAATTAAGAAAGAATACCTAAAACTTAAGAATTAGCGGCATTCATGTAATAAATGCTTGTGATCTATTTAAGAGAAAATGTATGAAAAAAACTTGCTATAAAAGAAAACTTTTTTGTAAAGAATGATAGATTATAAACTTAGTGAAAAACGTTTTACTCATTTGATACATTCACGTTAAGCCCATTCAGAGAGGTTAGTGAAAATTATTGTCCTAGAAAAAAGGTTTCACAAAAGAGTAGGATTCATTAAATTATTATTATTATAAGTAAGAGAATTATGGTGGATACAAGAAAGTCCATTTAAGAATATTAGATTTCTCTTAATTAAAGACTATATAAATATAGAAAAGTAAGAATTTTAAGATCTGAACAAAGTGAAACCTTTTCGAAATAGAAGGTCTTTTATTATATTTTAACTGGAGTTTGAGCTCCTAAATAAAATCAAAAAGATATCAAGAGCTTTTTTTGGAATGGAGAGGGAGAAGTTTTGATAGTGTATTGATGTCAATATGCGTGATTGGGGAGCAAAATGAAAGCTTGCTTACGCTAGCAAAGCTCGCAAAACTGTGTAATGATCGACTGCTTGAGGGGTATCAAATCCCCTATCTGCTACTCTGCACATTAGTGTATTGTGGCAATTTCCCCCCCTCGAGGCGAGTAGGAAAACCATTAAAATCGTCGCTAGCCGTGAACCGATGCAAAAGAATGGCAGAACCCCCCGAGCGAAAGAAGACCACAATGGACACCTCTTTGGGACGCATTCCTGGGATGAAAAGAGGAGACAGTCTGGCGCCATATTTTGACAGTGGCCGACAATGACAGTTTACGCCCTGAAACGAGATCGCTAATGAGGAAGCGGGTGATGAAGATGAAATAATCGGCATCGTTTTTTGCGCACGGCTAGACGCTCAGCCTATCCGGAGCGAGCTATAGAGAGGAGGCTAGAAAGAATTCCGCCAGGGATCAAGTTTTTTAAATAAGCCGACGAGGGCTTGAAGACCAGTTTTTTGTGCGGAGAGTTTTTTCTTAGAGAGTTTAGGAGTGATACCTGATCTCCTAGCTCCACGCACTTTTAAGTGACTTGTTTTTTGTGAGGCTCTGCCCTCTACGTGAGAAGACCCTTTTTCACCGAGAAAGGTCGGAGAAACCGATCGGAACTTGATCTCCCCAATTGTGTTATTTCAGAGAAGCTGCTAGCTTCCAGTGGACGAGTGCGGGCCCTTTTTTCTGTGACCTGACCAGCGGTTCGTCGCCTCGTTTTAGCGACAGTGTGCTCCATCCTTGAGAGACAATCCACGTTTTCTACTCCAACTTCTACGGACTGCTTTGTATATCTATCATTCGAGATCGCGGCCTAACCGCGTATATTAAATAAATCTGAAATTCTCATTATCTTGAAAGTCTCTATTTTAGTAAGCTGTCTACCTTACACGTAACCTGTGACGCTACCTAAGTGTTTGCTTTTGACACAAATAGCAGGAATACGTTACAGTATTATCCGTTTTTGCCACCCTCACAATGGGAGAAGGTGAAAAACACTCCCAAAACATGGGATGGCCTGTGGAAATTGATTGATTGATTCGAGACCGCTTGCTAATGATCGTCTGCTGTTCTTTCCAGCTGTCAGGTGCTACTGCCAGGGCCGGATTTCAAACAAGGATATTCAGATTAGTGCTAGTTATACAATTATACTAGCCTTGCGACCTGAGAAAGTTGTCATTCTTCCCAACAGGCATGGGTGATGGTCCCTGCACGGGTGACCAATGATGGGAAAAACCATAACTTCACATAATGTAAAGAAAAATGTATAAAGATATTTTGCCTCCTCCATTATGAGTTGGACACAACATAAAATTTTGAACTATGCAGTAACAACTAGAATCCGGTTCCATTCCAGGGGAAATTTCCTTTTTCCTAGAATGTTCTCTATCCCACCTTTCTGTAGCGTTTGGTTGTAACACTGTTCTGCAGTTACAAGGTCGTGGATTTAGGTAGGAAGGAGGGAATCATATATAATCTAAAACTGCTGCAAGTAATGAATGCTGACTACAGATAGACAGAAAAATCGTACACTACTGATGCTGGAAATCATTTCTACCCTTCAATGAACACGATAACAAAAATGGTTACATACATTTCAATTGTATAATAGATAATCTGCTACAGGTTTTGCTTTTCCTCACAGACCCAGGTCACCATGTCGGTGTACAGCCTCCAATAATCAGGGAGGCTTTTGAAAATGAGGCCCTCATTACTACCTTTAGAAGAAATAAAATGTATAACTTTGCAAATGGGTAATTTGATCAATCATCAATTCCAATCTTTTTTTAAATGTAACAACAATTCTTTAAGAGTAAAAACACACTAGAGGAGAACGTCCTTTTCGACGCATAATGCATATGTAAAGCAGTGAAATGAATGTTGTTAAATCTCCAGACATTCACTGATGAATGGCACAAGCACTTTAATCTCGAAAAGTATCGCAACAGACCACTGTTTCCCAACTTTTTTTTCCAGTCGCGAACCCCCTCAATAGTTTTCTGCGACCCCCTTCACTTCTCCTTTTCGTTAAAAAAGCCTTATATGACTTTAAAAAGACACACTCAAATTAATTGAATTCCAACTAAATGTTTTAGTTAATCCAAAATGAAATTTGTAAGAACTTCGGAAACATTCATCCCTCAGACGCAACCGAGCAGAACTTAAAGAAAAATAATTTATTCAGAATTAGAGAAGAATCAAAATAGAAAAACTCTTACCTAAATTCAATTGCTGTAGGAAACTTCTACAATAATGCCAAAAGTGACATTCGAAACTAATTGAAAGACAAACTGACGCTTCGAATTTGTGTACTGTGCGTAGCAAATAACCGCGATTTTCATTTGTCACCAAATGAAGGCGGTAGATTACTAACGAACGAGTTTCAACGAGACTTTTGCCTTTAAAAAGCATCACTGCCCTACAGTTTTATGGCAAATAAATGAAGAGCTTAGTGGGTGAGTATGTTAAGTGACATTTTTGAATAAATTGAGATATCCGTATGGATGAACATGTTATTCTCTCCTTTAAACATCGCTCGTTTCTCCTTTTCGCTATCCCTTCAATTAAGGCTATTTTCAGTGGATGAAGTTAGGTTGGTGCTATGTTGTTAACAGAAGGACGTGGCATGGGCACAAGACATCTTCTTCCACATGAAATGTGGCGACCTTAAGTATCATGACACTTTCTTCCACTAACGGGCATGGGTTTTAGTCCCATGGAAAACCGTTAGGTAGCGTAAAAACAACTTCATGGATGAGCATGTTCAATTTTATCAACGTTTTAATTTGACAGTTTCTCTCCTAACAAAATAATATTGGTGAAATAGTTGTTATTTTATATTTACAATGGAATCGAGAGGTAAACGTGTATGGTCAGCCTTGCTCTTAAAAGAGTAAAAATGAGCGATTCCTCTGTCAACAACTGGGACAACAATGACTCAAGCGGTAAGTACAAACAAATTTAATCAATTTATTGTACGCATCAGTTTATACTTTGTGTTTATTTGTTTATAATACAGTAGACTCCGCTTTTCCGAAAATAATAACAATAAGCAGTTCAGTTTACCGCCAGGTTACCGAGAATGTAAACTAAAATTTAATAACAAATTAAGTTGTCATGAAAAGGCTTTAATTTGTAAACAAAACTACTAAAATATTTAACATTATCTAATTTGCTTTTAGAAAGAAACATTTATTAGAAAACAAAATTTGATGTTTGATGAAACAGTTACTTAGTACAGTTAGCAACGAGAGCACATCTTCTTCAATTTTCATAAATTGGACACGAATGCAAAAAATGCCTACTTGTATAACTACATTTCAATAATGCCTGTACAAAGGCAAAGGAAAGAACTCCTCTTTCACTTATGTAGTGAAAAACGAGCGTGAAAATTTCCGCGTGTGCAAAACTGCTTTGGCAGCTCTTTTTAGTATTGGTAACATCCAAAAATCATTAAAGGCTAGTTAGAGCGTTCCACCTCCCAACGTCATATGAATCGGCCTCAACAGATTTCTGAATAAATCGAAAGTCGTTTCCCTTGCGAAGAAACAAAAACATGCACAAAAAGTACTTATCGATACTTTAACTCCAAATTCTCTCGACTGAGAAATTGCAAATTTTACAGGAGAGCCAAAAAACATCTTAACAAATAAGTCACAGCTGTAGTTAAATACGCCACAAATAAGTCACAGCTGTTCATTAAAATACCTTTCGAATGCACTTAACACTATTTATTGCGTTTTCTTATGAATCAATAGATGGAAGCAGCTGTGGGTTATCGTATTCCCACATAAAATGAAAACAGCAAAACATAGTAGTTGAGAGGGTATCGTTATCGCCTTTGCTCTTCATAAAAAAGATAAGATGTATCACCCTTATTTAGCTGAGGTCAATAAAGATGGTAAGCCTGAAAATTTCAAAGATGCCACTTACCGCCATATTTTTTCCTCGAAATTTAATTTATCATTTGGTCAACACATGTAGCACCTGTGAAGTGAATGAAAATCATGCAAGCTATTGACACAAATTTGACAGAACTGAGAAGTGATGTTGCTTATCTAACAGTTGATTTACAACAGACCATGCCAGTGTGAGCAAGGCGTTCTATTTGGGGTTTTGTAACCTTGGTGTGCCCACTCGAAGGATTAAGCTCAATTCTTTACGTTGCTTGTCGGGGGCTAGCTCTCTACTAACACTAATAAAATTTCACGAGTCTTTGAAGAATAAAAACTTCTAATTATCTGGTCAGACTCTTGTTCAGGCCAGAACAAGAATGTAACAATACCTCATCCTTAAAGGATATTTCAAAGTAATATAGCAGAAATTTCTCGAAGTGGATCATTCTTATCTGGATAGTGATCGAGAAAAAAATTTAAATAAACATGAAATCATATACCTTCCGAGCCAGTATCGGGAAATAATATAGAGCAGTGGTAAAAACAATCGTGTTACCGATATGACTTCTCACTTTAGAAATTTTAAAGACCTCCCCAAAAAACTAAAGCTTATCAATCGAAAGAAGAACACCCTCAATGAAAAAGTGGCTTTCATGGATGGAGTAACATGGATAAGGGTTGAAGAATTTGGTTCCTACCTGTACAAGGATTGTTACGATCCTTATACACCTTTTAAGAAAGTCAACTTGTTCAAACAGAATCGTGGTGCAGCAAGAACCGTCCAGGTTGAAGAAATTGAGCTGGATAAAACCACTGACACCGGAGCAAACTTCACGGCGGAAAAAATCCAAAACTTACAACGGCAACTACCTTATGCCAAAATTGAATATAAATATTTTATGAATCTCTGATTGAAAAGGAAAATGATAAAAATATCTTACCCTGATCTTTTCCATAATTTTTACACTAATTTTCAAAGATGTAATTTTATACCTGTGCAAAAAATATTTTTCTTGTATCTGCTTGATTTCAGTATATATATTCCTATTCTTTAAGTGTAAATTTAATTTAATGTTGATGTTGAACATGCACATAACATGTTTTTCAACCCATGTGAAAACCTGTACTGGAAACATGCGGATGAAAGAAAATGTCATGTGCATAAGGTGTCATGTGTGTTTTGGAAATTCCCTGTTATCTAATAATGACAATTTTTTTGTTTAATCCGTATTTTTGTCAGATATCGCAAATAAATGCTATAAAGGTTGTTTTTTTTTGTAAGCGGAGGCACGTATGATATAAAGGTTAAAGGCACGAGACAGGTTTAAATTTTGGCTCAGAATTAATGTTAAAAATTAATGCAATTTCTTCGTTGCCTAAATAAAATTGATAATGTAAATACAAAGTTAAATATTGAAATCCTTTGTTATCAGGATAAAGAGAAATTTTTTTAAACTTTTCTTTTCATGAATAAATTGTTTGACATTTCCTTACCGTCAGCAAACTCTTAAAAATTGGCATGCAAGAGGGTAAAGGGGAAGGCCACCAAATGTGACCTCGCTAAAACGCGATGGGTCTCTAGATGTCTAAAGACGGTCAAAATTTGGTTTTCGGTTAAAGTGTTTAGGATGTTCAATCCGCCAGTGTTAATAACATTTTTTTTTCCATTTCCTTAAAACCAGACCACTGTAAAAAATCCGATATCAGAACTAAGCGTGCCATCTGTTGACAGCTTTCTGAACTATCCCGATCGATGCAATATTGTTTCTATCGAAAATACAATAGTGATGATTTTTTTTTTTATAGTTATGATGCAGCACGGGAGCAGACACCTAAAAATTAAATCTACATAAAATTTCTCATTCATTTCAGTACTGTATATAAACTCATATATACAGTACAGAATGTAAAATTATATAACTGTATAGCATGCAAAATGTAAATACACTGCTGGCCACTGTAAATGCAACACCCTGAAGGAAACATGCAAATAACATGAAATTTACAACATGCATTAGCGGAGGTGAGATATGCAAATGATTAGAATTTCAGCGCAGACGCACATCACGCGCGCCTGTGGCGCCACTTCAAAGCGCTATTTAAGGCTTGGAGATTTCGACGATTTCAAGTTCGGCAATTGTGTTTTTCTTGTGGTTTTTTCTAAAAAACGATCAATTATGCCTCGTCAAAAACAGCGATCATCCTTTGATCAAGTATCCGAGCTCGACAGAGGAAGGATAGTGGCCTACCGAAATTGTGGATTATCTTTCAGGGAAATCGGTAGTCGTGTTGGACGAAACCAAACAACTGTAATGCGGATATGTGATCGTTGGATGCAGGAGGGTACGACGGACCGGCGTGTTCGATCGCATCCACCGCAGCCACCACTTCACGTGATGACAGGCAAATTGTGCGCATGGCCGTGACGGATCGCTCAGTCACATCACGAACCATAGCACAGCACATGCAGTCTGTAACGCATCATCCAGTGTCTGCGCGTACCATTCGACGCCGCTTACAGCAGAGTGGTCTGTCCGCAAGACGTCCATTGCTTTGTCTACCCTTGACGCAGAACCACAGACGTTTCCGCCGCCAATGGTGCGATGACAGAAGGATGTGGACGTCAGAATGGAATGAAATTGTCTTTACTGACGAGTCACGCTTCTGTCTGCAACACCACGATGGTCGCATTCGAGTCTGGAGACACCGTGAAGAGAGGATGCTGAACAGCTGCTTTATGCACCGCCACACTGGTCCTGCACCGGGTATTATGGTATGGGGCGGTATTGGATATCACTCTCGCACACCTCTAGTACGCATTGCCGGTACTTTAAACAGCCAGCGCTACATCTCCGAGGTGTTGGAGCCAGTTGTCCTTCCTTACCTTCAGGGCTTGCCCACAGCCATATTTCAACAGGATAATGCGCGACCACACGTGGTACGCATTGTCCAACGGTTCTTCGTCAATCGCCAGATTGAATTGCTTCCCTGGCCGCCTCGCCCTCCGGATCTTTCGCCGATAGAAAACATGTGGTCCATGGTTGCTCTACGATGGACCCAGATTCCATCCCCAGCTGCCACAGTAGATCAACTTTGGCAACGTGTGGAAGCTGCTTGGTCTGCTGTACCCCAAGAACTCATCCAAAGTCTCTTTGAATCTATGCCGAGGCGTGTGGCAGCGGTGATCTCCAACAATGGCGGCTACTCTGGCTATTGATTTTGGCAGGAACCACACTTCACAGAAGTCTATAAATTTAATCATTTGATACTTGGTCAACATGTTATCTACAAAATAAATTTTGTTGTGATATCTCTTGTCTTTCTTAGTGTTGCAATTTGGGTGGCCAGCAGTGTACTTGGTATATTTTATTTTATACTTAAAATGTTCCTTTTTTTCCATGAAAGGTTATAGAGGGAACAAGTAATTATCTGGAGACAGACCTGTTTTCTTGATATAATGGGAAGAGGTAAAATATAGTTATTGTATTTTTCATAGCACAGATCAAATCAGTACACCAATTTTTGAAGTAGTTACAGTAATATTCTGCCCTCCTTATTGAAAACGTCTTGGTACAGCTTTTTCAGACGCACAGTCCTGCCAAGCTTGGCGGTTTTGTGTATGGCGTGATAACCATGCGATTTTGGCGAGATTTTGTTAATTTGTGACAACCCAATTTGAATGGCCAGTCGTGTGCGTTTGTTTACGTGATATAATATGGCTGCCATGTTGCGAAATATTAATGACGTATTTTGGATACTGGTATTAGATGTAGATTTTTGTGAGATATGCGTATTGTTGGGGTTGTTAGGGATATAAAGTGGGAGGCTAAATGAAGTTTTTTTGAGGTTTATTTGAAATTAAATGTTAATTTAAACGGTTAATTTAGATGTGGTTTGTTGGATTTATATGTTGGTTGTGTTATGCGTTTCTACGTTTCAGTTTTTGAAAACTTTGTGGTTGATTTAAAATGTGGCGGGGTAGAGATGTAGTATACGCAACAAACGCAAAGGGGGATTTTTTAGCCAAATCTGTTGGTTGTTTGGAGGGTTTTTTAGGGATGTCGGTTTTTACTTTGGTGTTGCCAATTTGTGTTTTTTTTTTGCTTTTAGGATTTTGTTGTTGCCAGATTCGGTTTTGTCTTGTGTTTTGCATCATTTATAGGCGCCGTGAATGGTTTTTTTTACGGTCTTTTGTGTAGTAATATTATGTTGTGGCAACAGTTTTTGAATTTTGCGTTCTGAGTTTGAATTTGGCATTTAACTGTGAGCTTGCAAGCAGCATGGATACATATTAGTCTGGTTGTATATTTCAATTTATTTTTGTTCTTTTATTTATTATGCCTGTAGTATTTAGTGTTAATGAGAAATATCAGGGGATTTTAGTGTCTAAAATAGAGGCGATATAATGCAAATAGATCCTTTTTTTATATTTTATTGTAAACACGTATTTTTGTCAGTTGAATTTGTGCTGTAATTTATGTTTAATGAAGAAATATGTATTTAACGAAGGTGTATTTTATATTTATTTCAATGAGTTATTATCAGTTGCATTATACTGACTATTTTTAGCGGGGGGGGGGGGGGGGTTGGGGGGGAGGCATCCCCCCCACCTAACAAATTTCTCATTTTTTTAAGCTTTTATTTTTTTTTTGTATTTATGTGTTTTTAAGATCCCGTGTGCGCCTACGAGTTTAATAAAGCCAGCAGTAAGTTTGTTTTCCAATTTATTACGTTTACTACATCTGTTCTATATTTTGTTTACATTTCGCACTTTAAACCTAACATGTCTGCAGAAACTCCCTTGGCGACAAGTTGGCGTCAAAAACTTTTGGCGCCAACTTGTAGCCAAGGGTGGTGCGTCTGAAAAAGCTGTTCCAATGTCTTATGTGCAAAATTTTCTGTTTCATTTTTTTTTCTTTTCGGTGGTTTAATTTCATATGTTTTTCATCCTTTTCCATGACGTTAGACTGTCTTATCTGCTTTGGGAGATTTTTACAAACTTAATAATACTTTTATTTAAAACAGAAGGAATGCAAGCTCCTTCATCACCTATTGGCTACAGATCAGCGAGCGAAGTGTGCAATAAACAATACGTCGAGAATTCTCTAGACACAATAATGCAAGCCACCTAACGCCACCTATCGGTGCCGTGCACCATTAAATGACACTGAATGGTGGTGCCATCTACTGTACAAGAAATGAAATGAATTTAAATTAAATAAAAATAGGTTATCACTACAAAAGCATCTCTCCGGTGATGAACTTCGTGAAGGAACGACAAAATATCAAAAGTATAACAAATATACAATGATTTTAAAATATATATATTTCACATACATATTGTTCTTTGAGAGATACTTGATGCAAATTTAGAAGACAAATAAAATGACAAAAAAAAATGTGGCTTATAAATGTGACATATTAGATCAATATAAAAAGAAAACAGTAATATCTGAATATAATACAGGTGGTTATCAAAATAATGGAAACATTTAGGAATAACATGAAATTCTTTATTAATATGGCATAGGACCAACTATGGCATTTAATACCACCTGAATTTACTAAGGAATTGAATTATGCAAGTCATGAATAGTGGTTAAGGGAATATTATACCATTCTTTATGGATAAATCATCAACGTTCCTGTAAGGATGCTGTTGGTAGTTATCGATTCCTCACACTATTCTCTAAACAGATCACAACAGATCGATGATATTGAGATTTAGGGACTGTGCGGGCCAGATAAGAGGTTTCACTTGGTCTTTATGTTCCTCAAACCACGACCTGACACGTCTAGCTGTATGGATCGGAGAATTATCATCATGGAGAACGCCATCTCCTTCAGGAAACAATTTTTGCACCATAGGATAGATCTGGTCGGCTAAACGTTCGACATAGTCCTTCCCAGCCAATTTCCCTTTCAGGGTTACAATAGTAGATCCCTTTTGAAAACCATGAGATGGCCGCCGAAACCCTGAGAAATTTCTCTCCATGTTTAACAGCTGACATGAGAAAAGCATGATCATACCCTTGTGTAGGTGTTCTTCAGACATAAGCACGTGCAATTGCGGGGAACAAAGGGAACAATGATTCGTCTAACCTAATGTCATATTTCGACGTATTACTCGACCAGAATTTGTGCTCGTGGCACCACTGTAGAGGACGTTTTGTATTCCCATCTGTTACAAGTGGCTTAGGAATTACTACTCTGCCGTAAATGGTTTGTTTGTGAAGTTTTCTCTTACCTGTAATGACTGATACTGGAGCCTGCAGATTCAGATGGAGCTCTATGGTCACTTTGGCTGCAGTTGTCTTCTTTTTTGATGTCACAATCCGCTTCAACACCCATCAGTCTTTTTCACTTAGCTTTCCCTTTCGTCTATTATTCTGTTTCACAGAAGATGTCTTTCCGTGCACTCTGTATGCTGTCATGACTTCCGATATCATAGCTCGGTAAAAACCCAAAACCATAGGGGATGTTGTAACAGATACTCCAATTAGACGCGCTTCAACAATGTGCCCTTTTTGCACGGTCTACAAGGTTTGACATCTTACACCATCCCCCAAACATCCTGATGCCCATAGTTTCATTACTGGTACTTTATAGCAAAATAGTGTATACACTATATTCTATAAAAAATACTGGTCCCTAGACTTGTTTTTTATGGAATACGAAGCACTTTCATAAACACCTAATATTGATGTGTGTTTTCATTATTTTGATAACCACCTGTAGATAATTCACTTTTTTATGCCATAATAAATATATGTCTCTGAATACAAAATGTTATAAAGGTTAAAGAGAAATAATTTACTTTATAAAATACTAGCAGCCCGTTCCGACTTTGTCCGGGTTGAACATAATATTATACCAATAAATTTCCAGTTGATAGCCAATAAATTGTAAATCGTTTTTTACCTTAATAATAACCTAAATAATACCTTAAATTAATTTTATGTTAGTTAATAATTAAAATAAATTTTTAAAAGAAAAAGGCGTGCCGGAGAACGGCTAGGTTCGAACCGCTAGCGTCAGAACAGAAACCCACCGCGATAGCACCACGATAAGGATCGTTAAAATCTTCGGAACAGAAAGCGGTAGAAGACAGTAGCGGAAACAATGGAGATTGTTAGGATTAAGCCCCTAACTTTATTTCTACTGATCAGATATACATAATATATTGCCTATGTCCATCTGGAATAATGTACCTTTCAAACAGTGAAAGAATTTTTCAAATAGGTACAGTGGTTCTGAAGATTACCCTCCACGTACAAAATCGCTCTCTCTTTATATATAAGTATAGATAGCACCACGCTAAGAATTGTTGAAGACTTCGGCACAAAAAGCGGTAGAGGACAGTAGCGGTAAAAATGGAGATTGTTAGGATTAAGCCCCTAACTTTATTTCTACTTGTCAGATATACATAATATATAGCCTATGTCCATCTGGAATAATGTACCTTTCAAACAGTGAAAGAATTTTTCAAATAGGTACAGTGGTTCTGAAGATTACCCTCCACGTACAAAATCGCTCTCTCTTTATATATAAGTATAGATAGCACCACGCTAAGAATTGTTGAAGACTTCGGCACAAAAGCGGTAGAGGACAGTAGCGGTAACAATGGAGATTGTTAGGATTAAGCCCCTAACTTTATTTCTACTCGTCAGATATACATAATATATAGCCTATGTGCATCTGGAATAATGTACCTTTCAAACAGTGAAAGAATTTTTCAAATAGGTACAGTGGTTCTGAAGATTACCCTCCACGTACAAAATCGCTCTCTCTTTATATATAAGTATAGATAGCACCACGCTAAGAATTGTTGAAGACTTCGGCACAAAAAGCGGTAGAGGACAGTAGCGGTAACAATGGAGATTGTTAGGATTAAGCCCCTAACTTTATTTCTACTCGTCAGATATACATAATATATAGCCTATGTCCATCTGGAATAATGTACCTTTCAAACAGTGAAAGAATTTTTCAAATAGGTACAGTGGTTCTGAAGATTACCCTCCACGTACAAAATCGCTCTCTCTTTATATATAAGTATAGATAGCACCACGCTAAGGATCGTTGAAGACTTCGGCACAAAAAGCGGTAGAGGACAGTAGCGGTAACAATGGAGATTGTTAGGATTAAGCCCCTAACTTTATTTCTACTGATCAGATATACATAATATATAGCCTATGTCCATCTGGAATAATGCACCTTTCAAACAGTGAAAGAATTTTCCAAATAGGTACAGTGGTTCTGAAGATTACCTTCCACGTACAAAATCGCTCTCTCTTTATATATAAGTATAGATGAATATGCATATACCTGGCAAAATTTAAATGTAATATATATAATGCAATTTTAAGATTATATACAAAATATTTTAACCAATTTCAGTTATTAATCTCATACTAAATTTTACATTTCTATCAGATTTAGTCACTTGAGTTTTTATGACAGTTTTAGGATTTTTTGGTAATTCCTTTTCTTTTGGTTGAATTTCAGGGTAATCAGTCTTAGGTAAGTCATTAAAGATAAAAGCTGGCTTGACTCTATCAAGTGAGACACAACTTTTCTTCCCATTTAAGTCGATGGTGATGTTTTTGGTCTCTCGTGAAAGTACTGCATGAGGACCAGTGTAGGGTTGTGATAAGGGTGGACTAACTTTATCCACTCTAAGAAATACATGTGAGCAAGTCTTTAATTCTGCGTGCAAAAAAACCTTGGATTTCACATGATGTGATGTGGGGATGGGTTTGATGTGATTCATCCTTTCCCGCAATTGTTGAATGAAATTGTTTTGGGAAATTTTAGTCGGTGAAGATTCTCTGCACAAATCTGCTGGAAGTTTGAGTGAAATACCATACACTTAGTCAGCGCTTGATGTATTTATAACTGTTTCACAGCAGCTCGAAGTCCAAGTAAGATGGCACGTAAACATTCAGTCCCTCCAGGATTTTCAGAAGCCTTTAGAGCACTCTTTAGGACAAGGTGAAAGCGTTTCACTAAACTATTTGACTGAAGGGTGGAAGGCAGTTATTTGTTCTGAGTCTGGTAGTGCCAAGCATATTGGCCAACTCTCAAAACAGAAGGGATTCAAACTGTTGACCTTGATCTGTTGTTATGGTGATCCAAAACGACAGAAATGCTTACAATCACTAAAGCGACAGGTCCAGCCACTGAAACTGTATGTCGTGCTAGAGCACGACATACAGTTTCTGCGGTGATAATCAGCAATAGGCACTACCTCAGGCCATCTTGTAAATCTATCGATGATTGTCAGACAGTAGATATACCCTTCTGATGGAGGTAAGGGACTTATCAAATCGATGTGGATGTGAGACAATCTTGCATCAGGTGATGCACAAGTGCCTAAAGGTGTCATCATGTGCCTGATCTCTTTTGATTGCTGCCATGCAATGCAGCTTTTCACCCACTCTTTAAGATGTTTCTAAATCTGAGGCCAAACATACCTAGATGAAATTAGTTTTGTGGCTGCTGCTACACCTGGATGTGCAAGGTTATGAAAGTGTTCGAAAAGAGTTCTTCGAAAACTTTCTGGAACAAATGGTCTAGGTACATCTGTAGAGACATCACATAAGAGTTTGGTATTTGTCACTGGACTGGGGATGTATTTAAATTGTAAAGTACAATCGATGGGCGGTATGGCCCAGTTGGCAAGTGCAGCGGGCCAGTGATCTGAACGTCCCTGGTTCGATGCTTGTCGCTGCAAATCCACCGCTTTTTTCACTAATGGGTGGCCGGGGTACGTAAAATAGGTCGTGGCTGAAACGTCCTCCAAGTTCTCAAATTTACCTCTGGAAGTGCGGGGTCATGTGTTCCGGTCTCGTCACTTGACTCGGTTCAAAATTACGGGACCGGTCATTTAGTCGGACTCCGACCCTTGTGGTGCTAATTCAAAAAAGGAGCCACCTCTTTCAGCCCAATAGCCTATTAGGACCTGGTGAATGATTCTCCAACCAGGGGGCATTAGCAACAACAACAGAGGTACAATTTTCTGTCTGCAACTGTTTCAATTCAGGATCAACTCTTTGGGCATCTGCGAAAGCGTTGAAATGTAAAAAAATGAATTGGAAATAGGACTGATTTCTACTCTTGATAGAGTATCAGCTACAGTATTGTTGACTCCACTGGTATGACGAATGTATGCCAGTGCTGAGTTGATATTATATAGTCATGACGCCGCCACTGACGAGGGCTGCATTTATCAGGTTTTTGTTTAAATGCATAGATGAGATGCTTTTGGTCAGTGTATATTGGGAAACTGCGACCTTCCAGCATATGTTAAAATCGCTTTACAGCTGTGTATATTGCCAACAGTTCTCGGTCATAAGTGGAGAATTTGTGCTGACTCTTTGAAAGCTTTACAGACATAAATGCAATTGGCTCCCATCTGTTTTCATGCACTTTCATTAGAGAACCGCCAACAGCAAAATCGCTGGCGTCAACACATACACTTAACTTTGCACCTGTAATAGGATAATGAAGTAGAGTTGCTTCAGCTAAAGCACTTTTGCATCATTAAATGCTTGTTCAGCCTCCTCATTCCACTGAAGTGTATCCTGGGGATTGTTGCGAGTGGGTCTTTTAGATTTCTTTTTATTTTTAATTCCCTCTAACAGTTTTTTTAAAGGTGCTAAAATGTGTGCTGCTTTTGGTATAAACCGCCGATAGAAATTTAAAAGTCCTAGAAATCGCCTTAATTGTGTTAATATGTCTGGTTTCAGAAATTTTAAAATGCAATCAACTCTGTCTGTTAAGGGTTCAATGCAAAATTATGAAACTTTATAGCCTAAAAATGGAATAGATGAAACACCAAAAATACATTTAGATGTTTTAAACTAAGACCATATTTTTGTAAACGCTCAAATAAAATGTGGAGATGCTCGATATGCTCATCTGGAGATTTTGGAGCGACTAAAATGTCGTCAACAAAGGCATAAACAAAATTAAGTCCACGAGTTACCTCATCAATGAACCTTTCAGACGTTGCTGTAGCATTGCAGAGGCCAAATTGCATTCGAATACTCTCGAATAATCCAAAGGGTGTTATTATGGCACTTTTATGGAAATCTTTAGAGTGTATTGGAATGTGGTGACATGCCTTAATAATATCTATATGAGAAAATATTTTTACACCATGTAAGTTAGACGTAAAATCCAAACTGTTTGGGACTGAATAGTTATCTTTAATGGTTTGAGAATTAGTTTTCGGTAATCCCCAACTGGTCTCCATTCAGCGCTGTCTTTCTTTGGCACCATGTGCAAAGGTAATGCGAAACTGCTTCTAGAAAGACGCATGTGACCTAGCTGGGTCATATTTTGGAATACGTCCTTAGCAATACGTAGATGGTCAGGTGCAAGACGGTGTGCTTTGCTGTCACGGGAGGATCATTTTTTGTATGTAATGAACAACTTAATGTTTAATTTCTTGGGACGAGTGGTTTTGTGATCTCGGGGAAATCGATTAATAATTTGCGATAAATGGTGTCCCCTGATCTCCGCCGTTAAATACCGTGTAGGAAACAACATTGACATTAGTCGCATGCAATATGCCACGAAGTGTAGAGTTATCTGACTTCGAGAAAAGTACTATCACATAAATGGCCGATCCTTAAGGGACATATCTAGCGAGCAGAATTACCCAAAATCGACAGTGGACTATGTGATTCAGAAGTGGAAGGTGAGTGGTTATTGTCGGAATGTGCTCTGAGTCGGCAGACCCACGAAACTTGGAGATAGAGACCGACGGGTGTTGTCCAGAGAAATTCTGAAGAACCGCACCTAACCGAAGGCCCACATACTCCAGGAGTTTCAACAGGCATCTGGAAGTGTTGTTTCGATGAATACAATACGTGAGGAAGCATATCTGCTTGGTTTTCATGGTCGTGCTGCCGCTTATAAGCCTTTGATCACAAAGCCCAACCCCGCCACTCTATTAATGTGGTTCAAAGCATGTCGAAAGTGTTCCGTAGATCAGTGGAAACGGGTTCTCTGCAGCGACGAATCAAGTTCATCCTAGTGCTTTGCACCACATTTACCGTTCGGATGGCAGGGTCTGGGTCTGGCCTCTGCCTGGAGAACGCCTCCTGCCAGAATGCATTGTGCCCGCATTAAAGTTCGGCGGAGGTGGAATTATGGACTGGGGGTGCTTTTCCTGGTATGGACTGGGACCCTTGGTCCAAATTCATGGTAAGCTCAACGCCGACGTCTACTGCACTATTTTGGAGGACGATGTGCTTCCTACGTTGCGGAAGTTTTACGGGTTGGGCGACAACACCAGCTGTCATGTTGCGAGGTCCACCATAGATTGGTATGGTGACAATAGGGTTAATCGAATGGACTGGCCTGTCCAGAGCTCATACCTGAACCCTATCGAAAACCCCTGGGACGATTGGATCGCCGAATTAAGGGGTGCAACAACCGTCCAAAATTGGTGAAGGAACTTACATGTTTTCTCCAAGCCGAGTGGAAGAAAATACCACTAGCCGTCATACAAGGACTTGTGGAAAGCATTCCCCGGAGGATTGAGGCTTTAATTGCCTCTCGTGGAGGCTCTACCAACTATTGAATATGAATAAATTTTGTTTTTCTTTTCTATCACATGTGCCCAAATACTTATTGGTCGATACTGTATTAAAATTATATAAAAATTCAGCACCAATTATAGGGTTTGATGCATTTCCCACTAAAAATGCCCATTTGAAAATTTTACTAAGACCAATGTCTAAAGAGAGGGTTTGGGTTGTATAAATGTGGATTGGTGAGGTGTTAGCTGCCGAAAGTGTCACTTACAATGTGTTTCTTTTTTTTGTAATTTTGAAGGATTAATGATAGAAACATAAAATCCTGTGCCAATTAAAAAATTAACATTGGTACGCCGATCACGCACGAACAGGCGACGAGAGTTTAATGGCAAAGTGGTAGTGGCCTCACACCCGGACCGTTTTCAAAATTACAAGAGGGAAGGCACGGTTGCGATAAGGTCTGCGACCTCTACGCACCGAAATTTCATTTGTCCGCTTGTTTCTTTTTTTTTTTATTTCAATGGAATCAACTGAAGAAACAGCATAGGTGTCACTTCCATGACTCTGTCGTCGATGGCCGTTTACGGTGTTACTGCTGCGATAATTGACTGCACGGGCGTCGGCAAATGTTGTAGAAAGAGTTCCATCACTCCGGCACGTTATCGCCGGAAGCTGCTTTTCTCATCCCTTGATGGGATGACTCACCGCTTCTTTTGATTAGCTCGGCTTTCAAAACAGTGTAAGGGTCGGTGATAATGTCCCGTACCACGGTGCATGCTTCTGGTGGTAACTTTGTTCTGCTTTCCGGTATAGCTTTCGGAATGCCTAATTCGAATGTAGCTTCTCACATCAGGAACCACAGTGCTGGATCAGCGAAGTTGTAGGTCGGTATTTTCACTGGTCCGATTTCTTGCGTCATATTTGAAGACTGGTGAGCAAATGGTCAGCGAAAAAAAAATAATTATCCTTCGATATAGGCAAAAATAAATCCAGGCATCCGTAATTTTGTTTGTGCTTATTCACTGGTCACCATTGTTGCCATCTATTGTACAGGAAATGAAAAGAACTTAAATTAAATTTAAAAAAATAGGTTATCACTACAAGAGGCTCTTCGAAACGATCTAACATATTAGTCCTAACTGAATTTCAACCCGTGTCCTAACTGCGTCACGTTTTTTATCAAAAAGTTAAAATTGTTAGGATATTTTTACTAAGGAGCGCATTACTGTAAGAGTGTGATATAATATACTGATACGTTTTGAATACATATTGCAAACATAACTTTAAATATTCTTATTTTTTATTTTCTGTCTATAAATATATTCTTGGAGTGAGTCAAAACTACTAGAAATCCATTTAAGTTCAAATTCTTACTCAAATAAAATCTTCACTGAACACGAGTTGCTTTGAATGGACAAAATATTTCGTATAAATTTCTCCCAAATCAATTACCGATTAAAATTGTTTCATCGGTCATTGAATCTTTTTTTGACATTTAATTTTAGTAAGTAATTTTTATATAGGCAAAATTAGCATTTTTAAACATTTGTTTTGTATTTATTCACTTTAATCTTCAGTTGTGATTTAGTAAGAAAAGAAATCAATTTTTTCGCGAAAATTCCCGTTGTATTCTTGGAGTAGAGGAATTACCTCTGTATATCTAAAGTGAGCCTTATAACTCTTGATATACATTATAATACTGATATTATCCCATTATAAATAACATTTTGTTTCATATCAGTCATTCCATAAAATCTAACCGATAAAGTGTAAAACAATTTTATTTTTAAATAAAGATAATAGATGGCAGCACTTCAATATACATTTCTTATTTCGTTCAGGCATGTAGTGGTAAAATACGATGAATCAAAATTGCGTAAAATATTTAGGTCAGTTTTCAGATTTTGTGAAAATTTCGACCTCCAATTTTTCCTGTATTTAAGATAATATATATTTTAAGATCTGAGAAATTGAAAACGCTAACTTGTGGCAGTTTAAATAATTTTACTAAGATGTTGCTAGACACCGTTTAGATACGTATTACAAATATTTTGACAAATATCTATTCAAAGTTATTCGACAAGAGAACCTTACTGTTAGAAATGCAAAAATTCCCGCCTCTGCACCGCTTTGAACTAAAATCAGGAAGAAAAAAAAAACTAAACAATGCTCAGTAGCTGTAATATTCACAACTAGGCAGTGGCGCACCCAGGGGTTGGGCCAAGAGGCCTGCTCCACCTAAAGAAATAGAAATTGCATTATGAATATTGAATTTGCATTATAAATATTTTTATCCCTTCAACTCGCTCCCCCCCCCCAAGACTAAATCCTGGGTGCGCTACTACAACTAGGGCTTTCTCATAGAAATTCCACTGAACAGATGACCAAAGGACAAAATTTGATTTCCCTCCCCCCCCCCTTTTCATGCATGTGTGTGTCATTCTCGGTAACTTAATGCGGGAAAATAAACATTTACTTTTTTAATGACTCAATTCGACATAAAATATATCCCATGAAGAAAAACTAAGTACTTGTTTTTGTTAAAATCAGATAGAAACAAAAATATTTAAAGATATTTAAGAAAGCTTGACGTAGATGTAGGAAAATTGTTGCTCTTGTTTCATTACAAATCTATGCTTTTGCTTGGGTTGAACAGTTCAAATTTTATGTAGAAGAAAATATGTGTTTCTTCTAATAGAACTTACGAGTTATTTATTACTTCGGAAGTAAAGAGATTACTTAGAAAAGGTGTACGGATTGCTTGCATTTTATCAAGCGTCATATCCGTAGGATCAATCATCCTATGCTAAATGCTTTTTTTAGCTTGATTGCTTTCTAACGGAAGGAAGTAACTTCTACGCAGGACATTTCCATAGTTTTGGAACTAATTAAACTCTACAAATAAAAAAATTGCCTCATCTAAAGCTTCTATTTAATTTTTTTTCTACCATATTTCGTATTTTACAGAGTTATTCTAGGTGCATTAATCATGAGTCATCAGTTACGTTCTGAAAGGATTTGGATATGAATCCTAAAGCTAAATATTGACTAGTAATGCATATAATAAAAACTCGAAAAGTGTCTGTAGATGAGATGGGTTGTAATGCATGAACTGCAAAAAGGGTTTTTTTTCATCTGATTCATAAAAATTCTTCGCGAAAATTCGTGTAACTTTTTTATTAGTTTACATAATTTTTTTAGTAATATTGCTTTTCGTTATTTTTATCAAAATTTCTTGTAACAATTGCATTTTCTTTGTGTTTTGTACATAGAAAATAATTAAAATGTAGCACATGAAATGTTTTTGTGTACTCTTAACCTTGAAGCTCGACGAAATTTCTATAAATATGGTCTAATTCTAACCGCAAAAGTCAAATAATAATAGAAAAACAAATTTTCTTTCTTTGTACATATAAAGTGCATATCTTTAAACATGTCATATATAAAAATGGAAATTATAAATCAATAAGTAATTTTCAAATTAGAATTTTATGTCATTAACTGGTGATTAAAAATCATAAAGTGCTGTGCGCATCATAAAATTGAGCTATATGCTTACAGAAAATAATTAATGGTCAAAATACACTTGTAATATATTTATTTGTAATTTAAAACAAAATAAATTGTAATAAACATTATTTAAATTAAAAAATTGAGCATAAAATTGGAATATTTCAAAAATTATCACAATTATTTGCATAATTTTTCCACATAAAAAAAAAGCATTCCAGAATTGAACATTTTTTTTATTTTAAAATGTAGAGTACCATGAAATATACGTATGAGTGTGGTTTTATCAGTTTCCTATTGATAGTTTAAAAGCAATGCTGCACGCAAACTAAAAATTAGCAGTTAATCATATAAAATTCTAAACTGCTAATTTGAAAATTGATTATAAGTTTATAATTTCCATTTATATATATATGACATATTTAAAGATATGTACTTTATATGTATAAAGAAAGAAAATTTGTTTTTCTAATATTATTCGAGTTTTTGTGGTTCGAATTCGACCGTATTTGTAGTCATTTCGTCGAGGTGCCCCCGAATTTTCTTGTGTCTTTTCATGATACATGCAGGGCCGGATGAAGTAAGTATTCAAAACGGCGCCTTTTCAAGTTTCAACTAATGAAATCATTTTGCTATTTTACTGGCTACTGTATTATGGGAGCACCATTTGGGTGAGATATGAATAATAGTAGTAATTATTAAAATGTCTACGCCTGAAATTTCCGAAATTAATGTCGCCGCTACTTCAGACGTTAATAGAGTAGTATTTGAATTACCTTCTTTTGGGGATAAATCTCCGGAGTTATGGTTTGTGAGCATCGAAGCACAATTCAATGTGTATGGTATAACGCAAAATACTACGAAATTTTATTCTGTTATTTCTTCTTTAAGTTCTAAGACACTTAATTACGTCAGTGATAGTGTTTTAAGTCCTCCTACAAGTGAATTATGCAAAACATTAAAAGAAAGGCTCATTGTAGAATTTTCGGATTCTTAACAAAAACGAAAAAAAACTTTACTATCAGAATTATTTTTAGGAGATGACAAACCTTCTCATTTATTGCGTAAAATGGGACAACTAGCCATAAATAAATTATATGATAATCTTTTGTGTACTTTATGGCTTCAGAGATTCCCTAAAAATGTTCAATCCCTACTTTCGGTTTCGGAAGACAGCCTCGATAAGCTCACTTTAATGGCTGATAAAATTTTAGATGTTACTACCAATGAGATTTCTAATGAAATGTATGCCGTAAACGATCCAACACGATATTATAATTGAAATTCAGCAAATTGCAGAATTGACTAAGCAAATAGAAGGACTTTCAAGATTCCCGTTCAGATCTCCTAGCTTTAATCGCCAAAAGCGCAATCGTTCTAAAAGTTTCAGTAGAAATCGCTCACGAGCCACAAATTCAAACAATTAGGGTAAATGCTGGTATCATGCAATTTTTGGTGAAAATGGTAAAGCGTTGCCGTTCTCCTTACGATTTTAAAAACAAAAATTCGGAAAACTAGAGGGCAAATCACATAATACGGCGCGATGTGATTTTAAATACAATAATAAAAGTCACCTTTTTATAAGCGATTCTAGCAATGGTATTCCATATTTGATTGAAAGTGGAAGTGATGTTTGCGTGTTACCATACAAAAGATACATGAAAACTAGTGGCCCACAAAATATATAACTTTACTCAGCAAATGGGTCCGCTATCAAAACTTACGGTACGAAATTGGTTACTGTAAATTTAAATTTACGCAGCAATTTTCAATGGTCTTCTATTTTAGCCAACGTTAACAAACCCATTATTGGAGTTGATTTTATCAAACATTTTGGTATTTTAATTGATTTAAAAATTTCCTGTCTTCGTGACACACTGACATCACTAACCACAAAAGGCTCATGTCCTACAGAACCCACAACTCAAATTACACTCATTTCTAATGATGTCAAATATAAAACATTACTAGACAAATATTCCGAAATAACACGCCCCTATCTAGCTGGTATTAATGTAAAACATAATATGGTGCACAGGATAGAAACAAAAGGGCAACCAGTTTTTGCTAAACCACGAGGTATACATCCAGCTAAACTGATTGCAGTCAAAAAGGAATTTCATTACATGGTAGATAATGGAATCTGTCGTCCCAGTAAATCCAATTGGCCTTTTAAACTATTACCGTCGAAACATTCCAAAAGCTGCCCCTTTACAAGCACCTTTGAATTATTTCCTCAAAGGAAATAAAATAAAAAGCGGTACTCTAGTAAATTGGACGGTAGAATTGCAAGCGGCATTCAACAATTGTAAAGAAAACTTAGCTAACGCAGCACTCTTAGCACACCCCGAACCATCTGCTAAGTTATCTTTATTTATATACGCAAGCACGAATACCTTAAGTAGCTCACTTAATCAAACAATTTTGTCGAAAACTGTTTCCAAATATTACAACCACTCGTTTTTTTCCTTTTCCAAACTATCACCGGCGCAACAAAAATGGCCGACTTTTGACCGCGAACTATTTGCAATTTACGTGTCAATTAAACACTTCAAACACGTGCTAGAGGGGAGAAATTTTATGATTTTTACAGATCACAAGTCCTTAACTTATGCATTTTTACAAAATTTGGACAAAAGTTCCCTCCGCCAAATGCGGTATCTAGATTTTATATATCAAATTAGCACCGATATAAGATATGTAAAAGGGGTCGATAATGTCCCAGCTGATACATTTTCGTGAATTGAAACCCTCACTCTACCAAGGCTTTAGATTATGAGCAAATCGCCGTAATTCAAGAAAATGACGAAGAACTCAAACAATTACTAAATTCAGATACTGGGTAAAAATTTAAACACATTAACCTGCCTGATTAAAAGGTTAAATTGTATTGTGATATTTCCATCTCTAATGTTAGGCCTTATATTCCTGTAAAATTTCGCAAAATGCACTTCCGCAAAATTTTTGATCCAGGCATAAGAGCAACAAATAAACTTTTAAGGCTAGATTTTTATGGACATCAATCAATAAGGATTCAAAATTATGGGCGCGATGTTCCATTCCTTGTCAATTAGCAAAAGTACATAAATATATATCAAGTCCAACCCAAAATATCCTTGTTCCAAATGCTCGTTTCAAGCATGTACATCTGGACTTGATAGGTCCCTTACCAAATCAAGGTTATGAATACTGTTTGACTTTGATCGATAGATTTACGCGTTGGGTCGAAGCAATTCCGCTTACTAGAAAAACGGCAGAAGTCGCTAAAGCATTCTATGCACATTGGGTTGCTCGCTTTGGAGTACCACGGACCATAACTACCGATCAAGATAGGCAATTTGAGTCACGATTATTTCACTCTATTTTAAATCTATCTAATAAAAAATATCCATACTACTTCATTCCATCCTAAAGCGAATGGCTTAATTGAGAATTGGCACCGTAGACTAAAGTCTGCTATAAAAGCTTGCTTGACTGAACGATGGGTTGATGTTTTGCCATCTATACTATTGGGTCTACGCTAAACTTACAGTGAAGAGTTAAAGTCGACAAACTCTCAACTAGTATATGGAGCTGCCATACGTTTACCTGGTGAATTTTTCACTGAAACTCCAACAAATGTCAATACATCAGACTTTTTTATCCAATTGCAAGAGACATTTACGCAAATATCTCCAACTCCGACGAGTTGCCATTCCAAACAAAAACCATTTGTTTCTTCCACACTGAATGAAGCTTCCCATGTTTTTATAAGCAAGACATGGTGAGCCCCCCCCCCCCCTTTGAAACCTCCATATGAAGGACCCTTTTCCGTCATAGAAAGGACTGATAAATTCTTCAAAGTTCTTGTACGGGCAAAAGAGATGGTTATTTCAGTAGACAGGCTAAAACCTGCAATTTTACTGAAAGACGTTGATACTTCAATTCAGCAACTGCCCACAAAGTCTTTAAATGTTCAAACAACAAAAAAAGGACGACGGATACGTCCTCCTGTACGCTTCAAATTTTAAAGGCTACTAGGAGGTCACTAGGAGGGGAATGCTGAGGAGAACGAACTCTCACGACCTCTGCCCGAACTTCCTTTCTCTGATCATGAACACTGTCGAATGTCAGTAGCCGAACTTTGACCGGAAGTTCCATCTTATCCGTTATATTATTATCTTAGTCTTTGTTCGTTAGCGCAGCCACAGCGTTATGCTTGCTGTAATCGTATTATGATCTAATTTCTTAAAGTCATGTAAATAAATTGTTATATTTATTTGTTCGTGAGGCGCATGATACCTTTATTCTACTTCACATTTAAATAGTTGTGGGAATCTAATGGATAGATTCAGAGGTAGCTACTTTAAATTGTATTTCTAAGAAAGAATCTTCATAGATTTACAAACATTTTGTTCATTTCATCTTTACAATAATTTTGCACAAAAAACCTGCAATAAAAATATTGATTGCCTATCATTAAAATTGTAAGGCAGAGAAAATTATATAAATAAAGAAGTTTTCTAGAGTATTATGTTTTGATGACCGCGAAGAATTTAACATAAAAACAGTTGGTCAACTCCTGTAATGGGCTAGGCTTCAAATGATTTTATCGAATTCTTTTGAGAGAATTTAAAGTTTTGACTCATATTTACGAACAATAGCTTTATTCAGTTATGTGGCACGCACTTTACCTTTCTTTGAATTTATTTTCAGTGAAATATACAGAAAAATGGGAGGATTTTAACTTCTAAATTCATATGTGTTCGAGATTAATTTTTGAATGTAAAGGTGCACTGCTCATTCCAAAATGCCCGAGATAACAATTTTTTTCCTCTTCTTCAATGACCAAAAGAAAAACAGAATTTTGGGGACATGTAAAGAGAAGAAAACATTTTTTATATGTTTTCATACAGTTATAGGTAAAATATCGTTTAAATTATTTCATACTACGTTTTCCGTTTTCTAGTTGCACTTTTTTTCTGAAAAAGTAATCTGAAAATCAGAGCTGTGAAATTTAGTTTTAATTTATCTATACCGTCAACGTTACTTTGCCCACCGGGACGACTTTGCCCATTTTTTTAGAGAGTTTGCGCGCCAAACAGCGGTTACTCAAATGGCATTGAGTGCTCTGCAAATAATCAGCGCTGTTAGTTGTAATGTTGGCAAGAGTGAGGCAGGAGTTTTGTAAAGTGACTGTGAGCAAGCAATTTGAGTACCTTAGCAACTTTGATCCGTGAAGCCCATAGGGATATATGGATTAGTGTATCAAATTATTTCTATTTGCGTTGCATTGTAGCGTCATAAAAGTATGGGGTTATTTTACCCAAGACCTCACAGGGTGCACAAACACAGCTGCGTGCTTATCGGAATACCATTTTCCAGTTCCCTTCGTTTTGAACAAATGTGTGGATTCAAAAAACGGTACCAGCAAATGCCGGCAGAATTTTTAGCCTGAAAGTTAAGCCCATGCATATCGGTTTCCCGAGGAGGATGTGGTAATATGTTTCGAAAAACAGAAGCGTCTCCAATCGCCTCGTAAAACTGTTTTTCTTAGCAATAGAGCCCTTTAAACGTACGTTCTTTCGCGAGTGCTTGGAGCGTGCGGGATTGCGGGCGGGAAAACTTGCAGTACGCTCCAAAGCAGCTTTCCCTTCCACTCCGACACCTTCACACGGGCACTCAATCGCGCGGGATCGTGGTTTCACGCAGGAATGAACGTACGTGTAAAGGGCGCAAATAGCTCAATGCGAGTTTGATACTGCAGCACATTAAAGATGGCCAAAACATTCGTCGATAAGAAGAATTGTCATCAACAAATCCGCCGGCCCCCGCTCTGGAAAACAAACGCATTTCGAAGATTTGGGATGGACGCCGACAAAGAAAGGACCGCGCGATATAGTCAGAGATTTTGAAGGAGATCTCCATGTAATAAACAGGCAAGACAGTCGTGTGGGAGGCTGACGGGGTCTCGGAGCGTACCTCTGCACTTAAGTTAAAATTCATTTGATTCTGTTGTGCTAGTTTAATGTTAATTTGTTTTGTTTCTTTGTTATTAAATTTTTGTTAAGTTTTGACCTTATAATACACAACTAGGACTCTGTTTTTCTTGGTCACGACTTTACTCACTTTTGTTAAGTAATTTTAAAAAGCCTCAGAGAAAAGCCTACCTACGACGCCATAGCATATAATAACCATTGGAGGAATATGATTGTAGAATTTTTATACCTTAATTTTTATGTCATTGCTTTCATGGGCAATGTTACCCCATGATCCATAGGAAAATTGGGGTTATTTTTCCCACCTCTCACTAGCTAGGTAGAGAATTCTGGGATAGTAGGAGGATGCTGACATTCCTACTCATGACTCAACCAGATCTGATGAAGAAAGAACGACGGAAACGGAACAAAACATTCAAATTGTTGAAAGGCCCCTAAACATGCAAGCAGGAGATTTTATGGTTGGGAAATTTCTTGGGGAAAACCTTTGAAGCATTTCCTGGCAAAAATGTTAAACATTTGTGATGATGGTGACTTGGAAGTTTCCTGTCTGAGAACCAAAGGCAAAGGGAAGTCGTTCACATTTCCTGAAAAAGTGAATGAATCCAGCATTTCTCTGACCGACGTTGTTTTCAAAACGCCATCTCCAAGGGAATGACGAGGCAAATTCTTTTTTGAAGAAGATTTCTCAAGATTTTTTTCAAACAGTATCATATTACCAACATACGTTATCTTTTTTCTCATTAGTATGCTAACAAGTGTCTACTAAAATTTTATAACGATAATCTAACAATTTAAAGAGTGTCTAGTATAAATATAATTTATAAAAATAATAAATAATAAAATATTAAAAAATTGTAACTGCTCTCCTGTTTATTTTGGCTCATTTTACCCCCGGCAAAGAGAACATTGCCCAGAAGTGATATTACAGGCGTTTTTCAATAGAAAATATCTGGTTGGCAAAGTTATCCCCGTTGTCTAAGTAACTTTGACCACTGGCTTTTTGAATTATTACAGAAAGAGAAAGCAATGAAAATATATTTAAACACTATAAATCAAATCTATAAGCCCTTCACCAAGCCTAGAAATTTTTCCCCCTCTCCAACTGATAGAGAAGCACACGGATATTTTACTAGAAAATAAAAATTGGGCAAAGTAACCTCGGTTGACGGTATATATAAAAACTAGCTGAAAACCCGTACTTCGCTAAGGAGTACATTCAAATTAAATACAACGGTCAATGTATGCAATTCATGACAAATATATATTATATGATAAATACGACGATCAATGTATACAATTGATGTAATATATTTATATATATATATATATATATATATATATATATTTATATTTATAAGAAAATCGTAAAGGATAATTTTATAGACAAAATAATGTAGAAGAAAATATTCAAATTAAATCTAATATAAAGAATACTAAAGAATATAGTACAGTTTGTAGAACATTTCTTTTACTGTATTTTAATATTTTTTTGGATAATATCCAATCGTCTGCCGTATTAGCAAGGAAAAAAATATTTTTTGTTTATTTAGTTGTTATGCACGTGACGATAAATTTATTTAAAGTACCAGAAAAAGAAATCCCGTGATCAGCATTTAATAAATTAAATTCTAAAAATTAATCTTTAAAAATTCCCCAAAAATCAGGAAATGGAGGTAAAGATTCGAAAAACAATTCATTTTAAAGGAATTTTTAGGATCTTTCTCGTGATATAAATTTTATAACCCTCAAAGTATTATTTTAAATGCAAACGTAAAAAAAGTTAAAAAAACAGCTTAAAAATTTAATTTAAAAAAATCTAAGGAAAATTTTTGAAAAATCTTTCTTAGTGCACCCCTACACTATAAGAAGAATCGCCATGCAAAATTTCAGCCCTTTAGGTCCAGCGGTTTGGTCTGTGCGTTGTACGTCAGTCAGTGAATGGGTCAGTTATGGAAGTGTTTTATATATAGAGATGAACATTTTGTATGTTATGTATGTGTGTAAGACAGTATGCAGAACAAACTGTGAAAAGTTGTGGCTCTCGCTCCGCAAACGGGGGATTTTTGAGAGAGTAGGGGGTGAGCACTGATTTTAGCTATGCTGATCAAACAATTTGCGCTTCCGCAAATGATGACGTCAAGATGTGTAAGGAAACCTTATATGGTCAGGCCACGCCCTTTTTCTCCTCCCTTTTGCGGGAGCTGGGTTCCCTCCCGAATCCTAGACCGGGGGGGATTCGACGGTCAATTTAGCGAAACCGTCGGAGAGACCTTCCTCAAACGCCGCATTTCAATTGCTTCCTTACGTTGGGGTTTAAGAAAAATTATACAGCTTTGGGAAAAATCCGCGCTTTGACTTCAACCAACGTGGCTGTTTCTTTTACATTTTGTAGATAAAATTGTCTCAAAGGACATCAAATTTTTCAGTAGAGGAGATCGAGAAAAAAGTGCCGTGAAGGCATCACTGATGAGTCATTTGATTTATCTGCATTGGTACGTAATTTCAGTTGTATTTGAAAAGAAAAAAATGTAATTTGACTTTAGCAATATCCTAATATTTTATTATTATTTTTTTACTTGTAGGCTGTTTTAAAACAGAAAAAAATGGATGGTAAGTAAACTATTAATTTTGTATTTAATTACCTGTTTATTAGAATTTCTCTTAATCATTTTCAATGCTATTTATAATATATCATATTTTTACATTGCAAGATATTTATCATAAATAAATTTAATTAAAGCAAAATTTTAAAATGTCCTAATGCTTATCTAAGGGACAATTAAGTACTAAAAATGTTCTGTTAGACTTTTCTGGCATTTGTGTACAAGAATATCATATTTCTATTTTTGTTTATAAATCTTATTATAAATTTTTAAAAATGCTGTTAGTTAATCATTAAACAAAGATCAAAATATTTTGTTGCAGGAGGCTTTGTTACCAGGTAAAGATCACCGCATTATTAATATTTGAGGGTGGGGATTGAGACCATGACATTGTACACTTAAATAGCAAATATAAATTTAATAATTGTGCTTCAAAAGATTACTGCCAATGCTCAGTCATATATCAGAATTATGTTTAGCTTTATGATTGTTAAATACAACTATGTATTTAATAATCATAAAGCTAAGAAAAATCCCAGAGAAAAAAATAGCTATTGTAACTAACAAAATGAATGTTTGTTTCATAATGCTTTTGGAAAATTTGAATTTTTTAAATAAATTTAAAGTAAAATTATTTGCTATTTATACTAATTAATTCCCCCCCAGAAAGTTATTGTTATTCAAAGTGAATTACAATACCTAAGATTGTAACTACCACTCAAACAGCAGAAACAAAGTCTTGGCATATTGCTCAATCATCAAGTAAGTTATTTGGATTTTGATAAATTTAAATCAAATTTTTGTAACAAGTTTTAAAATATAAATTTCAGACTGAAATTGTTGGAGATAATTAAAAATTTTTAAGTACCATACTTTATAGAAATTAAACAATTGTATGTTTTACGTAACATACATAGTTTTATGTAAATGCCTGCATAGAACTCTTCTTCATAATTATTTGCAGTTTTACTATATAATCTGTGACAATAACTTTTATGAAATAACATATGTTGATTTTTATGTATGACATAATAGCTCTGTTTCATGTGCTATCTCATTTACTATGTATTTTTTATTATTTTCTAGACAGTTCAACAGTACGTGGCAGGAGGCATCTAGCCTTAAAAAGAAAAAGAGAAGCAGCCGAGTTAAATAAATTTGAAGCTGAGGCTCTTCAAACCCAAAAAACTATGGTGCAAGAAATCGAAACAACATCCCGGCAAGGAATTCTGGTAAAAATTAATCAAAATTTAGAAACATTAATTAAAATAATGGAAGACAAAAATAGTTGTTAGTCAGAAATAAAAAGCTTTTAGAGCTCATAAATGCTGAAGATGTTGTAGAAAAAATGTAATAAACACATAAATTCATGTTTGCACAGTCTAAATTTTTGTAATAAAAACTTCATCTTCCATCTCAAGTGGATTATCCGTATCTTGTAATATCCATTCCCTGCTTAAAGAAAGGGATAACATCCTTCTCCTTCGCAAAGCGAATGACTATTCCGGCATTCCGGCTTTGCGAGAGAAAAGACGAGTCTACGAGAGCTCTCTACTAGCCGCAAGCTTTGATCACGTGACGTTCGTATTTACGAGAGAGAAAAAGCTCTCGCTGTTTGATCTGCATCTCAATTGCGACCCCTCTGCGGAAGGGAGGGGCTTTGCGAGAGCTTTGCTCTCGTAAGTGTTTGATCGGCATACGAGCCTAAGGTCCAGCATCACTCTGGAATGGAGAAATTTCAACCAAACTTGGTACACATATCACTTACAATCTACAAAGAAACACTGATGGCGAAAAACTCCTACCACCCTTAGGGGGGAGGGACATGTAAAAACAATCGAAAATGGCTGATATTAGAGTCGAATGCATAGTTTTGGGGGTCGCTGAGATTAATAGTGATACTCACGATGTTGTTTAAGTGTAAGTTCAGCCCCCCCCCCCATCAGCATTTGGGAGAAGAGAGGGGGGAGAAGGGGTGAATATAAAATGTCCAATATACCGATATTAGTGTCGAATCCATAGTTTTCGGGGTCGCTGTGACGAATAGCGACACTCCAGATGTCTTTTAAGTGCAAGTGCAACCCCCATCAGCATTGGGGTATAAGGGAGAAGAAGGGGGAAATAAAATATCCAAGATAACCGAGTGTAGTATCGAATCCATAGTTTTCGGGGTCGCTGAAATGAACACTGGTACTCTCGAGGCCGTTATAGTTAAAGTTCAACCCCAATCAGCATTCGGGGGGAAGCGGAGGGGAAGAAGGAGTGAATATAAAATGTCGAAAATGACCGAGAGTACTGTCGAATCCCTAGTTTTCGGTGTCGTTGAGATGAACAGTGAAACTCCCGATGCCATTGAGGTCAGAGTTCAGCTCATCCATCACCATTGGGGCGGGGAGGAACAAGAGGTTAATATAAAATGGCCAAAATACCGAGAGTAGTGTCGAATCCATAGCATTTGAGTCGCTGAGACGAATAGTGACGCTTCCGATGCCGTTTAAGTGCAAGTTCAGCCCTCCATCAATATTGGGGGGGCGAGGGGGAAAAGGTAGTGAATATAAAATGACCGAGAGTAGTATCGGAACCACAGTTTTCGGTTTCGCTCAAATGAATAGTATCACTCCCGATGTCGTTTAAGTGCAAATTCAGCCCCCCCCCCCAGCAATGGGAGGGAGGAGAGGGTGAATGAAGGGTTGAATATAAAATGTCCAAAATTACCGAGAGTAGTGTCATATCCATAGAATTTCGGGGTCGATGAGATGAACAGTGACACTCCCGATGTCGTTTTAGTGACAGTTCAGCCCCCTCAGCATTGGGGGGAAGTTGCGGTAAGAAGGGTTAAATATAAAATGCCCAAAATGACGGAGAGTATTGTCGAATCCATAGTCTTCGGAGTCGCTGGGGTGAATAGTGACACTCTTGATGCCGTTTAAGTAAAGTTCAGCCCCATCAGCATTACGGGAGGGGAAGGGAAGGAGGGGGGAATAAAATATCCGAAATGACCTAGAGTAGTGTCAAATACATGATTTCGGCGTCGCTGCGACGAATCGTGACACTCCCGATGCCGATTAAGTTCAAGTTCAGCCTCCCATCCCCATTGGGGGGGACGGGGAAGAAGGGGAAAATAAAATGTCCAAAATGACCGACAGTATTATCGAATCCATAGTTTTCAGGGTCGCTGAGATGCATAGTAGCACTCCTGATGTCGTATAAGTGCAAGTTCAGCCCCATCAGCATTGGGGGAGGTGGAAGAAAGGGTGAATATAAAATGCCCAAAATGACCAAGAGTAGTATCGAATACATAGTTTTTCGGAGTCTCTGAGACGAATAGTGCCAATCTCGATGCCGTTTAAGTGCAAGTTCCCGCCCTATCAGTATTGGGAGAGACGAAGGGGAAGAAGCGAGGAAAATAAAGTGTCCATAATTGCCGAAAGTAGTGTCAAATCCATAGTTTTTGGTGTCGCTGCGACGAATAGCAACACCCCCGATGCCTTTTAAGAGCAAGTTCAGCCCCATCAGCAATCGGAGGGAGGCGAGAGGGGAAGAAGAGGGACTATAAAATGTCCAAAATGACCGAGAGTAGTGTCGAATCCGTAGTTTTCTGTGCCGCTGAGATGAATAGTCACACTCCCGATGCCGTTAAAGTGAAGTTCAGCCCCCATCAGCATTGGGAGGGAAGCGAGGGGGAAGAAGTGGTGAATATAAAATGTCCAAAATACCGAGAGTAGTGTCGAATCCATAGTTTTTGAGTCGCTGAGACGAATAGTGACACTTCCGATGCCGTTTAAGTGCAAGTTCATCTCCCCATCAGCATTGGGGGTAGAGGCGAGGGGTAAGAAGTGGTGAATATAAAATGACCGAGATTAGTGTGGAATCCATAGTTGTCGGGGTAGCTGAGGCGAATACTGACACTCTCTATGGCATTTAAGGTATGTGCCTACTTTTTAAACACTTTTTTTTTAAACACAAGTGTTTTTAGTTAAAACATTGAACGAAACTATGAATTTTTAAAAAAATTAATGGAATATTAATTATTATTCCAAATTTAGCCAATATGTAGTCAAATTTTAGTAAAAATTAACGTTAATGCCAAAACTTCTAAAACAAAATCTAACAAATATATTTCACTTTTTTTCCAACAATATATTAGAAAATCCCTTATCTGTGTTATGAAGCAAAGTATTTGCAATACCTCTTAAACTTACTAACATATATCAAATTTTGTATATATAACATGATTTTTTTTTAAATTATATATTTTTGAATAAAAATAGCTCTTAAATTAATAAATACATACTTACAAGTTATATTTTACTTCATGACATACCAATAGATAAGCAGAACTTTGTGACAAAATTTTATTTCAATATCTTAAAAAGCTTTGAAGAAATGAGATTTTTCATAAACGTAAAAAAGGAAAAATGCAGTTTTCTAGAAAACGTAAATAAAGATTTTAATGTAGCACAGAAGTTATGTATAAATTTTACAACCTCAAAATTCACCATATTTGTAGGTCAAGCCTTATTTGGCTTCATATTTAGTTAATTTTCATGTTCTTTTAGCTTTTAGTATTTTTCTGGATGTTTCTGTAGTTGGCAGTATTTGTCGTCTCGATTTCCTTATTAACTCGATGTTAATTTCCTTGTAGTGTTTTAACATTTCTGGTTCAGGTTTTATTTCTAAATAATTAAAAACAGGTACGAGACCAATAAAAACCTGAATTAAATAGTATCACTGCAATAACAGCATCTAATAACAATGTTTGCAGTTAAACAAAATGTTCTTTAGGCATAATATTCCACAAAACATTGTTAAACGATCCAGTCTTGTTCTGAGTCATGCCATGAAAACACATTTTTTAGTAATTTCTGGTCACAAAGTTCAAAGTAAGTTCTAAGCAAAGAAACGGCTGTTTAAATGCATTTTTTACATATCTATGGCCTCTTTAAATGGTCACTTCTGGTTTCAGAAAGCTCAGTTCCGGTTTATAATTTGGACTAGAACTTTGCTTCTAAATATCGCTGAACCAAAACTAAAACATTTTTGGAATCCTAAATGTTTGAACTTTAATTTAAAATAATTAAAAAATAGAAAATTTTAGCAAAAACAGCGATTTGAGGGTAGGCACATACCGTAAGCGCAAGTTCAGCCCCCCCCCCCCCATCAGCATTAGGGGAGGAGGGAGGAAAATAAAATGTCCAAAATGGCCGAGAGTAGTGTCGAATCCATAGTTTCCGGGGTCGCTGCGACGAATAGCGACACTCCCGATGTCTTTTAAGTGCAAGTTCAGACCCCCTCAGAAATGGGGAAGAAGGGGGGAAGAAGGGGGAATAAAATGTCCAAAATGACCGAGAGTCGTGTCGAATCCATAATTTTCTGACTCGCTGCGATGAATATTCACACTCCCGATGTCGTTTAAGTGAACTTCAAACCCATCAGCATTAAGAGGAGGGGGAGGGGTAAGAGGAGAAAAATTAAATTTTCAAAATCACTGAGAGAAGTGTCGAATCCATAGATTTTGGGGTCGATGAGATGAACAGTGACACTCCCGATGTTGTTTTAGTGCAAGTTCAGTCTCCCATCAGCTTTGCAGGAGAGGCGAGGGGGGGAGGAAGGGGTGAATATGAAATGTCCAAAATGACCGAGAGTAGTGTTTAATCCAGGCCTGGCCAACTCAAATGGTTTCACGGGCCACTTTGATGACGCGTAACGTTACAGCGGGCCGCACTTTAGGTAAACATGCTTTTAAAAAATGTAAAACAAATACAAAATGAATAAAACATTATTGTTACTATGATTCAATATAATTAAGTCGTGAGTCTTAATTAATAAGATATTTTCTTATCCTTTCTTTCACTTAATTTTTGTATATACCGGGTGGCCATAATTAAACTGACAGTGCTCACAGTGTTCTGTAGCGCGATCTATTTGCGAGAATGACGCCACATTTTGTAGGAAGATTATACAAGACGGGGGACGAAGGATTCCGCGAAAAAATAAATTAGTTCCAAAAGTCACCGCTAGGGGAATATTTGGCGCTGTGTAATAGAAAATAGAGTGTTAACAAATGCAAATTAATACGGAATAAAATTACCTTTTATTATGCACATTTTCTTATTTAGTTCAAGTGCAATATGGCAACACTTTTAAAAATGCGTAAAATCTACATAAACACCTATAAAGTCTCGTGATCTGCAATATCACGTACGCTGAGCAGAAGAAGAAGTTCTTTATTCAAATTTCACGTTACATCCATTCGTACAGTGCCAGCTGCTTGGGTTTTAAAAGGCAATGTGTTACGTTTCGAATCAATCGGATTGAAAGTTTATGTGCAATGTCTCCTTCTTTAGTCGAGCGTGCGTTACTGGTCAAATTCTTTTACCTCAACCAGTGCAACGCGTCAGCCGCTCTTCGTGCTTTTAGAACGCACAAAAAAATGCGTAAAGGTAACTGTCCTGTGTCAGTTAATGGGCTAAAAGCAATGGTTGCGACGTTTGAGAAAACATGTTCTCTGAAGGTTCAGTCAGGCAGAGGACGAAAACCTGTACCACAGGATACAATCGAAGCAGTTGCCACGGCGATTGTCGACAGAGGACCAGACAATATTGCTGCCACCTCTAGCGCTCGTGGATTAGCTCGGAATATGGATATGCCTTACAGTACGGTATGGAAAATCTTACGAAAGATTATCAACTTCTATTCGTACAAGATCAGCCGTGTACAGGAGTTATTGTACCCCGACCATGATAAGCGATTGACTTTTGCTCTCACCTTTCTTGCCAGAATGGAGGTGGATGATGCTTGGCCGTGGAAAATCTTATGGGGAGACGAGGCCCACTTTTACCTGCATGGAACTGTGAATACCCAGAACTGCCGAATTTGGGATGACAAATCACCACGTGCAGTCACAGAAATTCCCTTACATTCACCAAAGGTAACTGTTTGGTGTGGGTACACAGCGGAATTTATCGTAGGTCCATTCTTCTATTACACAGCGCCAAATATTCCCCTTGCGGTGACTTTTGGAACTAATTTATTATTTCGCGGAATCCTTCGTCCCCCGTCTTGTTTAATCTTCCTACAAAATGTGGCGTCATTCTCGCAAATAGATCGCGCTACAGAACACTGTGAGCACTGTCAGTTTAATTATGGCCACCCGGTATTTATGTTCCACGTTGCACATCTTAGCTGGTTTTCTAAATTACCTTCAGTTAATTTAGAAAAATTTATATAGATGAAAATATCGATTTTTCAATTTTTTGTTAAAAAAATACTTTGACACCTCTAGTATATTGGTACAAAGTTTTGAGATAATCTGACGATTGTAAGTGTATCAAAAATACCTTGCATTATCTCGTCAGCCCTTTAAATGCCACGCCCACTTTAGTATTTACATTCCTTTTACTCTAAAATTTCCTCCCTAAATTACAAATAACCCCGGGGATAACCCAGATAGTCACAAAATAAGAGTAGTGACCTCAATAAATGAAGTATTTCTTCCAAAAATTCTACCAGTATGTCAACGGCTTGCATCTAGCGAACTTCTGGAAATATGCGTACGTTGTGGAACTCAAAATACTGATGACAGTTTGCACAGTGTGATTTGGGCAAAGTTCCCTACAGAAATATTTGCTAATAAACAACGTGTAAAACTCTGTAACAACAGCAGTTTGCGAATTTTATACGGGTACAATGCATACAATAAGAGAAGTACAAAAGACACTAGGAATGAATACTGGTCATTCCAAGAAAAATTTGGTGTTGTATTGCATTCACGAAAATTTTTTTTTCGGAAAAGGCATAATAATGCAAAGTACCAAATTACTCGTAAATTATAAAAAATACTATTCGTAAAAGAGAACAGCTATCCAGAAAGAGAGGCGGCGCTACATAATCAGCAGGATGTCTTTAAAATCGTCAAGTGTTATGACCGAGGTTTGTGTACTCTGTTGATGAACCATTGCAACTTAAATTTTAAAATTCTTAACGAAACTATTAATTTATGCTATAAATCTTTATTACAAATGTCTTGTAATAATATTTATAAATATTTAAAAGCACAAGAAAGATATTTAAATTGTTATTCCCATTTTTCACCAGTTCTCTCATTATTTCTGTTTGGATAAGTTTTTAATAAAAGCCTCTAATTATAACTAGATGTTCACCTATTCAAAACAAATGGCTATAATTTTAAAGATATATAAGTAGCAACATAACGACATTAATATTACGAAAACTGGAATAGATATATACAGTTTTTTCAGTGCTTAAATCTTTAAATGGATTTTTCTCAGTTTGCTGTTTTTGACGTTTTACTGTGTTTAAAACACGACTACGTCTACAAATATATGTCAAATGACTCCATTATTTTTTGTATGTTTAATATAATGTATTTAATAAAACTAGGGAGGTATTTTACAATATAATGAAAAGAAAAAAAAAAGAAAAATTGAAATGTTGAGGAAACCATGTTTTTTGCTGCTTTTTCGCCTACACTTGTACATTTTATTTTTTTTCGCAGAAACTAATTCATTATATGTAAAATTGATCCTTAAAACTATAAAATATAATGTCATAAACATCTAATAAAAAAAATCATGTTAGAATTTTGAGAACTAAAGGAGAAAACCAATTTTTAAAATTCTTTAATTTTTTTTAAAAAATTTAAATTACTCAATTTTTACCCACAAAATAATTTTTATTCTTGTTAAAATCAGTTTGTTTAAGTATTACCTATAATAATATGTGTATACTATAGGTAAATATACTTCTGCAAAAATATTCCTTCAAAGGGTACCGAGTCCCCTTAATAAAGCACGTGATAAACTCTTTGTAAATTTCATCTTCGAAAAAAAATGTTTCACAAACATATGTGGATCCAAATGCACTAACAACTCGTTGTGCAAAATAACTTAAGTTGGAATATCTCTCGGATTATAAGTATTGTAAAAATTAATTTTTGATGTGGGCGCAAAAACTTGTTTCATTTTATGGTTGAACTGTAACTCAATTAAATCCATTTGCAGATTTTCAGGACCAATGTTCACGTCAACATGAAAAAGGCATGAAAATATTTCAAACATTTTATCATATTTTACAAATTCTGCGAAACGACTATCAAATACAGTTATAGGTTTCTTTTATTTCATTAGCATATTTCGAGCAATTCTGAGGTTGGCTTTTTAGGAAGTTATTTAACAGTGGAAAATGTTGAGCGTTATTATTCGTAAATTGGCACTCACATAGCAATGATTTCTTATTAAAAGCTTTGAGGAAATTACAAGCATCGATTATTATATTATCTTGCCCTTGCAAGTCCTTATATAGCTGATTAAGTTTTCTGTTATATCCACTAAAAAACATAGGTCTAACAACCAATCATCATCACTTAATTCAGGAATAGATTCTTGTTTCGCGTTCATAAACATACATATTTCCTCTCGTAAATTAAAAATATTTTTAAAGATTTTTCGAGACATAGGCCTCTTTCCGACGAGGCACATTTCTTGATCCAACTGACTTGCCTTGTTTATTTTCATGTAGTTGACTGCCGTGTGAGGTTCTTTTCACACGAGGCGCGGCGCCCAATTCAAGGCGAAACCTTCTCTTCTGGGGTTATGGCAACGCTTCGTCAGCAGCTACACGGAGGCGAAAACGCGACTGAAAAATGATGTGGAAGAAGACAGTTTACTACATTAAATTATGTGTATATATTCTATCCATAGGCCATATTTTAATCTACACCTAAAATAATTACAATATTTCCCATAAAAATATTTTTCAGGCAAATGTATTGTAATCTACAAAAAATATCAAAGGAAACAAAATTGCTGTAAAAAATTAGTGATATGTACTTAACTAAATTTAGATAGAATTTGTATAAACATAGAAGATATACATGTAATATCATAGCAATAGGCATCGTTGGAACAGCTGATACTGGAACACCTGTAAAGGACTTCTTGGGACTCAGTAAACAGGCGACTGAATTAACACAGATTTATTTGTCGTTTTATACGTAGTTCCCCCATAGGAAGGGAGCTAGACTTTGTGATACATTCTATGTTCAAACATTATCAGGAAGAGTGCGGCTTTTAGCCGTGTTCACATTTTATATCGGGAACATACAGAAGACTTGGTGTAAGCAATAATCCCTATGACGCTATGCTACGTCATGGACTAGGGCGTGTCCGATGATTCTTATAGGTTCAGTCTCCCTAGACAGAGGCTGTTCTAAGTCTATCAGGATATTTCTCTGTCTATAGGGGAACTAAGGGATTAACTACTGAAAAATTTAAGAGCTATTATATCATCATTAGAAATGGAATAAATTATGTTTTATAGGAATATAGACAAATCAGATAATTAATATAAAAATTATTTTTATATTACATCCCCCCTCAAAGAAAAAGAAATTCCCCATGCCAAACAAAAAGAAAAAAATTAATTTACCTATTCTGACAATTTAAAAACTGAACCTATCCACCAACTCTTCTGTGTACAAAACTAACATTCAGAACTTTGAATGCTCAAGCACAATACAACATAAACATATAAGACGTCTTGAAGAAAAACATGTGGTGACAAGTGGTGACAACCATGGTTGTTTTGTTTTTTGGCTTATACAGTCTTTTGCAGAGAAATTATTGTCCTTTCACTGCTGAGCCAAATAAAAATGAATACAAATGCACTATCATAATACTGAAAAAAATTGCAATACAACAATACGTAAAAAAAATACAACCCTATAATAATATACAAACATACATACTTTATTTACATTATTCATGACTCAGTTTTAATTTTTCTGGTACATGGTATTTTCGTAACTTCGAAACATGCACAACTTCTGAAGATTCTTGAGAGTGGGTATTTTTCTTATTAATTTCATAATTAACGTCAGAAATTTTGTTAAGGATTTTATAAGGACCACTGAAAATTGGAACAAGTGTTATTGGTGCCGAAAATGGAGACGAACTTTCTTTTATGATATTGGCTTTTAATAACTCTTCAATTTGAGTATCAATTTTTTCTTGTTGTTTTTGGTGAAGTTTTATATGTGCGTAACGAAACTGGCAAATCGGAAGTCAATATCACTCTTTGGGGTTCTATTCTTACTGATCCCACGTCATATTTATTTTTCGCAAATATGTCTTTATATTCCTCTAAAAGTTCTTTTATTTCGGAACTTCCTACATTTTCACTCATTTTCGTTTTTTCCTCGACTGTAGTCTGATAATGTGTGAACCCATTACCAGAATCCATCTCGGAAACATTCGAAAATGTTAAAACGTTTTTATTTTTAGACTTTGTCTTTACTTCCTTTTTCTCTTTAACGTTATTAACATTTAGCTCAACAAGATTTTCGGGCATGATATGCAAAGACAAATCGCTGCATTCAGAACTAGAGAAAGTGATCAGTTTTCTCCCATCCTGCTCAACAATTTGGTTCGCACAATTAATTACCAAACGAAAATCAACACAACTCTTTAAACCCAAAAGGGCATATGGTAAATCGGTGTCAAGTATGAAAAACTCTGCCGATTTAACAATATTACCAATTTTAAGGTAGAGATTGCATGTTTTGTTAAGCTGTATTAGCCCTTTTGTTTGTTTCACGTTTATCACTTTATTTTCTCTAATGGGAACATTTAATTTTTCAACAATTTTACTTGGAATTATATTCAGCGAAGATCCAGTATCAATATTTAACCATATCTTATTATTTGAACTCGAGTTATTTTCATTGTTTGTTTTTCTTTTATTATGTACGTACGTTTTGTTTTTTGTGTATCCGGATACTATTAATTGTCACTTTTCGGGTTTTGGCTTAGGCGCTGCTATTTCAGACGTAGATGGTCTATTGATGCAAGAGAATCCCCAATGATAAGAATTCATGATCCCTATGTTTGCGCAAAACTTAAAGGGGTTGGGGGGCAACTCTTGCACCGCATGCGTCGTTTGAGCCTTTGCTGGTTTTGAATTATTATACATTCGTGGTGTAATTTTCTTGTCCTTACTACATTGGAAAGATTTGTGTCCTAGCTGTTGACAAATAAAACAACGGATTTCCGGTTTAAGTTTTTCTGTCTTTCCATTCGTATGGGGTACCCGATGGAACGGGACTTTTACTTTGTCCATGTCTTTGCGAATTTGTTCGTAAATTTTCAATTTATTTTTAAACTCAACTAAATTCTCACATCCATATAAAATGGCTTTGTTCTGTGTAGTGTCATTAATCCCGTTAATGACGTAAGTGATTAAAGCACCTTCGTCTATATTACTTTGATTAGCAATTTGTTTCATGGTTAAAAAATATTCTTGCATTGACTCATTATATTTTATTTTACGTTTTTGTAGGATGTCATGTATTTCCGCCGAATTATATGTTACTTTAAACTCTTCAATTAATAATTTCTTTAGTTTGTCAAAAGAATTGACTGAAGTTTCACTACGAATGAACAGAAGTGCGTTTCCCCTAAGACAACGTTTTGCGAATAAAAATTTATGAAACTCAGATAAGGAGAATAATGCAGCATGATTTTCAAAAGTTTCAAGCCATTGTACTATATTTTCATGTTTTTCTCCCTTAAAGAGAGGAATCACTGCCTCAATGTCAGAGAAGTTTACCATATTTTTTGTTTCTCCCATGTTTGACAATTTTGAATTTTTATCGACATTTTCGATTTTAGAATAACTGTTTTCCTCGTCATTACTGCTTTTGATTTCAAGTTCTCTACTTGTATTATTTTTCATTTTGACTCCAAACGTTTCGGTTTGGGTACCATTTTCGTTATTACTTATAAGGTTTTCGGTTTGAGTAGTATTTGCGGTAGTATCTGTAAGTTGTACCCCACCTGTTTCGGTTTGAGTACTATTTTCATTATTGACTTTATTTGTGGATCCGGACTGAAATTCAGCATGTTCTGTTTCGAGACTAATTTCGTCTTCCGAAATGTCCTCTGCAATTATCGAATTTTTAAGAAACTCGAAATTAGATAAGCACGAAATAATATGTTTAGTAATTTCCTCTTTTTCACCTTCTCCCGAAATATTTAAAATATCGCAAATCTTAATCAATTCCACTAACTTAAACTGCTCTGAAATTTCATTCACTTTAGCTAAAAACTCTTTATCTCCAACTTCATATTTAAAGCCACAAAAATTTAAAACTCTATTACGATCTAATCTCGTGTTTCCATTTTGAAATATTAGTTTATCTAATAACTTGACCGTTGAAGCTTTTTGCTTCTTCAAAGCTTTACAAATTACGTCAATATCCTTAAGTAACATGGTTACAATATTAATATACAAATTCCAAAATATTTACACATAAAGCAGATTCAGTTATAAACCATTATAAAACTGCAGCATATTGAGATATAAACCATTTGTTAAAATTATTAATTATTCAATTCAAAAAAAAACTTTTCCAATCCACACTTATTTATGACAAAATAGAGAAAGAAAAATTACTCACGGAATGATTCACCACTTCCTTGAACGAAAAAAAATATAAAAAAATTTACTCCTCATGTATAGTTTTTGTTCAGATTTCACTGGAATCGTCATCTTTCACGAAGCGAAAAAAAAAATCGTTATAGATTGTCAAATTTCTTCTATTTTAATCCTCGAAGCATACTCGGTACTGTTCTTAGATCACAAATAGGAAAGTTTCCACTCTTTTCTGGATCCAGTTCGATCAGAAGGTTGGTCCTTTTCAAAACAAGTGTATTCACACGCAAAAACATTATTGATGTCGCAGTGGCCGTAGAAATGCTGCATCGGAACTAACAGCTCCTAAAACGCTGTCTGTCATCCTCCATCTGTATTCCAGCTTCCGTTTCGGTTTAGCAGGGAAGTTGGCGGGTAGACACAACACATTCCTCCAAGAACGGCGGAGGGGTCTTTCATAAATTTCAGCCATCGCCTGCGTCCCACAAAATTTAATCATTTTGTCTAGCCCCCTTTAATGTTCTACCGGCTTGTAATATCATAGCAATAGGCATCGTTCGAACAGCTGATACTGGAACACCTGTAAAGGACTTCTTGGGACGCAGTAAACAGGCGACTGAATTAACACAGATTTATTTGTCGTTTTATACGTAGTTCCCCCATAGGAAGGGAGCTAGACTTTGTGATACATTCTATGTTCAAACATTATCAGGAAGAGTGCGGCTTTTAGCCGTGTTCACATTTTATATCGGGAACATACAGAAGACTTGGTGTAAGCAATAATCCCTATGACGCTATGCCACGTCATGGACTAGGGCGTGTCCGATGATTCTTATCGGTTCAGTCTCCCTAGACAGAGGCTGTTCTAAGTCTATCAGGATATTTCTCTGTCTATAGGGGAACGAAGGGATTAACTACTGCAAACTTTAAGAGCTATTATATCATCATTAGAAATGGAATAAATTATGTTTTATAGGAATATAGACAAATCAGATAATTAATATAAAATTTATTTTTATATTACATACATGTATACAAAATTTTAGCAATTTGGGACGATTAGTTTTGAAGAAATAGTGCGCACAAGTTTCAAAATAACAGTTTTTAGAAAAAACCATTTAAAGTTTAAATTTTCTATAAATTACTTTACTATTAGCTTTATACATTTGGCCATAAAATCGGTTGTAATATCGACTTCATTTTTTTCATAAGATTCCTTTTATTCCATTCTTCATAATTAAATCATAATAAAAAATTGAGTTTTTTAAAGGTTTTAAGGTGATTTCCCTCCTTACATTTTTAAATTTCAAAAACTTTAACTTAAATATTATACCTTTCTTCTACCAATACCTTTCTTTTACACCAATTTTATAACACAATATTGGTCTTTGATTTATAATGATGTAGGGGAATATAGAATTAAGAAAGCATCATAACATGGCACTCAGGTTTTTACTTACAAAAATACAAAATGTATTATTTTTATATTTGCTCTGCTAATTTTTTAAATCGCATTTCTTTTATTTGTAGGACCATTATACCTCATTCTTACTTTTAAAAAAATTTATAATAATTAAATTGCACACCTGAAAGGGTTATTGCAAAATCCTCCCTCATATGAAAACTATTCAAATTGTAGGCATAAGGCGATGTTCACATTTGCGAATCTAGATAAATTTAATTAAATAATGGGTAAATTCGCGCAATTTGGTGCTCCCACATACATTTTTAAGTGTAACAGTCATAACCTGTACTAATCGATGTAATGCTGTTTGATAAGTAATGTAAAGAGAGTGACGTATGTCACCATAGAAACATCAAATAAACAACCAATGATAAAGAATATATTTCGTTGAAATGACCAAATAAATATTTCTGTTCATTTTTTTTAATGATAATGCGGCTCCTAAATAAATTTTTTTAAAAATTCTAAAAAAGTTAAAAATTTTGTTTTAATTTTGGAGTTTTTAACCACCATTAACAAAAGAACAAATGAACTTTTAAATTTGAATGGTACCGACTACTTTATTGAGCTGCCATCTGTATTTATTTATATCGATATTTGCAAGGGGACTGGGACGTCTGCGACAACTAAGAAGTTGGAAATTTGGGCTATTCTTTTAAAGCCCATATCTTATACAAATATGCATGTATCATTATGATTTTTTTACATTAATTTAGTAAGACCTTTATGAATATTTTAAGATAAAAAAATTCTTTTTGGATTGAAAGGTAAATTTAAAATAACAATATAAACAAACATACTTTTCCCCCTGAAATTTTTGAGGCATTCACTTTGTAACACTTTTTCAAAAATTTTTGAAATAATGTTAGTTAGAAATATTGGTATACTAGCAATTACAGAGAGCAACAAAATTTACTTTAAGTAAATTTAGCATTCTTGTTTTCTAATCATGTATTATAATTATGCAAAAATACCATCTGATGTCTTCAGATGTCACTTTTATTCAACTATCCGCACCACACATAAAAAACTTAGTAAACACGCCAGTAAGTCCAAAACAAACCTAACACATAAACAGAGATTCACTTGAAATAATAATAACTCCGTTCATGCAGTGAATAAGGAACCGATGACGGACCCAAAAGTGTGCGTACTGGACAGGGCCGTTCCTAGGGTAGCTGCCGCCCGTGTGCGAGAATAATTTTGCCCCCCCCCCCATACCGTATGGATTAATTGAAATTTATCTGAAATTTTTTACCTTAAATGGAACAACGAATTACAGAAAATATTATAAATTCAGTTTATTTTTTAATTTTACAAAACCTAACATAATAATAATTATTAATGTACTGATATAATAACCACACAAATACGTTATATTAAATACATACAACACATATCTATTAATACATATACTCAATAAGTCAGTCAAAAAGCTTAAGTAATCTTTGCTTTTCTTGCCTTTTTAATGCAAATTCTGTTATAATATCTGATAAATCTGTATCTTCCGAAATGTCCTTTTCGATACTAATAATAGATAAGTCTGAAAGCTTTTCATGTCCCATTGTTGATCTCAGATAATTTTTTATTATTTTAAGTTTTGAAAAGCTTCTTTCCCCGCTAGCCACAGTCACAGGTAATGTTTAAAAAAATTCGTATGGCAATCACTAAATTTGTAAACTTATAGATGAGGTTATTTGTAAATAGGTATTGAATCACATTTAACGCGTTCATTTCAGGGGAAATATAGGGTGCATCGTTGTCAATTTCATCGCATAAATCTTCAGCTATAATATCTTTTTAATTTTTAAATGGATCATGTCACATACTTTCAACAGATTTGCATTTTGTATACCTATTTGATTTATCTGTTTCAAGGAAATTATTTAGGTCGTTGAGAAAATTAAAAACTGTGTAATGTTGTTTTATTTGTTCGAGTCTTTCTCCTATTTTTAATAATGCAGTGTACATTTATTGCAAAGTAAAAATTTATTTTGAAGTGGTCTTCAGGATTTTTGGAGCCTCATCTTTACATTCGTAGTCAAATAAAGAACTTATAAAATAGGCGCAATGTAAGTTAAGCTGTTTCTCGATAAAGATTGACTTTTGCAAAGAAACGTTCCAAATCGATTTCATTTTAATTTTGTTCATATTTTAAATACAATATCCCCTACGTTTACTTTAATAAAAAAAATTGTATTTTCCCGATTTCTGAAAAATTTGCCATATTTCACGCACCTGTTAAAGAAATAAGGTGATGCAGTTCAAAATTCCAAGTTTACACTTGTTCCTGTAGTATATGTTTAACATTTGCAAAATAAAAGAAAACATTTAAAATAGAATTAAGTAATGAATCCTAGCTTTTTTCTCTTTCTTTTTTTTTGTGCAAAACAAATATCAAACCATAAATGCATTATTTCAATTTCGAACCGCTAACCGCGCAAAAGAAAGAATATCAAGTTTACTTACCTCTGAAATATTTTTATTGGTCAGCGATCACAAAATCGAGCACAAAAATTCCAAACAAAAAGCTTTGTTTTTCAGTTGTTGAGATGGAAACTTTCAAAATTAATATAGTGCAAATTATCCCGGTCCTTGTATTTATAGGCTCAGGGCATAAACGAGTATTTTCCAGCAACCTGACAAAAACCGCTCGCACCGACGCGATGCCGGCGATGCGGCGCGATTTGATGGGATGATGGGTTAAAACGTGTTAAAACAAAAACGAACAATTTATTTCCCAACTGGTTGCGACGTGGAGCAGCGTTTTTAAAACCAATGTGGTTTCCAGTTATACTTGTAAAATGCATTTTTAACTCTAAGTAGTTACCTTGCATAATGATATTTTTATATTGATTATTTATAGAGTATTTATAGCTCACTTCTTCCCAGACTTGGGTGTATATAATTTGAAGTGGCACTCTAAATGAATTTGATACAAACACTGTTTATACATGAAACAATGTTTATTGAGTTCGTTGCACATATAGAATTTGCTTTTACAGCAATAAGCATACGTACTACTTGTACGGAATATATAAATACAGCTTTCAAGAACAATATATTTTCAATACTCCCAACCCAGCAGAGAGTCAAACCAGCAGACTGCCACGTAAACTTTGGGCCCCCTAAGCACTAGCGCAGGATAACACCTTTTCAACCTTAACCACCTTTTTTTTATTAATGACGCTGCATGGTATTTATACTAAGCGCGCATGCCGAAATTAGCATATCCCATGCAGCTTCTTTAATTCATTCACTCAAAAGTTCGATTCTTGTGAATCGAATCTTGTGTATACCTTACACTGGCCTCCCTCGAAAAAAAAATTAGGTAACTGAGGTCTGAACGGCTTCAGTTAACTAATTGAAAACGCATGCTGGTCTGACTTTTTACATAATGGGTGGCAAAGTCAAAAAAACCTTCCACACGTTGAGTGGATGAAAAACGCCACTACCATTTTACAAAACTAACCCCGAAGGGTCCAGGTGACACCATCACACAGTGGATTTGCAGAGTTGCAGATACTGGGCTGGCCAACTGCGCCCTAAAAAACTTATTTTAGTTAAAAGTGTCAACACAATTGCACAGCATGACATTTCTTGACTGTTTGTAGCTGCTCTTCCCCAATTCATAGTGCACATGTGTTATGTTTTGTGAAGTTAGTATGTTAGTTAGTTGTTATCTGTAGTTAGTATGTATTTTTTTTTCACTACATGTCCCCTTCAAAAATTTATAAAAAAACAGTATGCCATTTTTTTTCAGTGACTCATCCCTTCCCCTCAAAATGTTTACACAGTATATACAATGGGGAATTTCAAACCAACTTGGTTCGGTTTTATTAAAGGGTGGGAGTTAGAATAAGAAAGTTGATACAAGACCTGTTCCTCATGAATGCAGCAACTTCCTTGCACCAGTCTGTCCATTCCGTGGAACCTCTCTTGATGGTCGCAGTCCTTGCAAAGGGGTTCGTTGACCGTGTGGGCATCCTTCGTGCAGCAGGGCGTTGGTCCTGAGGCGCTGGTCCGGCTTGACGATGGACAGGAGGTCTCTTGGGAGGAGGCCAACCTTGCAGGGCGGCTGATATCTTGCGTTTCCTGTACTTATGCAAAGGAGCTTTAAAACTGCAATTCCTCCTTTTGATAACCTTGTGTACCTTATGTGTGCCACGTTCATCCTTTGATGGAGGTTTTGCAGTACACACTTTACTTTTCTTCGTAGTTTTGCTTGTATCGGTATTATATTTTAATGCAGATTCTATTTTGTCAAACTTATACGCCGCACCTATGTGTTCAGTTACTGGCTTCATCTCGATGCTTGTGTCATGTTTTTCAACAACCTGACTCTGTTTTTCGTATTTGTACTTATACGACTTCTTGTTTACCGCCTTAATTACTTCAGTATTAGCAGTTTTAATGCTGGAACCTGAAGGCGCTTTTTCGCGTTTTTTATCCCCCTTAACTTTAGTTTTATCCTCTTTTGACGAAAAAGTCTCTTTAAAACGTCCTTCTTCAGAATCGCTATCATTTAAATTCTTTAACACTGCTTCAGTTTTAGGAAGATTAAGCTTTTCGTACTGGTGCGTTTTAATGCAAACTACGTCTATAACTTCCGAAGCATCAGCTAAACTACTTACAGTATAACTCTGTGCAAACTTTTCATCCTGATTCTCAGTCTGGTTTTCATGTACTTTATTTAAAACCATATTATCAACCTGGCCTACAGCATCCTCATTCGGATGGAAACTTGAAATAATATCATCATTACCTAGCGAGTTCCTACTATCGTTTAAAGAATTTTATTGTCGTCAACTAATAAGTATTCACTAACTTCCGTAACGCATACTTCGTCATCTACTAAATTTCCTTCATTAACAGATGTGTGAATATCATCTAAAATATCAGGTATAGCATTAATAATATCAGGTATAGCATTAATAGAAGTGTCAGATGATTTATTTTCTAAACCACTAGCATTAGTATCGGCACTATTTTCAGAAATTTGTACTGGAATTACCGCATTATTCCAGCTAGACTCACTTTCATTATAAGCCACAAAAATACCCTGACTTTCACTATTCTCAAAATAATGATTACTGCTCGTACAAGTTAATACATTTGACCACACAGTTTCAACAGGTTGAACCATATCATGTGAAACAACTTGCCAGTGCAAGTAAGGTGCTTGCATATTATTTACTTTAAGTGCACTAATTTCATTATAACGCCATGAGCTTCTATTATTTCGCCCACGATACTGCTTACGCTGCTGGTTTGAAACTCGCGAAAAATTTTGGAGCGGGTGTATAAAACTTCTCGTACCTGAATGAGGGTACGGGGTAGCGAAGAAATGCCTATTTTCATGTTTAGCTAAAGCTTGAAGGAGGGTAACCTTCCTTGTAATATTTTCATTGTCTAAAAAATCTTGAACACTTGGCTTCAAACGTTGGATAACTATTTTTAAGATTACTGCTTCCGTCATTCCTTCTAAATATTCCTCACACTTCGAAATCTTTTCCATAGCAAAATCTAACGCAGACTGGCCTTCACGTTGCCTTAGCGAATAAATTTCCGCTTCAATTTCACTTTGATTAAAGGTCTTTGGAAAAACGCTAAGAAATTGTTGCTTGAATGACAAATAGTCAAAAATCAGATTACTGCTTTTAATACACGTGTACCACTGATATGCACTACCTCTTAAAGCGGCTAGAGCAATTTTAAGTTTATCCCCCTCTGGGGTGCATTGTTGCTGAAAGTAATACTCAATTTTCTTTAGAAATTGACTTGAGGGGCCGCCATTGAAGGTGGCTTCGAATGGTGCAATTTGCTGAACCATAATTACCCGAGGAAAATTTCCAGCAGGGTTTTGTTCTACAACACTCATTTTCAAATAGTATATAAGTACTTGCAACAATTTTATCAATATAAGTACACAGTACACAGTTTAGCTTCAATTATGTTGTTCGTTATAAATGCAACGATAACAACCAGGGTATATATTGTGATAATTTCAGACTCCGGGTAGCTAAAAATGTTCAGAGTCAGTCTACTACATTAAATTACAGTTTTATTAAATTTTAGTCGGAAAACTTTGTACGCTATTTACACACGAGTTGATCTACCTCTAGACATAGAGGGAACTGGCCTTAGTAATAACCAAATGATTTCGATGATAAGATGCACGTACAGTCACAGCGGAACTAGAAGGTCTGTACACAGCCTCTAGAGCGTACAGCTCTGAAAATAGAATAACTTCGTAAAGACAGTTAGAATCACGGGAAGCTTATAGAGCGGGCTGCTCTGAAATATGAAGATAACTTCTAGATGAAGTAAAGAACTAACCGAAGCCTGTAGAGCAGGATGCTCTGAGATAGCTATACTTCAGGGTGAAGTATTCGTGGACGGGAAGCTTTGAGCGGGCTGCTCTGAAAAATAAGTCAGGATCAAGTCGGTAGCTCCAGGACAACGTAGACGAAAGGTGCTCTCTCGATGAGAGTCTCGACCAAGTCTGTCCAAAAACTGGAATATTTTGGCGGCGTTGGCAACCGTGTTTCCGGTCACGTGACTGCACAAGTTTAGGTTGGCTGGCACTATTTTGTGACGTCATGTCCGTTGGCTGTGATTCGCCTGACCACGAGGCCATGTGTTCGGTTCCCATAATTCAGCTGATCTGAAAATCATTAGTTCACGTCAAAATAGTCATTAGTTTACGTCCTCCCAGTCCCGGCGGCTAGGAGCAACACCATTCTTTGCTTGCAGACACTTTGACGCTGATAGATAGAACTGTTCGCTGGTCACCTGCTGTGGGAGGTCCGGCTGTCTGGGTGATTTATTCGGAAAGGTCGTAACGGATTCTTACAACCCCTCCCTCCTTGAAGGAGATTTTGGCATAATGGCAAAATCTGAAAATCACGGTTAGACACAGCTCACCTGATACATCATTAGAGGCAATGCATTTAATTTACTACACCGTTAATACATTTATTCTAATACATTATGATTACTAGGTTACCTAACACAATAATACACTAATTTATTTACACAATTCATTAATTATTTTCACACTCTACATTAATTTATTTACAACATTACGCTTGACTTAAGGTTTCTATTCTGCCATGAAACGGCTTAGGCAATCGGCATGACCTATTAATTTACCAGATTTGTTCACAATTTGATAATTGAAAGGCTGTAAGGTAAGAGTCCATCTCATAAGCCTTTGGTTATTTCCCGCATTCGTCTTAAGAAAAACGAGCGGATTATGATCCGTCTCGATGGTGAATCTCTGCGGTCTCTTTTGTGCCAAAATTATACAGATACCAATGTCGGATGCATCGGTGTGCAGGATAATTTCATTGGCGAAGTCCGGAGCGTACAAAACAGGTTTCTCGGTCACTTTCGTTTTCAATTCTCGAGCCGCTGTATTGCACTCCTCTGACCATTCAACTTTCTCCCCAATTTTAAACTCCCTTCTCAGTGACCCTTTATCATGATTAGTTTTCCTGTTAACTTTAATCTCCCATTTAGTTTCGGAAGCGATGTTCTGATAGTTCCGTAGCCTATTCATGAACTTGAAACATAATCTGTAACCACATTAGTCTCCGGCGAATTCCTATACCATTTTCCGAAAAGTAGTGTTTCCGGCACCCTTAATTTCTTCCTAAATATCAGTTCGGCGATGCTAAAAACCATAAACATATGAGTCATGTTTCCAAGTGCAAACATGGCTGAGGGTAACCCTACCTTCCAATTCTCTTTTGCCTTAAGGCAGATAACTTTTAAGAGTCGTTCAATGGTGCGGTGAAAGCGCTCGACGGGGTTTGTTTGCAGATGAAACATTGAGTTCAGCGTCACCTTAATATGAACTTCCTCCAGAAACGTGGTCGTTAATTTGCTTGTGAATTCGGTAAAATTATCTAATTGCAATCCTTCGGAAGCCCTATCCGACTGAATTTTCTAATAGAGTATCCGTCACATGTTCTAAGTTTAAAGTACTAAAAGTTATGGCTTCCGGATACTTCCACAAAGCGTTTTAAAATATACCGGTTTCTTTTTGGTGGGGTCTGCAAACGACCAATGATCTCTACGTTAATTCCCGTGAAAACCTCCGTAATTTCTGGGTCTAATTTCAGTGGGGCTTTCTTCCGTTCTCTCGATCTCTCTACTTTTTGACACAGGTCCCATGACCTAACATAGTCCTTACACTCTTTTGTGCACTGGGGCCAAAAATAATACCTCCCTAATTTGTCTTTACTTTTTGACATTCCCATGTGCGATTTGATGCCATCATAGCATAAACTTAAAACTTTAGACCTGTACTTAGTTGGTACAATCATTTGTTTTCTTTCCTCCCCTCTGTGATCTCGGGGTTTCCTAAAAAGTAATTCATTTTTGACCACAATTCCCATGGTTTTCTGTGGCTTAACTTTTTCCAAAATAGATGTAAGTTTAGGGCACATTTTTTGTTCTAAAACGAGAGTGTCGGCACTCTCTTCCACTAACGCATTTTTGGTCTCGGTGACTATTGGAAATTCAAGTTCTTTTAATTCATCCGGTGAATTTACCTCGGGTTCCTGCGACTCAGTTATTTGCTCGGCCGTTTCCCCGTTGTTTACGCCTGGTTAAAGGTTGAACTGTAACCGTCGTTACTTGGCGCCTCTGAGTTGGCTGCAACAAGTGTTTGCGCAGTTGAATTTTGTCTTTCGCTCGAGTAGGAAGCTTCATTCGGAAGCATCCCTAAATAAATGAGCCATATCGTTGGCTAACGTCAATAAATCTTTGATAACTGAAACTTGCCAGTTTTATTTGAACTTTCTCGTACAGTCCAGATCGACCATTATGGTCCTGTTACGGCCGGAGAAACGGCTAAAATTTGATTAATTTTTATTAATAACTTTCAATTTCGACTTACTTTGTGTTTGCAAGAACTTTGGAACTGTTTTCGATATGTCTGATTCAGATGAAAGTGAACCTGTGGATACATTAAAAACTTTGAACCGTCGAAAAGGTAACTTTAAATCTCGAATTACGAAATTAAATTCGTTTTTAAATGAAAAGGCTGCATCGGCAGATAGTTATAAGCTGCAGAGCAAGCTCGATGGCGTCAAGGGCATTTCTTCTAAGCTAGATGAACTAAAGTTTCGTTACTATGAGCTTTTAGAGGATGAACAATTAGCGGATATTGATTCTCAATTTGACCTCATGGAAGAAGAGCTAGAGGATATCAAGGTAAGCTTCCAAAAATTCTTATTTGAATTAAAAGAAAATAATCGTTCTAATTTAAGTAATATTAATAAACAAAGTTCTAGTTCTGTAAAATTGCCTGATGTAAGCTTACCTGAATTCTTTGGTAATATCGAAAACTGGCATTGTTTTAAGGCCCAGTTTGATAGTTTAATAACGAATAACTCTTCTTTAACTGATTCTCAAAAGCTGTTTTATTTACGTTCTGCTTTGAAATGTGAAGTAGCCTTTATTGAAACTCCTGAGGATACATTTAATTCTTTAATGAAAGTTTTGATCGATAGATATGAGAATAAACGCTTGATTGTCAATAAACATGTGCAAAATATTTTGAATATTGAAAAACTTACTACTGAATCAGCTAAACAGCTGCGAAATATTGTTGATGTTGTTAATAAAAACTTGAGAGGTTTAAAATTATTAGAATTAGAAGCAAATGAGTTACACAACAATTTTTTAATGAATATCCTGTTACAAAAATTAGATAAGGAATCTCGCAAACTTTATGAAATGAGTTTAACTTCAACTGATTTGCCTAGTTGGGATACTTTTATTGAATTCCTGCAGTAAAGATCACAAATTTTAGAAAACATGCAAGGAGCGCAAAGTTTCTCTTTTAAAGTTAAAGCTTCGAACATACCAAAAAATAAAACCTTTTTGTTAAAGTCTAATAGCGACTTGTGTTCTTTGTGTAAACAATCACATATGATTTATAGATGTCCTTCGTTTCTGAAAATGACTCCTATGCAGCGATTTAATGTGGTTAAAAGGAATAAACTTTGTTTAAACTGTTTAAGTGTATCCCACAAATTAACATCTTGCTCCTCTAAATACTCTTGCCGCTTATGTCAAGGCAAGCATAATTATCTGTTGTGTCGGAATGAAAATAATCAGTTCAATGAAACAAATTCGCCGGCGAAAGATTCCTCGCCAAGCTGGCAACCACCGGCCCAGACGTCTTTTTCGCCAGCTCCAATTGCAACCCCTCGGGTCTCCGATGATGTAAACATTTCAAATAACCAGGAAGTATTGAGTTCTTTCTCGACCATCAATGAAACTTTGAACAAAACAGTGCTGCTGACGACAGCTAATGTATGGGTTTGGTCTCCTACTAGACATAACTATATTCGGGGAAGAGCGATGCTCGACAGTGCTGCTATGTCAAGCTTCATAACAACAAATTTTGCCTCGGAATTGGGTCTGGTAAAGAAAAAAGTAAACATTCCTGTTTGCGGTTTAGGTGGAATTTCAACTTGCGTCAAATGGAAAACGAGAGCATTAATCAGTAATAAAAATAATTCTTTTAAGCAGTTTATGGATCTATGTGTTGTACCGAAGATTACCGATGTCATCCCGCACTCGGTTCTTGACATTAAAGAAGTAAACATCCCACCGCGCTTGACACTTGCAGATCCGCAGTTCGATCAGCCTGGACCGATAGACTTGATAATTTGGTGCAGAATTCTTTTTTAATGTAATTAAAGATGGTAAACAAATTGTGTCAGATAATTTAATATTTCAAGATTCGGTTTTTGGTCTCCTTGCCAGTGGTTCGGTTATGACAAAATCTTCTAAAGAATATTGTGGGTTGATTTCTAATTCTGAAAACCTAGAGGATAGTATTCGAAAGTTTTGGGAGGTAGAAGAAGTGTCTTGTGATCGACCATTAAGTAAGGAAAAAGAATTCTGTGAAATTAATTTTCAGAAAACTCATAAGCGAAATGAAACTGGTAGATTTGTCGTTAAGATGCCAATTCAAGAAGAATTGAATATGTTAGGAGATTCTCGAAACTTAGCTGAAAAAAGACTGCAACAAACAATTTGTAGACTCCACAAGAATCCGGATATGCATAGGCTCTATGATGACTTTCTTAAGGATTACGAGTCTCTTGGGCATATGGAAAAGGTTTCGAACGAAAATTCGTCTGCTGTAGTGTATTATTTACCACATCATGGAATTTACAAACCGGAAAAAAGTACAACGAAACTTAGAGTAGTGTTTAACGCTTCGGCCCCTACCACTTCGGGTAGAAGTTTAAATGATCTACTACTTACAGGCGAAGTTAAAGAGGATATATTCGATATCATGATACGATTTCGTAAACATAAAATAGTGATAACTGCTGACATAAAGCAAATGTTCAGACAGATAATAATAGATCAAAGTCAGAGGGATCTATTGAGAATACTTTGGAAAGATAAAGAAAATAAAAAACCGTTGTCTTTAACTTAAACACGGTGACTTATGGCACAAAAAGTGCTCCGTTCCTGGCAACAAGGGTTATTAAACAACTTGCCCGAGATGAATCTGCAAAATTCCCATTAGCTTCAGAAGTTGCGTTATCAGATGTTTATATGGACGATATCGTTACTGGTTGCCCAGACGTTACTTCAGCCAAACTTTTGAAGGTTGAACTAATTGAAATGTTTCAAACATGCGGTATGAGCCTTCACAAATGGAATTCGAACTGTGAAGAACTTCTTGAAAATCAAAAACAAATTCGAGACGAGCATTCATTTGCTCCAGATTCAGAAGCTACGATCAAAACCTTGGGAATGGTCTGGAAATCTAAGGAAGACCAGTTTATCTATAAGGTATCTGTAAAGCAACAAAATTTCTATACTAAACGAGATGTATTATCAACGATTGCTAAGTTATATGACCCATTTGGATTAATCGGACCTGTTATTTGCAGAGCTAAAATTTTTATGCAGAAACTTTGGTTAGAAAAACTGAACTGGGATGATAAATTACCAGAAGAATTCGTCAATGAATGGCATTATTTTGTTAGCTCTTTAAAAGAAATTGAGCATATCACAATCAACAGGTATGTCTTAAAAGAGGAGGTTGAAGTTATCGCACTTTTTGGATTTTGTGATGCCTCAATCTCTGCCTATGGAGCTGTTGTTTACCTAACTTGTTACACTCGAACTAGATCTCATACCTCTAAAGTACTCGCTAGCAAATCTAGAGTCGCCCCGTTGAAGACTTTATCGATACCTCGTTTAGAATTATGTTCTTGCTGGTTACTTGCGCAACTGGTCAACAAAGTTCTTGTTTCTTTGAAAATGACTATTGACAAGGTAGTTTTTATTCTCGGACTCTACCATCGCCTTGGCATGGATCAGATCACTTCCTCATCAGCTAAAAACCTTTGTTGGCAACCGAGTTTCCAAAATACAATCTTTAACCTCAAATCATCAGTGGAAACACATCTCTTCCACTGACAACCCTGCGGATGTTCTTTCCCGTGGTGTTGATCCTAAAGAACTTAAAACCTTGGAATTGTGGTGGAATGGACCACAGCTTGCCTTTGAAGAAATTGTAAATTCTCCGAATGAAAGTGGAATGGACTCTCCTGATAAAGAACTATATTTAAGTGAACTAAAACAATCTTCGAACGCTAACTTGATTCTCACATCTAATAATGGCTTTATTAACCAAATTCTTGATTTAAGTATTAGCTATGTTAAATTAATTAGAATTCTTAGCTTTATTTTTAGGTTTCAATACAATTGCAGAAATAAAGAGAAAAAACGTGGACCTATCACTAAGGAGGAATTTAATGAGGCTAAACGATATTTAATCAAATCAGTACAGGTAAAAGTATTTTTCAAAGAATTAAGTTCTTTAAAGAAAAAGGAAAGGTTGAAGGACAATCATGTAAGTAATTTAAATATTTTTCTAGACAATGATGCATTAATTCGTGTTGGAGGTCGACTTAATTATTCAAATTTGGTCATTTGACCAAAAGCATCCTATTTTGTTACCAAGAGATCATAAGCTAACTATTTTAATAATGCAATATTTCCACCTAAAGAATTTGCACGTTGGTGCTCAAACATTACTTAATTTTGTTAGACAAGAATTTGGCCTTTAAATGGCAGAAATTAACGCTAGAAAAATTGTCCAAAATTGCATTACTTGTTTTAAAAATAAACCTAAAATAGAAGAACAATTAATGTCATCATACCAAGGGAAAGAGTGACGATTAGCCCTACCTTTTTTAACACGGGTATTGATCTATGTGGCCCATTTTTTATCAAATATAAAACCAACGTAAAGGTGTTGTAAGCAAAATTTATGTTGCTATTTTGTGTGTTTTTCAAACTAGAGCTATTCATTTAGATATTTTAACTGATTTGACCTCGGATGCTTTAATTTCAACTTTGAAGAGATTTTTTGCCCCGACGTGGTGTTCCCGCGACAATATTTTCAGACAAACGCTACGAATTTTGTCGGAGCTAATTCTGAACTGAAAAAACTGTACAAACTGGTACAAAAGCCATCTGATGATTTAGCATCATACTTAGTATCGCAGTCAATATCTTGGAAATTTCTTCCTCCCAGATCTCCGAACTTCGGGGATTGTGGGAGGCGGGAGTCAAATCTTTTAAACTCATTTAAAGAGAACAGTGGGAAATTCAAAATTGACTCTGGAAGAATTTTTAACGATAACTAATCAAATCGAAGGAATTTTGAATAGCAGGCCACCTTATTCCACTCTCTTCGGACCCTAATGATTTTGAAACCCTAACCCCTGGCCACTTCTTAATAGGTCGCCCAATCAATGCTATTCCAGAACCTGTATTAACCGATATGCCAGAAAATAAACTTTCTCGACGGCAAAAATAACTAAATTTAATCAAATTATTTGGAAAAATGGACACGAGATTATTTAAATCATTTACAGCAAAGAAGCAAATGGCTTTTTTGACAAAAATAACATTACCACTGGAACACTAGTACTACAAAAGATTGACAAATTACCAATTTGCACTTGGTCTATTGGTAGATTCACGACACCATCCCAGGCAAGATGGAAAAATACGAGTAGTCTTAGTAAAACACCTCGTGGTATTTTAAACGTAGTATATCTAATATTTGCATTTTACCTTTAAATAATATGGAGAGTTAAAAGAGTTAATTTTATCTATATCTTTAATTTGTATAGTCTACTGAAGTATTTGTATGGAAGTGTATTTATAATTATATAAGTGTATGGTGTTTTACTGTATTGTGATCTACATATTAATTTTGTTTGTAAATTTGAATTGTATTATCTATGTATAATTTGAATATTGTACAAATATGGCTGTAAAATTGTTATTTTCTTGAAATCACTAGGATTTCAAAGTCGGGCGGTATGTTTACGCCTGGTTAAAGGTTGAACTGTAACCGTCGTTACTTGGCGCCTCCGAGTTGGCTGCAACAAGTGTTTGCGCAGTTGAATTTTGTCTTTCGCTCGAGTAGGAAGCTTCATTCGGAAGCATCCCTAAATAAATGAGCCATATCGTTGGCTAACGTCAATAAATCTTTGATAACTGAAACTTGCCAGTTTATTTGAACTTTCTTCGTACAGTCCAGATAGACCACCCGTTGTCTACCGTAATTCCCGTTTGAATTTCCTCCCGCATCCCTTGACTTTGGGTGTCGACGGCATTTACGCTAGCTAGTTTTAATATTTGCGCATCTATCAGCTCCTGAGTGGAATTTCCCAGCAAGTAGTGGTTCATTTCCACACTCTTACCTACCACGGCGGCCTTTGCTATCACCTGGCCGAATTCGGAGCTCTCAAGTGTTACACGAACTAAAGGTAAACGTCTAAATCATTTTCCAAGGGCTGTTTGAGCAAATATTCTCTCCGGTGAAATCTCCCGGTTTAACTAATTTAACAGGGCACAAATCTACGCAACTCCCGCTATCACGCAATAATACGGTTTGGACCTGATTCACGCGAGCTTCGCTTATGTAGGGTTTAAACTCAAGAGAAAAATCTTCCGACGTAACTAAGTTGTTTATGATTTCTCTGGATTTATTTAATTCGGGACAGTTCGGGCGGACATGTCCATTCTGACCACACTGAAAGCAGATGGGGCCACTTCGCTTCTCATACTCCCTGGTACTCCAATCATTATTATTTTTATTAGCAGCGTTGGGCCACTATTTCGCACCTGATTCTTCTACTCCCGTTTTCGTCGTGGGACTAAATTTCTCTGACTGCTTGGAGCGGTCTACCTTTTTCTTTTCGGGCGATTTAATTTGCGTCGGTTTCTTTACGAATCGGCGGGTCGACTCATACGCGTCTAGCTTATTTACTAAAGTTATAGGATCATTTAGTGTTTCCCCATACATCTACGAAATGATCTTTTTAATTTCCGCTGGTACGCGTCGCTTTATTTGGTCGGCTACCATAAGTTCTTTGAGTGACTCAAATCTTTAATTTCAATTCCATCTAACCATCCCCTCTAAATAGCTTCTTAATTCAAATATTAAATCTTTCCACAAATCACCGTTTTTCCGTGATGGGTTTGGAACTTTGTACGGAAAGCTTCGGCACTGAGTCTAAACCTGTCTAGCAGTACCGACTAACATATTCGTAATTATCATTTTTTTTCTTCAGGTCCCTGATGATTATTCCCGCTATTCGCTCGGCAAAAGACTTAGTAACTCTGACACTAAATCACAATCATTAATTTGCAATTTCCTTAGCTTGCCTCTCAAACAGATTTAAGAATAAAGCTATGTCTATCTTTTCGGCATCATACCTCTGCATTAACGATTTAACATGCCTAGCGGGTTTCCGCTTTCTGAGTTCACGGAATTCACACTACTATTTTTCCCCAATATGTATGATTTTAAGTTTTTCAAGCTCAAAATCGCGCTCTGCTTGCAATGTTCGATCTTCTATAATATTACGAGAATATTTTTCGCGCTCTCTTCCTCGAAACCTTCACTTTCTGAAATTTTTCTTGCCAGGTCAATTATTCTATCTGATTATTGAATTTCTACTTGCAGCTCCAAAGCCAAATTCTGCAAGTCAATTTTCTTGTATTTTGTTAAAAACGACATTTTGCCTCAATAACTATTTATCCACAACTAACCTTACCGGAACCCTCGGAATCTTGACCTCAACACAACAAAAGAACTGGTTGTCCGCTTTTCTCACGCCTTTTACAATAGAGCCCTCTCAATTCGGGGAATTCTACTGCTACGTTCTTCCAAGAAAAAGGGGGGGGGGTTACTCCGAAGATTACAGTTTAACAGACTCGTTTGAAATCCTAACATGGCACATACAATTCAACAAATGTTTAAAATTTTCAGACCAAATTTCACACACATAATAAATCAATGCTACTTCAATATAATCTTAAGCACTCTACACAAGTTCAATAACAGACTAAATTAATTTGCAATCCACAGTTACTTAATTTCAATAATTGACTAAATTAGTTTGCAATACACAATTACTTAATTTCAATAATTGACTAAATTAGTTGGCAAAACACAGTTACTTAATTTCAATTTAGAATAAGTACTTAAATCAGATTATCCACAGTTCTAGTATTCATCTAACAAATATTTGTTCATTCACTTTTCTTTTAAAATTTTAAACACATTGCATACAATTCATTTTTACTTTTCTCTTGCATAAACAATTCTAATACTTCATTAATTTACTTTTGACTAAATTAATTAATTTCTCACAGATAATTTACTTATTCCAATTCAATAGTTATTTCCCATGAAACATTAGTTTACACATGTTAACATTTACACAGATTCTAATGAATTAATTTACTTTTAATTAATCAATCAATTACTTTTGCCTCTAATGAGAAAACAGGCTTACCTTGTCTAATTTTGAAGACTGGATTGTAGGCTCTTCCTGAAGCTAGGCAAAGTCTTTCCAGGCTGGTTCTGGGGGGGGTTTCCTTTATTTAATAGGCAGCCCAATACTTGATCGCTGCACAAATCCACTGTTGGTAGGCTGCTCGCTGCTATATACTGGTATCTGTGATGCACACACTTGGGACGGGACGTCCGCACAAAAAGTCCTAGATGGGCTCCTACTCTTATTTCCTAATTCGAAGGGGTGGATTGCCAATTTTTAATTTATGGGAAAATCCACCGCTGCACCATTTTAGTAGACTGTGAAAACTTCAGACTCCGGTAGCTAAAACTGTTCAAGTCAGTTCTACTACATTAAATTACAGTTTTATTAAATTTTAGTGCGAAACTTTGGTACGCTATTTACACATGAGTTGATCTACCTCTAGACATAGAGGGAACTGGCCTTCGTAATAACCAAATGATTTCGATGATAAGATGCACGTACAGTCACAGCGGAACTAGAAGGTCGGTACACAGCCTCTAGAGCGTACAGGCTCTGAAAATAGAATAACTTCGTAAAGACAGTTAGAATCACGGGAAGCTTATAGAGCGGGCTGCTCCTGAAATATGAAGATAACTTCTAGATGAAGTAAAGAACTAACCGAAGCCTGTAGAGCGGATGCTCTGAGATAGCTATACTTCAGGGTGAAGTATTCGTGGACGGGAAGCTTTGAGCGGGCTGCTCTGAAAAATAAGTCAGGATCAAGTCGGTTCGCTCCAGGACAACGTAGAAGAAAGGTGCTCTCTCGATGAGAGTCTCGACCAAGTCTGTCCAAAAACTGGATTTTTTTTGGCGGCGTTGGCAACCGTGCTTCCGGTCACGTGACTGCACAAGTTTAGGTTGGCTGGCACTATTTTGGACGTCATGTCCGTTGCTGTGATTCGCCTGACCAACGAGGCCATGTGTTCGGTTCCCATAATTCAGCCTGATCTGAAAATATTAGTTCACGTCGAAATAGTCATTAGTTTACGTCCTCCCAGGCCCGGCGGCTAGGAGAAACACCATTCTTTGCTTGCAGACACTTTGACGCTGATAGATAGAACTGTTCGCTGGTCACCTGCTGTGGGAGGTTCCGGCTGTCTGGGTGATTTATTCGGAAAGGTCGTAACGGATTCTACAATATATAAACTTTCGGGCGCCAGTATAGAGTATTTAGCTAAGGGGCACTCTATTTTAATTTGATACAAACACTGTTTATACATGAAACAATGTTTATTGAGTTCGTTGCACATATAGAATTTGCTTTTACAGCAATAAGCATACGTACTACTTGTACGGATATATAAATACAGCTTTCAAGAACAATATATTTTCAATACTCACAACCCAGCAGAGAGTCAACCAGCAGTACTGCCCCGTAAACTTTGGGCCCCTAAGCACTAGCGCAGGATAACACCTTTTCAACCTTAACCACCTTTTTTATTAATGACGCTGCATGGTATTTATACTAAGGCGCGCATGCCGAAATTAGCATATCCCATGCAGCTCTTTAATTCATTCACTCAAAAGTTCGATTCTTGTGAATCGAATCTTGTGTATACTTTATATATTTACTAATAAATTAGTTTTAAGTTTTTTCAACCGGGCGGCTGACTTGCCGCCCGTGTGCCCCGCACCCCTCGCACCCCGGGTAGGAACGGCCCTGGTACTGGACAACATTGCATCAGGTTCCTCACGGACAACCCCTGCGCGCCGCTCGATGCCATCATTCCACCCTCCTACATTACTAAGAGCAAAAATGTCTGGATTGGTTTTTAATTGCATAATTGCATTCAAATTACAGTTGAACGTTACCGATGGTTGGACTAACGAAACCAATTCTTTCAGTAATATTTCGCATTCGTGCACTTGCTCTTTATAACAATGACTTATGCAATTTAAATTATCTATTATTATTTTTTGTATAGATACAACGAGAAACAAAAGTTTCAATAGAAATATAAAATCGGCTGGCGGGCCGCACAATATAACGTGACGGGCCGCCGTGTTGGCCAGGGCCTGGTCTGATCCATAGTTTTTGGTGTCACTGAGGGTGACACTCCATAGGCCACTTTTGGTGACACTCCATAGGCTATTTAAGTTCAGCCCCATCAGCATGGGATAAATGTCGTAAAAGACCGAGAGTAGTGTCGAATCCAAAGTTTTTCAGCGTCGATTAGACGAATACTGACACTTTCCGATGCCGTTTTAAGTGCAAGTTCTCCCCATCAGCATTGCGGGGGGAGGCGAGGGGAAGAAGTGGTGAATATACAATGACCAAGAGTAGTGTCGAATCCATAGTTTTCGGGGTCGCTGAGATGAATAGTCACCTCCCGATGCCATTTAAGTGCATGTTCAGCCTCCCATTGGGTGGGAGGCGACGGGAGGGAGAGGGAAGAAAGTATGATATAAATGTCCGAAATGACAGAGAGTAGTGTCTAATCCATAGTTTTCGGTTGTCGCTGTGATGAATAGGGGAATCTTAAAGTGTTTTTTTTACTCACGTTTTTATTTAAATTAATATGATAGGGAATTTTGTAATTTTATTTTATCATTTGTATACTGTACATATACTTTTAAATCCTCTAAATAAAATTTCTTTGATTTACACTATAGGTAGAATTCATCCTTTTCCTACGAAATAAAAAATTGAGATAATTAATACTTGGGCAACGCCGGGCAAACAGCTAGTGTGTATATACTTAAAAATGAACGTATGTATGTATGTCTGTATGTATGTCCCAGCTTCCTTCTGGAACGTCAGGAGCAATTTGAACCAAACTTAGTACACATAACACTTTACCAATCTGGAAAGAAACACTGGAGGGGGGTTGTGGATAAGCCACCCCTAGAGAGAAATGGCATCTCAAACTCTGTATGAAAGAAAAAGTTACGCTGTGGTTTCTCATTCGGAAAATCGCATTTGAATGTTGGATTTTTTTGTGAGAAGATCGTGTTATTCCTCGTATAAGAAGGAGATCAGCACGTGTTGGAATTCGATAGCGGCAGGATCGTGGCCTATCCAGAGTGCGGTTTATCGTTCCACGATATTGCTACTCGCATTGGTCGTAATGCAACGACTCCTCATGCGAATATGGAATAGATGTGTTCAGGAGCGTCATACTGAACTCCATGCAGTATCTCAACGGCCTCCCAACTCTAATGCCCGAGAGGACAGGCATGTTGTCAGGTCGGCCTTGCAGAATCGTACAGCCACATCACGGACCTTGAGTCAGGAATTGGCTTGTTTGCAGCACAAGTATCCGCACGGACAGTGCTACGACGTTGGAAGCAGCACGGACTGTCTGTACGGCGACCATTATGGCAGCTTCCTTTGACACTGCAGCATAGAGACGCACTGCGACAGTGTGTGCGCCCACACGATACTAAAACTGGATACAGGAGTGGCACCACAGGTTGTCTTTTTCAGACGTGTCCTGGTTCTGCGTAGAGCATCGTGATGGACGTACCATGTATGGAGGTAACGAGGAGAACGCACGTGGCCTGCTTGCATTCGATATCGTCATACGGGCTCTGCCCCTAGTGCGATGGTATGAACTGCCATTTGGTTTACACGATACTCACACCTCTTGTTCGCGTCGTCGGTAATCTGAACAGCCAGCGCTACATTTCTCAGATCTTAAGGCCGGTGGCTGTGCCCTATCTTCGTGACCTCGTAGGCGTCATCTTTCAACAAGATAACGCAAGAACGCATGTTGCCCGTCCGTGTCCTGATCTCGACCCAGAGGGTTTTCGACTGTTGCCCTGGCCAGCACGTTCTCCAGATCTCTCACCCATTGAAAACATCTGCGTCATGGGTTGCTGAGAGACTGGGTCGCCACCGCTCTCCAGCCACTACGATTGATGAAGTGTGGCACAGACTTGAAGCAGCATGGAATGACTTGCCCGTATCGTCATCCAAGCCGTGTTAGACTCAATGCCTAACCGGGGTAGAGCCGTTTTTAGCTGCCAGAAGTGGCAGCTGTGTGTACTAATTTAGGACCCTGTATACCCCCAAATTGCCTACAAATTCAATCATGTTTTCTTCCTACTATGCTATTTACGTACAATATGAATTTTATCATTGCCTTCCTTCCTGGTGTTGCAATTTTATGGTCAGCAGTTTATTTGTATATATGTGTGTGTATGCATATATTTCCAAGCTGACATCGTACATATTTGAGAAATGAAATTATGATTTTCATTGCTTTTATAATAGTTCTCTTTGTTATACGACAGAATCTTAGTCATCCCCTGATCATGGGGACTAGGGTGCTGGCTTTCGGTTCCGGAGTCTGTGGGTTCGGATCCCGCTGTTGACATGGATGTTTGTAGCCGTCGGACTCGCTTTAAGCTGTAGGTCCCGACTAATTAGCCCCTCATGTAGCAAAAAAAAAATGACCGTAGTTCTCTCAACTAAACCAAACCAACCCTGATCATGGGTGATTCTAATTCGGTTTGTAAATATTCCCTTTGACGTCATCATTCTGAACACCAAGAAGTCTTAATACAGAATACAACGGCACTTCCTAAATTACCTATTTAGCTAACTACGATTTGGGAGTAATCTACACTATAGTAAACCACGAAGAGAGAAGGGTTTTACCATGGTGACTTAAGACACTAAGTTAAAACAATTACGCGAAAATAAATTCATTTCAAACATGTTTCCTTGTATTTTACTGGCATCCATTTTCAAGGCCCCTTACAAGTTCGGTAAATTTGAATCTCGGATACGTAAAGTTAAACGATATCAGCGCAAACGACGGACAGTACGGGGGAACTCTCCCCTGTTTGTAATACAGTCTTGGGTTTTGGGCTCTCAAGAGTATTAGCAGTCCCCAGCAGGCAGACTGTAATTCACATATAAATAACTTCTGAAGAGTGGGGAATGGAGAATGTTTTCCGAAATAAAAGCTTGTATTTATGTCGTAAACAAGCAAGCTCAGCTGAACGCCAAATAGTTGAATGCATGTTTAACGCAATCCGAGTTTTCCATTTTCAGGACATTAGTGATCGAAATACTAAAGAACGTACTATGAGCTTATTTAAATTATCTATATTCTTAATAAACACTTAGTAATTAACTATAATTATAATTATATACTTTAAATCATTAACACCTGAGATAAAAATAATTGACAAAAATTCAGGACTTCAAGACATTTATCAGACACAATGAAGTAAGAAAATTTATTTCCCAAACATAAACATGTTTAAACATGTGGTTTTTTCCCACATAATAATAATCATTGGAAAATATGCAGTTTCTGCAAAGCCTTTATAACAAACAATTCTTTTAGCAATTGCTCTCTACAAAGCTGTAGGTTATACTCGAGCAATAAGTTTCTAAGGCACTTCAGCGGGCTGAATAAAGTTACTATAAAATCAATTAATGCAGTGAGTTTAAGTACTGGACGTGTTTCTAAACCACAGTTAAAATCTGGGAATAAATGTTTCTGTTCTTTATTTTGCAACATCTATTTATAGGTATATTTTCTTCAGAATTTTCTTCAATATTTTCAGCTACATTTTTCTCAGTCAATTCCTCACTATGATGAATGTGATAAAATAAATAAATTATCCTTTGTCCTTAAAATATATTATTAAAGTATGATGAACGTTAACCAAATAGTCTTTAATATTCCAATCTCAGCAAAAGTTAAAACAAGAAGATATCACAACAAAACAGTTTATTTCCTTTTAAATAGTGCAGTGAATTGGTATGCCATTGTGATTTTTTTGGTACAGATACGAAACAACACCCGTCATGATGAGTCGCTAAATGATGAAGCCAGAACATTGACAACAGGTATAAGGACTATTCCTATACAGACAAATTGTTCTATAAGATCCGCTTCGAATGGTGAGAAGGTCTGTTAATGTTATATCGAGAATTCAAGATCAGTAACACACCTACAACAATCTGTAAAAGAAAAGAAAAGATGGTTGTTAGTCTAGAATTATTATTCAAAATAAATTACTGTTCTTACATACTATTATTACTTATAAGTCATTAAAAATGAAATAATAAAGCATTATGAAAATTTTCCAAGAAAAGCCATGGTCCTTGGCGGTACAATCTGAGAATGTTTAGAACCTTTATTAAATACAATTTATGCTAAGTGTCCACTTGAGAGAAAATCTCGAGAGAAAGTTCGAGATAATCTCAGGGTGTTGTCCATTTGAGGTCAGTTACGCTCTCGAGATAGGTTCCAGAGACTCGAAGGTCACTGCAGTCTCGGACCAGGAACATTTCGTGTCGACTTGAGAGTGAACTCGCAGAGAGTTGTGCGATTTGATCGACAATTAGTTTTTATCTTTTTCTTTCCAAATGGATTCGCGTCAAAGCCCTAGCTTTTATAATTGCGTATAAAATTGTGAAAAGCTGAAGTGACAAAATGGAGTGTGGTAAGAAAATGGGCGGATCGACGAATTGATTCGGAGCTTATTCAACACTCGTAAATGCGTTTGCGGTTGGAAGATGCACAACAATTCAGAAATTTTTATTCGGATGTCTGCAGCATAGGCGAGTAGCGTGCTTCTAACCTTTTTTGGGGGGAGGGGGGGCACGAACTGAATTCATTTAGGGCCCTCCTTAGCGCATTTGACTGCGACGGTCCTTAAAAATATGAACTAATATGATTTTTTCGAATTGAATAACAATAGAAATTATGTTTGAATAATATTCAAAAGTATACAGTGAGAAAAATACAATATACTATAAATAAAATGGGTAAAAAATATAGCATCGAATTTTTTTATGGATCATATCATTGTTAAAACTATGTTAAGGCTAAAGACATAATCGGAATCTTCAGTTTCACAGTTGGAAAAAGCGGGAAAAAACAAACTTTCTTAAAAGTTTTCTACAATTTTCGGATTTTAACTGAACTTTTATTACTTTTAATTTATAAGTTGGGGGGTATGTGCCCCCTTCCCCCTCCCGACGCTAGCATATGGTCTGCAGTGCAATTTGAACTGCTTCTAAATTTAGTAAAACACAATATTGTCAAGCAAGATACAAAATTATATGATGCAGTTCTTGTTCATGACAAATTGATGGTCACACTTCGTTTTCTGGCTTCAGGTAAGCATATTCAAGAGAATATTCAAGAACAGTTAGAGTCCGCTACATATTTTAGGTATTTTTTATGACTACATCTTTTCCTTCAGCTTAATTTTATTTTCAATATACAAACTGCATACGTAGATCCAAGTTTTGGACCTAACAAAATAGGGTTAACAAAACAAAACAACTTTGTGATGTACAATAAAACTCAAAATTTATTTATTGTACAGCAGTACAAAACATAGCTGTAACAGACTCACAAATAAACGAATAATATGCTAAAAGTACAACTAACAACTAAAGGGAAGAAACAAAGAAATGACCATCACAGTTTTTAAATTTTGTCGCAAATTCTTCGAACATGCTCATTTTCTTTTCGCGATTCCTGTATAATTTATGTTTACGTTCCATAAAAACTCCTGTTCCTCATAAAGATGGAATTAACTCCAACACTTCATCATCAGTCCACTCTCTTTTATCTGGTACAACCTTCTTTTCACTCATTTTGAAAAATTATTTATCGATTATATTTATTGCGAAATAAAAATAAATTAAATAAAAGAATGAAATCGAGTCTCATCTCTGACAAAATCGCAACACTGACGGAAGACTGGAGACTAAGTCACGAGAGCATGAATGAGCATGTCCACTTGTGCACAGCTGCAATCTCTGATACTTGCTCCTGCTTGGCGCCGAGGCTGCTCTCATGCCCCTATCCATTTGTGAGTCTAGTGTCGAGACTCTCTCGAGACGTTTTGTCACAAGTGGACACTTAGCATAAATATTGAGACTGAGCATTCGGATCATCTCGTCTTGCACCTTTTGCAAGGCTGACAAATTGGCCCAAGAAAAAAATGTTAAGGTGATTATTGTCCTGCTCAAATAAAGAACTGCAAGATGTTTTTACGGTGTCATCAAATTTAGATTAAATATTTATATAATAGTCAACACTGAACTTAACTGTCTTTACACACATTTCTGGACACACGAATTTAGTCATGCAAAGTACTAGTTTAAAATTCTCTAAAACTTAATATATTTCATAGAAATAAGAATGTACCGTAATTGGATTTTACTGCAGTCTATAGTGTGATTCATTGAAAGGGCCTTTTTTCGTTGGAATGATTGCTATTTTAAAGGTAGCATTATACCCTTTCTTAAAACTAGACTCCAAATAAGGCTGCTATTAAGGCTAAGCACAAGTCTCAAGCATCCGTCGTCAGCTCTTAGTACACTGAAAAAATCTTAAGCAGTTTTTAACTGTTGATAGTTCCCTTTATTTTAGGACTGAGACAATAGTGTATGTGTCTGTTAGCAAAGTCTTAGTAAGAGTTCTAGAAGTCTCCGCTACTAACTTGAGTTCCAGCTCATATTCCCTTAGTAAAGGTATTTAATACCATTCATTCCTGAAATTCATGAAATAAGCTTAAAAATTATCGATTGCAAATGACAGTAAAAATAACAAGCTTTAAAAGAGTAAGTTTAACCTGCATCTCAATAATATCTGGTAGTTATTGTGACAGTTTAAACCCTAAATTTTACTAAATACTTTTTTTCAAAATTTCACTTTCCAGAACAGCCTCTTTCCTTTAATCCATCTATGAACAATCTAATTTAGAAGTTACATCAGCCTAGCCACTACCGAGTTTTCTCTTTAAATTTCCCAGGCACTGGACATTCTTCAATCCTGCAATAAATACTCGTTTTAAACCAAGACTACCATATAAGGGCATGAAAACAGTTCTAGCCAGCGGTTCTAGCATTAGATGGACGCCTTATTAACTTCTTTAGTACTAAACAAGCTCTGTTTAAAGCCAGTTACCAACTAATGAACCACCAAAATCACTCTTACCCCATACCCTGGTTAAAACAGTTATAAATACGTAGAGACTAGTAGGGATTGGGAGTAAATGTTGTAATTCTCAACACTAAACCAATGAAATGCCGGTGGACACCTACTATGAAAAAGACTAACCAATTCAAAATTCTAACTCTGGTGATCAAAAGGGGGATATCCATCTGATGTATACCTGAAAAGATGATAATCTGGTCTCTTCTAACTCGTCTATTGCCGAGTTCAAAACGCACAGCTAGAGCATCGCTTTGGTTCTATTACAATAATTAAATTCATTTCCATGCTCTAAATAAAAGTGTCTCTGTTCTCTTTTTCCTCGGCTCGTGACACTTTCTGTGTATCAATGTGTGTGTTTAGAAATGGAGTCACAGAAACTGTATCAATTTAAAATATTTCTCTTTTGTCCTCCACAGATCTGCTTAATATAAGCAACAATAGATACAATTTATCCATTGCAAACAGTTCTAAAAGAATAAAGTATTCACGATTTTAATGCGTGATGGACAAAGTCGTATACTTCCGACAGAAAACACAACTTGCATAATAAATAGGAATGTGGAACACATTTGTTGCAAAGGCAAGATCCGTTTGCACTCATTGGTGAGTTATGAAACTTCAAAGTATCAGATGTGTTCCAATTTTTGGGGGGCTCTTATTTTGTTAGGATCAATGTGATTTACTACCAAACGTGATAAGAAAACAATTTTAGTGTTTCATGTAAACATGTATGGATTATAACTATTTTTCTTCTCCTGTTGTAATGCTTAATTTTTTAATAGACCAATCAATTTTTACCCTTCTAATCATTACTCCTAATCAGGGACGAGGAAAATTTCATTGTTTTTCGGTTCCTAGTTGCTACAGAGACGCCGGGGGGGGGATTGAAGATTCAATCTCCCACCTCCAAAAAATGTTTATATACTATATTTATATTAAGGCTGCTGTGTACTAACCCCATTGGATTCGCTCACCTCAATGTTAACCTATGGAGAAAATTTGTCCACGGATTGCCGACTTGGATTCAAAGATTTTTTTTAATTGTACTCCGTCATAGAGAAAGAAATTTTACATTTGTGTACATTTTTCGTTTTTAAAAAAAATGCAATTAATATTTTAAAATTTAAATTATTCGGGGAAAAATCTGGTAAAGAGTGTTTTAAACGCTCATAAATTCCTTCGGTGGACGAAATTTATAAAATGAATCCTGTAGCGCTTGCAAAAAGTTCAGGCTATCTGACAATACCAATTTTATTTGATTATGAGCATTTATGTACCTGTAGATAGTTGACAAAAATATTTTTTAAATAAAAAATTTGAGGGCAGCGCTTAACCCCCCTATAGAGAAAGAGCCATTCGAATCCCTCAAAATGTCAATCCTAAGGTGGGTGGAATTCTCGAACTGTTAACTGGACTCCTCCCATCACAAGAGTCTACAAGAAGAGGAAAAGAGAAATACGATTTTTTTCTTATCACATAGCAGCCTTAAGGCATCAAAAGTTTCGCTACTTGTAATAGTTTTGAAATGTATGAAGTTAATACCCCCTCCTGACTCGCCACTGATTTACTAAGATTATTCTTAGTTTGCAATAGACAATAATTCAGTAGTGTAATTTTACAACACAAAACGTTTTGATAAGCTATGATCTTTATTTAAACAATAGTTTCTCATCATAGTCATTCAACTTAATTTTGAAGGTACATGTCATCAGTGGCGTGCGCAAGGGGGGGGGGTTGATGGGGGTTATAACCCCCCCCCATTGGTTTTGATTACATATATTATTTAATTAGGTTAACACTTTGCACTAATTGCTCAACACTACTCTTTTATAATAATAGTCCAGTCAAATTAGCTCAAAATGGCGGCGAATCATGCATTAAATGAAGGGGGTTGAGATTTTTTTCAGGAATGTGTAGGGGTTGGTCCCCTGAACAACGCCTAATAAAGTCCCCTCGATTTCAGGCGCGGGGGGGGGGGGAGGTCCAAAGGTAACTTTTTTCAGTTTTTGGCATTTATATTGAAAATGGTGCATCGCACAGAAAATTGTCAAAGCAAAATTTAAAGCTTATAAAATTCCCTTTCAAATGGTATATCCATGTTTGTACCCAAGTGTTACCGTTTTCGAGATATGAGCCATTGAATATGAAAAGTTTTCAAAAAAAGTGGTAATGGTTCAGGTATCTCGTCAAACTTCCTCTTCTAACTCATTCCCCTTCCATTTCTCTGAAAACTCGTGATAGAGAAAGTTGTAGAGCGAAAGATTTTCTTCAAAAATGTATAAAGTTATGCTAATTTATCTTCACTAGGTAAATAGTTAGAGCGTTTTGAAGTTTAGGGGTACTTTTCAACATTTTGCTTGTAAAATGCTCGTCACTCAAGTTTCGTTTCCATGGTCTGTAACTCTCTTAATCACTTTGTATGGTGTTTAATTAGATACGTATAATATTCATAACCCATATAAATAATAAATTGTGTATACCTGTACGCATAATGTATATCTCATAATATACAGAAGAACACTTGTAGTACAAAGGAGGAAGTAAGAAAACAAACCAAAATCTATAAAAGTTGTTCATATAATCAAAAAATGGTTATCAAAAGTAGGTTCAAACAACAGTTACTTACATTAAATATATTATATACAATTTATTTCATCAACTGCTTTCCTATATATTAAAAGTCGTCAATCTGATACTTCGGAAAAAGTTTCAAACAAGTCAGTCTTCACTATCATTTTAGCTTCTGTAGAATGTCCGAATTTTCACGAACTGATTTCCCACAAAGGTGGCATCCCACTATAATGCTACGATCAAAGTCACTAAGCTCCTTTGACTTACTCATCGTCTCACAAACGCATAAATATGACCTGACAGGTTCAGGTTCAGGTATTTCAACTTGTCGGAGCTCCAAGGTCTGTAGGACTTTATCTCCAATAATATGACCTGACAAACCACTACCAATACTTTTATAGCTTCGGTTACGCATCAAATTATGTCACCTGCTAGACCCACTTCCTTAGGGGGCTGTCCAGATACTTTTGGCCAGATAATGTATAACGTATTATTGAATATTAATGAATTATATAAATTATTAAATTTACTTAATGGGGTCAGTACGAGCAAAGAAAAATGAAAGGTACCTGTGGTGATTGAGATCATGTTCATTTGGCGGGGCCTGGAACATGAGCAGGAACATTCGTTCCTCAGCTCCAGCAATGTCTCCTGGTGAAGATTTGGAGTCATAAAACACTTTGGCGATGTTTGTTGTTTCATTGGCATACCGCTGGAAACATTGTACTATTGCTGCTTTGCTTTTACCATAAATCGCTGACGTAGTGTCACATCCTGAGAAACTATGGATGAAGAGAATGTACTGACTGAATGATAAGACCTGAAGATGTTGTGAAGAGTAGAGCCTGTATTCTGTGTTGCCCCGTCCGGTCTTCATAAAAAACACATTCGTGTCTCGTGGGGTGAGTGCCACAAGTAAGACGAGCAGGTCTTACCCATCTACTATCACCACAGTTGAATGAGAGGTGTTTTGCCACCCACCTCTGACAATACTGCAGTCAGCATCTCCTTTGGCTATAGTAGACTGTATCAGGCCCCCCACATTATTCCCTGGTCCCCGTTGCTAAAAGTCATGATGGGCCCCCCTCTTACGCATAACCCCCTCTTACTACCAAAAAAAGAAATTTTGGCCTTTTTTTACAATATACATTTTTTATCCTTTATTACAATTATTTTTCATCAAACACACATTTAAACTAGTTTTAAGAGTTTAGACAGTGTTTAGATTGTCATCGTAAATTTATTTTAAATACTGGTAAATACATAATTGAACAAATTAATTCTTAAATATTTTTGTTTGATTAATTTTAATATTCACACAGATAAAATAACTGTCGTAGGAAATTGGTGGTTACATTATAAACCTAGCAGAACAGTATATTAATGGCTAGGGTAATGCTAATGCATATTGAATATGTATTGATGCATTTGTATTATTATTATATCTGTGTTCTGATACGTTGAGAACACATCCTAATTTTATCATTGAGAAGCAGAAAATACAACCTTTAGAAAAATATGAAGTAAGCATAGCAAATACATGTTTATAAAGAAAAAAATTTAATGAAGTACAATCTAATAAGTATTTCACAAAAATTGGTCTTACTAATAGCCTACTAAAATCAACTTAAATTCAAAGCTACAAACCATGTACACATAAATGAAAGTTATATGATGCATTGTAGTGTTTCTGAGTTCTGATAATTTATTGAAAGAATGAAAGCTACATTTTTCTGGCTTTGATCATTGAGAATTTTACAATTACATCACTGAAGTCGAGGCTTGATGCAAGACGGTGTTCGATTGCTAACACTCCAAGTGAATTAAGGGGACAGAGGACCTTCAAACCTAACTTTTTTTGTTTTGAATGGATTTGCTTGAAATTTGAATATGTGATTAGTACCATAGATATGTAAAAGTGGTTAAAATTTAAAGATGAAATATTCATAATTTATCAATTATGAATTATTAATTATATCAAAAATCGGCCTAATTAAAAATGTTCCATGCGCGTTTCTTTTGCATATAATATGGTAATTTTTATTTACAGGATACCTTATAGAACTAACAATGAAACTTATTGCTTATTTAAAGCATTTATTAAAAATATAAAGAGAAAAAAATAATAATAGTGAAAACACCCTTTTTATTACACAAAATACCTATAAATCATCTTTTCAAGTAGAAAATTTAGAAATTCTGAGCTACGAAGCATAATTTTTTTCATTAAGATTTATTTGATATACAGTTAAGTATATAAAACTTAAATTTCAAAGCAATACGATCATTATAAATGCGTCTGGAGCAGTTTGAATATTCGTATGACAAGAAAATTTTTATTTTGAGAAAACACATTGAAAGTTATTACTATTAGTAACCACATAATATCTAAATTAAATACAAATGCATATAACTAAGAAAGTAATCACAGAAATAAAAAATTCTTTTTGCAACACATTCCTACTCGTCCGTAGTTTTACAATTCAACAAACTAAAAAAATCGAATTTTTGGATAAATTTCTCAATTTTGAACGTCCACTGTCCCCTTAAGACGTTCTTGAGTCATTGATGAATGTTGCCATATTTTCAATACGTTGCCCAGCTGACTAAATGCTCTTTCTGCAGATGCAACAGAAACTGGTATCGTACAAAAGAATCTTAATGCAATACATACATTTATGAATATTGGTTCTAACTGTTTAGCATGGATTGCATTCAACAACTCTAACGGGTTACTTGAAATGTTTTTTTTGGTCAACTTGAAACACAGAGCTGAATATATGTTTCAGGTGTATAATTTCATCTGAAAGGTTTACTGATAGATCATTCTTATAAGTTTTAACTAAGTTTTCAGCCTTATCCCTTAAATCACTGTCTTCCATTGAGCTGAATTGAAAAACTGGGCTGAAGAGTTCAGTCAGTGCATTAGTTGCTTCAAATCTTGTCTTGAGATCAGACAAAATAAGATCCAAAGCTCTATACACAATATTAGTTTTAAAATGGTTTTCTTCTTCTTCTTCTATAGTTTCCAATTGAGGGCGACTTCTTGATTTTGGAAACGTAGATGGTACGTTGATGGATTCTGCCACTAAGCGTGACTCACTGATGATGTCTTCCCACCAATTTCTCAGTCGTTGCATGTCTTCCTTTAAATCATTCATCAGTTTCACTTCCAGAGAATGTCCAGAGAAATACTCTGCGACTGAATTATTACACTCTTTGCATTGATGCAGCCCAACACTTTGTACCAAAATACTGCCATACAAAGGCCTTGAAAAGAAGAAATGTATTTTTTAAGACCCATGGCTTTATTGTATGCTTTTGGTTCTAAGCTTGACTTCAACTCAGTTAATACTCGTTCTAAGGCCGTTAATAGTCCTGGGTAGTGCTTTACAATGGGAACAACGGCTTCGAATCTTTCGTACCACCTTGTTTGTGATTGTTTTTTAACCAATTTATATTACTCTGATGTAATATTTCATTGATACACATAAATCTAGTCCTAGTGATTTAATTATTGTTTTCTTTCTATGATTTATTAAAAATGTTCTACTTTTTAATTTTTCCCCGTCCATGCGGGCCCCTTGGCCCACGGGCCCCGTTGCCGTAGCAACGGTAGCACCGAACATGTGGGGGCCCTGGACTGTATACCTCTTGCACCTAAGGCCTGAACCAACATAGTAATGAGCTTGGTTTTGTTTCTTTCATTAGAAAGGAAGTTTTCCTGATGAACAGTAGCCACCATGTTCTTATTGAAGTCAATATCCGCTGATGTTTTACTTGATGCTCTCCGATGTTGTTCGTCTCTTTCCGTGGAGTTCGTGTCTTCATAACCATCAAAATCCACAGCTGAACTGCTGCCGTAATGGTTGATTATGTACGATACATATTGATCGCAGATGGAGGCGAAGGTGGTTGGTGTTCCACTTTACTCTATGAAGCAGGAAGCCGCCATCGATTACCGTGAAACTGTTCTTCACATTGATCAGTTGATTACATTTTGGGAAAGCATCATACAGTGCTGACTTTTTGATTTATCTCATTATCCCCTGAGCGAATAGAGACAAAGGGTATGGGGCTAACTCGTACGTTAGCAACTCCTCTACATCCCCTTCTTTCTTCTTGGTGATCAGAGTTCTTTGAAATATCATCAGAGGCTTTACCACCACAACCTCGTCATTAACTTTGATCATATTGCTCATCGCAGCTAAAGGAACGACTGAGTCCTTCTTGGATTGTTTCACTTCTGAGAAATTCATTCCAACAAAAGTGCTCATTGTGTGGGTTCCAATTTACAAGGCCTGGTAGCAGTTGACGTTACTTGTTCCAATTACTCCCGTTGAAAGTGACATCAAACAATTGCGTTCAGCAAAAGGCGGGTGATCAGTCAACCATTGAGCAAGCTTCCTTCTGTCTAGATCGTCTCTGGTTATGCGTGATGCTCGAAACTCAACATGTTGTTCTCCTCTTGCAGTATGGGCGATACAAAACATCTCAAGTGACCCACATATTGCTCTAGCTGTGCGTGCTCCCTAACCCATTTCGCCAACACCGAATCACTAAAGCCTCGCCCACGTGTTAATTCTCTTTCACTCTTCATGTCACACTTGAGTGTCACCTCAATTGCCATGTCAGACCACACACCAGCCATTGGTGTTCCAGTTCTGTTTACAGTGAAGTATCCACGATTTATAAAATCCTGTTTAAGTTGAAGGGGGCGAGTTGTTAGTCCCAGCATGTGTTGTACGTATAGGTGAGTACACTTTGCATAATGAAAATGCCCGCTCGCATGGAAGTAAGGTATCATCAGTTGGGCACATGTCATATGATCTTCCCAGTTACCAGTGTGCTGTGCTGCAATGGATTTTTTCATCAACACCACCATTTCAAAGTAATGGACCCACAAAGCTGCTGTTGGCCCTTTACCTTTGAGAGGTGACAATTCATTGCTCAAATTCCACTGAATGCTGGCAAGGAAGGTATCTGTGGAAATGTGCTGTGGAGTAATTTCTACTTAGGTCTGAAGTAACAGAACTACTTATTCTTTTTCATATGGTGTGATATATAAGTTTTCCAAAATGATCTGAGCTAGTGACACTTTTATACATTTTTGTTTGTTTTCTTACTTCCTCCTTTGTACTACAAGTCTTCTTCTTTATATTATGAGATATACATTATACGTACAGGTATACATAATTTATTATTTATATGGGTTATGAATACTGTACGTATCTAATTAAACAGAATGCAAAGTGATTAAGAGAGTTACAGACCTTGGAAACGAAACTTGAGTGACGAGCATTTTACTAACAAAATGTTGAAAAGTACCCCAAAACTTCAAAACCTAACTATTTACCTGGTGAAGGTAAATTAGCATAACTATACACATTTTTGAAGGAAATCTTTCGCTCTACAACTTTCTCTATCACGAGTTTTCTGAGAAACGGAAGGGGAAAGAGTTAAAAGAGGAAGTTTGACGACATACCTGAACCGCTACCACTTCTTTTGAAAAATTTTCATATTCAATGGTTCGTATCTCGAAAACGGTAACACTTGGGTAGAAATATAGACATACCATTTGGAAGGGAATTTTATAAGCTTTAATTTTTGGATTTGACAAATTTCTGTACGATGCACCATTTTCAAGATAAACGCCAAAAATTGAAAAAAGTGACCTTTAGACCACCCCACCCCCCGTGGCGCCTGAAATCGAGGGGACTTTATTAGGCGTTGTTCAGGGGACCAACCCCTACACATTCCTGAAAAAATCTCAATCCCTTCATTTAATGCGAAATGAAAACCTAATTTGACTGGACTATAACACCCCCTTTGAAAATTTCTGCGTACGCTTCTGCATGTCATCCTGCCTTTAAAAATTGTCCACAGATTACTGACTCCAAATATAGGCACTGCTGTCAGTGCGATATCAGTCATGGAACTTTTTCCCTGCATTTTTAAAAAAATGTGTTTTCCATAATAATTTTTTCAGCAGTTTCTCGAAAGAAACTACTATCTTTATGTGAGAAGTTAATTAGCTCATCAGATAAAATTATCTTACTACAGTGCATAAGAAGTACATCGTTTAGCCGGTTTTTATGCTCTGACCTAAAATTTAAAATAAATCAATGCTTTTGCGTAAATGAATTCAGGAATAAACACACGAAAAGAGAGAATTTTTATATCATCTCAAGGGCAAGATATTATTTACCTTGACCTTGTAGAGAGAAGAACCATAATCTCTTAATGACACTTCTTGAAACTAAATATGTTCCGTTTACGTTAAATCAGCAATGAATTAAAAATCTCTTCAATTTTGCAGTAGAATAGATCACTCTACTGTTCACTTGAAATTCACTCTATTTGAAGCTCATCTGAGATTAATAGTAAACAGAAATAAAAGTAAGTTCCTCAACGGTTGAATGCACCGTTGCAAGCCGTATATATTTCAGGGGCTGTATGTACACTGTAATACAATGAATTGTCTCGCAGTGAGCTGTTTAAATCATTGAAAACGTTCTACTTAAAATTATAATGAACTCATAGTCCCATATAATACTTTCATTAAAAAATCATATCATCATAAATTACATTCATTAAAAATCTTTCAATAAAAGAATAAAAAATAAATACACATTTTATATACTTTAATGAAAGTTTTATAAATTATAAAAGATTATTAATTATTATTGAAAATAAATTCTAAAAGTAAAGAGGATTTCTATTTTTATCGTATGAAACATCAGAAAAGTTAAATTTTGAAAGTACGAAGTGACAAATTATTTCCTATGAAACCGGTTCTGGAGGCTAGAATATTAGCTTAATGATCATATAGTCATTTTGAAAAGAAAGCCTTCTCAGAATACTACTCCTAATTGATGATGACAGCCCCAAAATATTTTGAGAATGAGATCCAATGTATCCTATTACCTGTAAAGCTATGGAGATACATATGCACGTAATGTGTACATAGAATAACGCTTTTTTTTCAATATTGTATTTGAGGAGAAGTTTGAGCTGAGCAGCATTTGCCGACAGTAAAGCCAAGTCCATCATTCCTTGTGCTACAGTTTTCTTTGTGGAGTAAACATTGTTGTCCAGAGGTTTCTTCACTTTCGCTCCAGGCTAAAAGGAAGAAAGCACAGATTTCATTTTAATATTAATATCAAAACACATGTTCTTCACATTACGAAGGTTGCACTCATGTATACAGTATGCACTCTCCAGACAGATGTATACGAGTTTATCATGAACTCACGAATGGTAATTCAATTCAAACTAAAATGAAAGTCAAGTGAAATTGATGTCGATATTATTGTTTTTGTGAACTACGTATTATCCATTAAAAGCCCAGCCAGTGTCTTATTTTTAATGCGGTTCTTTGAAATGCTATTAGGATCGCATTTTTCAACTCAGCAGATACTTCGATTCCAATCTTCCTTCTCTACTAAAATAAGTGACTCTGTTTTTTTACTGGGTATCCTTTACATAGATTCACCTTCTCTACGCTAAGTACACATTTTCCTGAAGAGTCGCTGCTTCCATATTTATGGGATCCTTCAAACCGAGTTCCTAATTGCCAAATATCAGATCGTATAAATATGATAAATTATTTATTCCCACCTAAATGATACTGATTCCATTCTGTGGTATGTAATTCCTCAGTCATTAGTGCCGTTTACATGTGCCAAAAACCCGGGTAAAAGCAGGGTCGTTTCTTACTTTTCCCCTACGATAGGGAAAAATGCAGGGTGGATTTTCGACCCTGCTTCGACCCAGGATAAAACCCGCTAATTACCCATGATGCATTTCGAAGCTGGGAGTAAATAACATGGCGGATTTGAACTTGTGTGAATCCATGAAAATGCAGCTAAATGATCGATGGAAGGATCTGGAACCCCTTAACGATCGCATAATTTTCAAGAAAACAGTAGAAAAGTGCCTATTTTTTTCCGAAGGATTTCATTTATTTCTTGATCTGAACCATCCCCAATTACATTATAAATAGAATGGTACTGCCATCTGGTATGTAAAATAAGAAATAAAATTTCATTTCAATAAAATTTCAGTAACATTTTCATTTAAAGTGTTATGGTAAAATTAATAAATTTAATAAGTATAATCAATAATTAAACGTAACATTAAAATTTATTTATAAATTAATTATTTTAGAATTCACAGATAAAAATTTATTTATATCTATTTATGATTTTTTTATTTATACATGACTAAAAATTACTGAAACAAAATTGAAATCAAAATTACATTTTGATTTTATAAAAGGATTTGTTAAAACAATAAGTATCTTACAATTAATCTTATAATTAAAAAAAATGCACCATCGATTGGAAAATTTTCTTTCCAGTCTTTATTACTTCAGGAATTTAAAATAATTTCTTCCCACCAAACAAAGCTTCGTAATTTTGCCCACATTCTTTGTTGTGGAAAAACTAAATTTAGAGATGAAGCCATAGATCGTACGATTATATCTAATATCCGCATCAATCTTCTAGTTCTTATATTCCTTTTTTCCTATCTATTTTCTAAATTTATTTTTAAAAACAACAGTAAACAATCGTAAACGTTCTATAATTATCAACAGCGACTGACATATGCTGCATTTAAATAACAAATAGACGCAGACGTAATTGTGTTTTAGAAGAGGAGTGCATTGGTCGTGTCGACTTTATCTCCTGTAAGCAAGATATATGTAATCAAGGTGGGAGTGCTCAGTAGTTAAAATTTTAAGTAATGAATTAAAATATTAAGGTAAGAATAACGCGGGTAAAAGAAAAAAAAATTAATAGTAAAGTTAAATTAAAACAAAAAAGTTAATTTTAACAGAAAAAATATAGACTTACAAGTTAAGAAAATTTAGAAGAAAAATTAGATAAGACTAATAATCCACGGAAAACAAAAAAGTAATAATATTAAGAGGACCAGAAAAGCAGATATCATAAGAATACAAAAAATATTTTTGTAAGTTTTTCAATCTTTTTGGATTTTTAAAGTTTTATGATTTTTTTGTTGTTATTATTTTTAAAATTTAAGAATACGAGGTCAAAAGAACAGCAATTGGGAAAAAAAGGCCTTCCCCAGGACCATACACTTCGTAACGAGATAAATGCGGAGTTCGAAGATGGAAAGCTAAAAATTGCAATACAGTGAATTTGGAAAAGTATGACACCGGCTGGGATCGAACCCATAACGTGATTTGCAAGGAATGATGGTGTATGAGGATCACTTCCGCCGAATCATGTGACGGCCTTTACTTCCGGTAAGACGGGTAAAAGCAGGGTGAAAATGTGGTCCCATGTAAACGGGCTTCGAAGGTTTTCCCTATTAGCGGGTAAATCCCGGGTATTATTGTTGTCCATGTAAACGCAGCTATTAAGTGGTACAAATAGTGTACTCCAAAATATATATACCATTCGTTTTAAATGTGACTCTCCAAAACAAAGACCAATTGAGAAATTGAGGAATTATTTGTCACACACTATGCTTTTAAAATCGCAATTCGTTTAAAGTAATTGCTTTTCTCAAATTCTTGTACGTTTAGCAATCAATAATGCTATCATGATAACCATTCTGAAACCAAACAAATAAGTTAAATCCACCTAGAAGTATTTCGAACAAACTCGATTTGCAAATAACACTTGAAGGATGCTTTGTTTAAATCAAGTTATATTTATTTTGGTGATAATGCCGTAGTCACTTTTGAAATAAATTATGTGTTGTGTGTTTGTAAACCCTTTAGAAATTTAGATATATATAATATAAAATGTAGAATCAACTTTTATCATTGTAATCCTCTTGATTTTCGGTTCTGGGGTATACACATACATATTTTGCAGTGTAGGGCATATTTTTTTTCATACGTTTATCATTTCTTTATTCATAATTGTTTTATCAACATTATTAAGTTTCACCTTCATAAAACCTACGCCCTATCTGTCGCTACATGTTTATTAAAAAAGTTTTATATGTCAGAAGAAAATAAATCAATCTGATTTCAAGAATTTCTCCGTTAAGTTGACTAGCCAAAGTGCTTTTCCCCATCCCTGCAGCTAAATTTAAACTTCCCGTTAATCAACCTACGAGTTTCCGTTGTCTGCAAGCGTGAATTGGATTAGTTTCCAAAGAACATGAGTGTTTTGTTCACTCGCTTTCTAGAAAATGAATGAATGCAATTGAGGCTTTATGCTGTCTGCGAAAACATTTGTTTTCGATTTGTCAGCGAAGTGAAAAGGATTTGTCACAACATAAAAAGCAAAATATACATGGAAATGACACGTATATGTAACGTTAAGAAGACAAAACAGCTTTTTTCGCTTCAACATGACAATATTCTTTAATTAAAACAATAGTTAGGAAATCATCTTGTGCAATAGATCTTCGGATATTGTCGCTTTAAAAAAAATCTTTATGACGAAATCTATTTTTTATTTATTTATTTTAATGAAATCTTCCCTCATCAGAGGTCGTGAGAACTCTCATTTTGTAAATTTATTACACTTCTCAAGGTTGTAATTGATTATGGTTTTCTTTCTGTGAGCTATTTGGTTGTAAGACTTTAATTGTAATTGGGAATTTTGTTTAAATATTTAATATAAAATCATTTCACTTGTAAGTCATGTTTAGAGTGTCTGTATGGAATTGGTATCTCATCAAGAAAATAAAAATGTAAGTTTTTTCCATTTTTAAAAGTGGAGATAAATAAATATTGTACCGACTTATGATTTATGGTGTGATGAACAAGTTGTTTAAATGGCGAAAGTAATTTCAGTTATGAACAAAACTTTATCACTCTCCTTACATATCTTTTTAAATCTTTTTTTGGACAGCTATGCAAATGTTATGCAGATTGCACATGCATATTTATCTACACAAATATGAAAATGTAAGAGTGAAAATTAGGGTATAATATTTTAAGGATTTCGTAAGGATAATAGTTTGCTGTTTGTATAATTTTTGTCAAATCTATTTAATGTGTTATATCCATTTATATACTTATCAATAGAATAATTGTAATATAGAACAATACATAAAATATATAAACTATAAATGTTGCTTTTTGAAATATTTTCATTCCCATTACAGTTTAAAAAATATTTTCATTTCCATAAAAGTTTAAAAATATGATGTTATCATGTTGACAAATCTTTATTGACTTGAATGCATACTTTTAGAATTCATATCTATAAGAAAAATTTTGGGGACTTCTACGTATTTATAAATGGTACTTTAAATGTTATTTGAAAATGCTTTCTTATACTACCGCAGAAAAAAAAGTTGCTCATCTTACTTTTCACCTTATAGATAACTGGAATTCTACAAATAATTGAATAATTTAATGGTCTAACGGTACTTTTCTTCGTTCTCGTTTGATTTGATTGTCTAGTTGCTCTTTACATACACACACACACATACACAGACACACACAGACACACACACACACACACACACACATACACACACATATATATGTATATATATATATATATATGTGTGTGTAACCACCGCTTATAACCACCGCTTATAGTAACCACCGCTTATAGTGATCAACCGTTTATAAGAAAACAATTTCGCAAAAACAAAAACAAATGTATTGTTTCCATGTTTAAAATTTTCGCTTTAAAGAATCAATCCACCGGTTTTAAGAATCAGTTTACACTCTTCGTTTTCCTTTCATTTTTCCAAAAAAGTCATTTAACCCTCCAAAGGTACGAAGTTTTTTCTTTATTCATTTTAAAAGAAAGAGTGATAAAATGGGATGGAATTCAGTCGTAAAATGCATCCCTTTCTTTGTTAGACATAACATAATAGTTTCCCCTTAAACGCTTTAGCTAAACACTGTCCTATTAGCTTGACCCAGGGCATCCTACCCGTGCGGATCCGATTTCACTTTTCTCCACTGACAAACAAAGACAGGGACTCTTTTTCCCACCTCCCACATCCTGTTTGCGGCTTCCTGAACCCTGAAACACATAAATCTTCGGGGAAGTGTCCACTATCACTTAGGAAAACGTGACATTAGTAGATTCAGCACGTTATCAAACCGTGAAACGTAAGCTAGAAGGTGAATCTTGGCCTGAGACTATTGGTATTGAAAGAGGTATAAACAGCCTCCTGTAAACTTCATTACGTCAAACTACCATAGAAAACTTTTTCTTGCACCCTACTTGTAGTGGAAATTTTAAACTGTTAAGCAGGTATGTTGTAACAAATATTGGATTTTCTTCTTCTCTTACTATACTCATGTGTATCTACTTATAAGTATAAAAATTAAGTTGTATTTTTAAAATTATAAAAATAATTTTAATAAAAGATAATTATAGTAAATTAAAGAGTATTTTATTGTAAATTATCTAATATATGTATATATAGGTGTGTGTGTTCCTGTCCAAAAACCGAAATTTCGGCTATAAGAATCAACCGCTTATAAGAATCAAAAACAGTAATAACAAACGTGATTCTTATAAGCGGAAATCACTGTATATATAAATATATATATATATATATATATATATATATATATATATATATATATATATATATATATATATATATATAAATATCTATATATATATATATATATATATATATATATATATATATATATATATATATATATATATATATATATACAGTCAAACCCCGTTATAGCGAACCTCCGAAATCTTAAAAATCGGCTATAACGAACCCTTTTTTCAGAGGGCAAATGAATTTTTTTTAAATTTTTAAACTTTTTAAGAATGTTGAAGATACAACGAATGTTGAAGATACAACGAATGTTGAAGAAGCATAGAATGTTGAAGAAGATGATGAAGATTTACCTATCCCGGTGTAGATAGAAAAGCACAACATTTCATCATTCTCAGATTGTGGCGTGCAGTTGTTCGAAACATGTGATGATGAAGTCATTACATGTGAAAATCCGACGGAAGAAGATATTGTGGAAGAAATTAAAATTAATCATTCTGAAATCGAAGATTCTGCTTCTGATGCTGATGATGAGGATCACATAAATGACGAAATTTCCACCATCTCAGATGCTACAGCAGCAATGAGTGTAATTAATAAGTTTTTGTCTAGACAAACAGTGAAAGAAAGAGTGTTGGAGTCATTTGATGTACTGGACAGAGAAATTCATAAAATGTCTTTGAAATCGGCATCACGTCAGCAGAAGATTACCGATTATTTCTGTATCAAAACAGCGAGCAACAATTGAAGATAAAATTAATTTAATTTCGTTTGTTTTCATTTTTAGTTAATTTAATTAGTATTGCGTCAGTTTAATGTAGTTGATTTTAGTCAATTTAATTCATTAATGACCATTTTCAATAGATTTTATCACTCTTTCAATACATCATTATTGAATATACATAGCAACTAATAAATTATACATTTTGTGAACTTTAACATTTTTCTTAGTGGTTCGGATATAGCGAACCACCGGATATACCGAACAAAACCTTTGATCCCTTGAAGTTCGTTATAACGGGGTTCGACTGTATATATATACACACAGACCAAGGCAATGGGGACGAAAACCGCCAAACTGAAATAACAGAGAAATACCTCGGAGTTTTGCTTCCAAAAATTTGATCCAATTAAAATAGTGGTGATCTAAAATATATTTGGTAAATTAATATTTGGTGGTTTGATATGATAAGGGTTATAAAACAATACTAAATTTTCAAGTTGTATATAAGCTAGATCTATTCCTTCATTTAAAATCAGTTAAGGGGATTAAACTGTCATTAACAATAAAATTAATTCATAGTGAAAGACAGATTACTTTCATTAAATATGAAGTAATTCCATTAATGAATGCACTTAAACAAATTACCTAACAACTGAAGAATAATTTCTAAATTGTAACTTTAGTTATGCAAGTCTTTAGGTACACAACCTTGAAAACATTGTCACTTTAGCGTTAAATGAATACATATAATAAACTAGTTTTCGCGGGAAAAGAAATTCATCTAATAGCTACTTTATTCTGTCATTTTGTCAATGCTGCAATTTCTTCTTTTTGCATGCCTGGTTTCTTGGAAAATTTCCAACACACGAAGGGTGTGTATCTAGAATCCAGTCAGCAAAACTTCAATGTAAAAGCAGATACTCGCTGGTTAAGAATGCAGAAATGAGTACATTTATATTGCTTTCAAAACATTTCCTTTAGAATACTGGAAAATTAATTAGGTCACTTTCAGACGGCTAACGAGATTCGATCCATTCATTTCGAACGTATTCATGCAATTTTAAAAGAAACGTAAGCATTTCGCGGACACAAAAATTCACGTGAAATCCATTAAAGTATTCGTGAAATTAATGATTTTACTTTTTAATTTTAAATATTATAAAATTATGTTTAGCTTATATACATTCATTGTTTAGCATTTTAGTAATTAGATTTTTTAAATTATAAAATGTACCATTTTTAATTAACATTAAATTTGAATGTAATTAACAGAAAAGAAATTAATTTTCTAGAAGAATTCCCACCCAAGTTAATAAATCCCTTAAAATCCATTGTTTATCTTGTGTTTACATATTTCATATAACAAATACAATTTTTATTTAAGCATTCTTCAGAAAAAGATAACTATGAGAGGAGTAAATCAATTAGTGCTTAATTCAGTGAGAGAGAAAGAGATAGAAGGGCATATTAATTATATAATCAGATTAATTGTTTCACGTTTGTCTTTTATCAAACTGTATTTATTTAATGTCATAAAATAAAGATATGTTTTGCGCATATATAAAGGTAATAAATCAAAAGTTGAAAGAAGTTACAATCTACATAAAACTGTAATTTGGATGACTGTCATTACACGATGCAGTTTTCTCAGAGTTACCTCGGAGTATGCAACGATTCACGTTATGCTTGATATTGATAATGCTACCTTCACATCCATTTCAATGAATTGGAACTATTTTTATGCATTTGAAACACTCCTCATTTCCAAATTGTCAACATAAACAAAAGGTGAACTTACCGGTATCTCTTCCGTAATGGGAGTCGTCTCCATTTCATGCGTACGTATCTCGTTTTCATCCCCTTCTCGGGCAGTGTCGGACACTAGGACGCCACCAGATCCATCGGAAACTACGCCCATGATGGCGGACACTTCACTCTCTACGAAATCGAAAGTTTCACTGACAGAAACACAAAACGGCGACAGCTATTTTTAATAAGCCTTCCTGGGAGTCCATTGCTCCAGTGGAAGAGATTTTTTATTGTTTCGCATTGATTCCGCTTGTTGACGAAACTTGATTACGAAGAGATCTTTCTAAAAGCAGCGACCTCATGCGACTAGATGCATATCAATGTCCTATCAAAGCGAAATAAACGTTTATTTCACCCTTATTATGTCACTTTCAATATTTTGCGTGTCATGTTAACTAATTTTCTACTTTTTTTTCTTTTTTGGTATCGTAATTAAATATTGTTCAGGAATTGGATAAGTAACAAATAATTTATTTATTTTACCCTCTTTTTTTTCCTAGTTAAATCTAAGGGTAGACTTAGATTATAATAAAATTTAAAATTATTATTAGAGAACTGTTAAGGATGTTCTTTCACTTTTAGTAGATATATTCAGCGTTTGAATTTTAAATATGCCTAACTTACAGTGTTTTATCGACACTAGTATTTTTACTGTCAAGTTATGAAATTCCGATCGAAAATTAATTCTGTTTATTTTTTGATGAACTTTGCTTTTCAACTCGCGTATCCGTACGTTGAATATACAGTCGGACCTCTATTTAACGAAGTCGCTAAATCCCCCAAAAAATTCGTTATATGGAAAATTCGTTAAACAGAGATTCCCCTTTTAAAATACTTTAGACTACACAAAACAGATTTTAAACTCATAAACACTAAATATTATTTAAAAAAGTAATCACACCTTTATTTTGTAAATTGATATCTATTTGTTTTATATATCTTACCCATCAAAAATAAATCTGAAAGGAAAACAAGAATAAAACAAAACATTGTCTAGGAATACAGTGTGTTTTCAATTAAAAAAATAATTGTATATTAAAATTAATGAATTTAATGACATTGAGTTAGGCGATTGGTAAAAACAGTTCAATGTCATTGATCACCATAAAATGTGTTAAATGAAAGAATAAGTTTGAAATGATCAGAAATATTTTGAGAAAGATGGAAAAAAAAATAATGGATGACAAGAAAAAGTTCGTTAAACAGAGAATGCACTTCGCTATTTGGAGGTTATTTTTACGAAGAAATTCGCAAAATGTTCTTGGTTCCAAGGGAAAGTTCGCAAAATAGAGGTTCGTTAAATGGAGGTCCGACTGTAATTCCATTTCTGCGATAAAATCCCATTTAAAAAAATTAAAAATCAAACTAAGATTTTTTTCTGAAAATTTTTCCAGAAACATAAAAATAGTGAAATTGAATTTTTTTTTGCTCCCACTCCTTTAGTTTTGGAAAGTTTGCAAGCGTTCCAAATAAATGGTCGTAACGTTGATAGTGTAGTGGCGTAGCACCTGCGATATGTACTGCACTATTACACCCATCCAGAAAAGAGAGGAGGGGGGGATAACAAAAAGTGGGAGAAAGTATTGGAAAAATAATCATTAAAGTACTCTAATAATTTGTTCATTCTTATGATCCAAAAATACACTTAACATGATGGTATCAGATCTATTCTTGACATTACAAAGTTTTACAACGATTTTCATGCACTTCTTGTATGTTTTTTGGTCATGAATCCTAGAGGAAATTATTATTGTTATGTTCCTACTGTCGGAGAACACTTTTAAAACACATTCGACTTTTTTTTCTTCAAAAAGTGGGGATCAAGTATAGATAACTGTTGAGCTCTTCAAAGCGCACATACCACTTGCGCCTTTGCATTACTTTATGCTTACAACCACGCTTATATATACTTAGTTTTTATCCGCCTATTTTAATCCCGCTCTCAAAATAAATTGGGATCAGGTGAAATTCTGCGACAAATTGTCCAGAAGATGTTTGGGTTAGTACAATTTTTAACAATAAAATAATTTATAAAATTTAAAATAATATATTGCCTTTTTCGATTTTCTAAGCGTTTTTATCCCGCACTCAAAATAGATTCTGCGATGGAAAATTAAGGAATTTTGGAGTTAGTCATTAAAGCATACTTTGGAACAATAAAGTTAGATTATCGTAATAAAAAATATATACTTCGAGCAACATATATGAATGAATATTCTTTGAAAATTACTTTTCCGAACCAAATATCGATAAGAATTTTATATCACTTGAAACTTTCGAGTGTCGATGTCCAACTGTGGTGTCTGAGTTCATTAAAATCCTATTAGAATTGTCACAACACTTGTGTTTGATATTTTGGAAAATAAATTGAAAAAAAATTTCATTCGGCAAGAATTTTTATATGCATAATTATCTTTATATAAAGACATCATAAAGGGGGGAAATAATTACGGAATAAATGTCAGTTAAGAAAAAAAAATGGGTCGTCCTAAATCTCGCCCTAAAGCGACTTGGAGTAATAGCCATGAAATAAGCATGTTTTATTTTCAAATTGTGCAAGTATTGTTTTATATGCATAAAAACACGTTAAATGGTGAAAATAACTATGGAATTCGTTTAAATTTTAAAAATAACTTTATACCCTTATAAGCAAGCGGCTTGGAATAATCGCTGTAAAATAAGTATGCAGTAAATTCGTAAAATTCAATTTTCCTTTTACATAAAAGGAAAGTTTCTTCATATGTTGACAGATACCAGAATGTGGAGTCTAATGATACCTATGCTTATAAAAGATCTTTCATATGCTTTTCTAAGATGTAGAAACTTTTTGATTTGACAAATATTTTTCTACAACTTTACTCGAGGTACAAAAACTATTTTGGCAAAAAGAAAAAGAAGAAGAAAAAATAATATATATATATATATATATATATATATATATGTGTGTGTGTGTGTGTGTGTGTGTGTAAGTAAGTAAGTAAGTAAGTATTAATAACGCCCCACCATTATTAACTGTTTCGCCCCACCTTTTTTTAAGTTAACGCGTATTCTAAATTATTCTCTTTTCAATAAAGCACAATCCCTTTTTCCAAACTGCGAACAACAAGTAACCGAATTAACTAACTAGTTTGTCCCTTATGGCACGAGCTGAAAGTCAGACACCTATGATTCAGGATGATTCAGAAACCACGCGCATTGCATCGCATGTTCGGAATCTTGAGTTATGGCTCACATGGTTAAGTCAGGTGTTCGGGTATAACCAATTAGAATAATTAGACGACTCCTGTCCCCATGGTATAAAAACGTTGAGCAGCGATTTTTGGCCCTTCCTTGCCTTTGCTGGCTTGCTATTCTGGCTGCCCTCCCTCGCGTTTCTTTCGTTCTTCTGAATTTGTCCGCGTCCTGATTCCGCTACTGTCCTATGATGTTACGTTCTGTCTTTTCACTGGGCCCGGCAGCCAGCCCGGTGGCTGTTATTGTCATTTCATGTTCCTCCTGCAAATCTTATATCATCCTTTTGGGCAGCGTATCGTCGTCGATGTTTGCTGAATAAACAATGTACATCTCACCAGTGTTGTTCGTCTCTTCAATGCCTCTCCTCTCAGTGGTTTTACTTCCCCGATGTGTCAATGGCTCTCCTGAAATAGTATTCTTCTCGTCACTCTGGCTTCGTCTACACTGTTATGTATCATCTCTACATAGTTTAAAGTTAAAGTTCATCATTGTTATCATTATATATATATATATATATATATATATATATATATATTTCCTAGACAAAAGTATCCAAATCGAGAAAATGATGAATATCCAGGTGACTTATCAATAATTTAATTCACAAAGCAAATCTCATTAACAAAGAATGAATATAACTCGTTCACGAGCGTACATATATAAACCATCATTTTATAAGGGAAAAAAATTAATTTTTCCTTTCTTCAAAGAAACAATGACAGGCTTCCATTATTGCCTTACACTGCAAGCCACAACTTTGGCATCTGTTCCTACAATTTGTCCTAATAGCTCTCTGATCTTAGACTTTGGGCCGTCTGTGTATATTCTGGTTACAGTAAGATTTATACATTCAAAGAACTACACGCCGTAAAACGAAAAGTGAAAAATGATTCAATTCCCCCCGTTCCATCAGCCATAGTCATTCGGTTAAGCATCTTAGATAAATACCTTCTTTTAACAAATAAATGGATAAAATTGCAAGTAAAAACGTCAGGTAGCAAATAATGTTATCGGAATTTCCCTTCGATTTTCTATAGGAAGTGAACTTCCTTCCTTGTTTAAACTCAGTAACTAAAATCCAGGTAACAAAATCTGTATTTATGCGTATTAGTCTAAATCACAGACGGCGAACCTATGGCACACAGGCCAGAAGTGACACGCCAAAGAGTTTTGCTCGTACTCAGGCGGTTGATTTTTGACAAAGTTCAATTTGGAAGACATTGTAATGCAATTAATAGGTTTCTATTTCAGTTTCACACAGAAACAAAACCTTGTCCATTTTAGAAGAAATTAGCTGAAAACAAAGGAAACTGAGCGGTTATCGGACATACGAATAACAAAAATGCCGAAACTGAAATTGTGAATAATTCAAATTTCAAACGCAAAAAATTCATATCTGTCTAAGAATTTCTTACGGCTGTTTCAAAAATGCCTTCTACATATGCATGTGAATCTTTATAACCAGAAATGAGTTTTATAGAAAAAAATTAAAACATAAATGGACTGATGAATCTAGTTTAGCAAATATTTTACTCTGACTACATATCAATATTTATCAGCTACAATTGTATTAATTAATAACTTATTCTAATTTTTATTTTTAAATTTACATGAAATACTTTATAATTATTCCCATGTCAATTTTATTCTGTTGATAGCATAATAGAAATTTGTTCTAATTAATAATAACGTTGTTCTAAAAGTTTGTTTTTCATTATTAGTAAACTATCCGAAGGAATATTGCTTTTAAACTTTTAGCACTTGTGCACAAGGTAATGTTCTCCCTCCCTGGTCTAAAGCGTACAGGTGAATAATGAAAGAAATTCCTGTAATGACTAGGAAATGTTGATGACAAAAACATAACAGATAATGACGTTTTACATCAGACAACGGTGTTCAACCAAATTGTCTTTTCTTCTATAAAAGAGCAGCCAGGTGATGGCCAAATGGCTAGGGCGCTGGCATTCGATTCAGATCCTGTGGGTTCGAGTCCCACTGTTGACATGGATGTTTGTAGCCGTTCGGAATCGGCTTTAAACTGTAGGTCCCGGTCTAATTATCCCTCGTGTAGCAAAAATTGGCCGTAGTGCTCCAAACCTCTATAAAAGAGTAATATAATGGCTGCATTTCACTCAACTCACACTTTAAATAAGATCCAGAAAAAAACAGATCTCAGTGCTCCAGATATTTGATAAAACAGAGACGATGGTGTTTATCTACAGAAAAGTATTTCTAAAAATTTTGAAAAAAAAAAAAAAGATTCTTTCTCTAAAAAAACTCACTAATGATTCAAAATTTTCCGTTTGAATTTAAAAATATCCATTTCATATTTACAGCTTGAATTTGATTACATATGCGTTTACAGCATCTATGCCCGAGTTTGACTATTTTACAGAATATAAATTTACTACCAAATATCAAAAACACTGAAATAGAAAATGCTGAAATTATCATTCTCAAAAGCGCAATTTATGTAGAATGAACATGAAATAGGTATCATGAAACATTGATATAAACAAATGCAACGCAGTTTACGACAGTGCAGATGTTAATAAGAAATAGAAGGTTTACGTACCATCGTTTTTTGCCCGTTCGCTGATTTCGACCATGTTGAAACTGAAATTTCACCTCGATCAAAGAGGTCGTAAGTAGGTGGAGAAAACAGGCTTTTCAAACGTCAAGGAAGTCAACGCAAAATGAGTCAATAACTTTTACGCGTATTATGTATTTCCTGCGCAATGGATATCACAGAACCCCCCCAAAAAAGTAAGACTTCCGAAATGAAAGTCCTCAGTTGTAAATTATACAGGAAATGTTTCTACTGCGTTATCTAATCTTTGCTACAAACACCGTCACAACAGTGTTTTGGATTTATGCAGCTAGTTGCTAATTACATGTTATTCTCTCAATACATTACTTGCAGGGCCGTAATCAGTCATGGTATGCACGATCTTAAAAGAGTAGAAGGCTGGTATACTACTTTATAACTACAAGTGGCACACCGTTATAAAACGAATAGGGTTTTGTAGAAACCCGAATAATTCCGATAAATGGGCTGTTTTAATTAATTTGCAGTCGAAGCAAACAACTCGAGATTTCTCATAATTAAGTTTCATTTATAAAGGAATACTAACAAAGGCTTGCGATCCATTTAAGAGAAAAATGGGAAAAGAACGCTTGCTTGCTAACAAGAAAGTTTTGAGGAAAAAAAATAATGCATATGAGTAGAATTTAAATCTTTGCATTTGTTTATTTCATGTATTTTATATTTTGAACAGAGTGAGGAGTGGGGTAAAAAATTTATTCAAGGGAAGGCTTAACCTCTTTATATCCATTTTAGATCAAGTCCTGATTACATTTAAACATGTTTCAGAATAAATAACAACTCTGAAATGACAGGCGGGATATCTTTAGTGCTGCATTAGGTCAACCCTTAACATCACTTATAAAGCATTTATTTTGCCAGTATGCAGTTGTGCATCTTTAACTGTCCTTCCCAAACAATAACTATTAAAACTGAAAGTCTGGCAGTGAACTCTACTTGAAGCAATGCTGTTTATAACTTACAATAAACCAGTTACCAGACCATTATTCAGGAGAAGGTTATTACATGAAAAAGTTTGGAGAACTGAAGATATTTTCTGAAAATATTATTGAAATCTAACAAGACATCTCAAGATTCAAGGTGGTTTTGTAAAGAAAACTAAATCTGCACAAAATCAATTTTGGAAATTAAGAGCAAGTCTTAAATTCAGTGATGAGATCCAAGGTTTCCTAAAGCCCCGTAATCCATTGAAGAGGATTAACATCGTTTTTAATATTAATTTTCTGAGTCCTAATAACAAAAAGGTTTGGTTTGGAGCGCTACGGTCAACTTTTTTCTACACGAGGGCTAATTAGACCGGGACCTACAGTTCCTAACGGCTACAAACATTCATGCCAGCAGTGGGACTGAATCGAATGCCAGAATAACCAAAAGGATTCTATTTTACATACATTAAAAGTTTTTGCTTTGGAAACCATTTATGTGAATTGTAACTAAGTTGCAAGAATTTATAGCAAAGCGATGATCTTAATACATTCCATGGAATCTCTCAAGATTGCGTTTGACTGCTAAGTAGCCGCTTGTTGCAGATTGGACTAGGTGGCGCTAGGACTGCGAATCTCTTTTTTGTTAGTTAGAGGAGAGGAGCTATAGAATGATGGAAGAGCTTTGTAACAGCTCCCTGCTATAGTACATTAATATGTTGTATTTTCGTGTTCGCGTAACATTGAGTGCCGTGTTTTGTAAAGTAAAGTATGTAGAGTGCATTTCATTAATACCAATAGAAGCTAAGAGAGAAGAATCAGGTAAGCGAAAATTCTCTTAGATTTTAGAACCTGATATGTTTTAGCACTATTCGAGTGGCATTAGAACAATTGGATGTTCTTTATTACAAATCTCAGACAAAATGTTATACTATATAGCTCCGAGACTGTCGCCTTGTCTATTACATCGTCAGCTACCCCTGCTTGTGAGAAAGTTTACGAGTGCCAATCTCATGAATAGAAAGAACGCGGGGAAATGAATCGTGTTCCAACGGATACCGGCAAAGTGATTTGGTTGAAAATGGTCAGGTGTATATATTGGCTAAAACAAAGTGCAATGGCATTCCATTGGATTATTTGGTTTTGAAACATCAACAGGAGCTAAGAACTGGAATATCCTGTACGAGAACAACCCCGTCGCGATATTTTGACTACTAAGGTCCTGTTCTCATAGGAGTCCGTTGCGTTGCGTTAAGGAAAAGATGACGTTGAGACGAAAATAAACCAATCATATGCCTCCAAACAATTAGCAATGGAATTTTTAACGCCTACGATTGGTTTATTTTCGTCTCAACGTAATCTTTTCCTTAACGCAACGCAACGGATTCCTATGTGAACATGCCCTAACTGCCCACTTACAACATAGTGGTGTTTCTCCAAGTCCCAACTGCCATCTTTGTGGAATCGATAGACCTATGAACAAGGGGCTCATTCTTCTCTGCAAAACACTCCACAAGGGAAATATTGGAAGGACTGGGAAATTAACAATTGTATTCAAGTTCCTTTTTGTTTTGTGCTTTCTTTTTTTCCCCTTTTTTAGTATCCTTCTTGTGTCAATTCTCACCTGTAGGAAATTTTAAAAAAATTATCCATATTTGAAATAATATATACAGATACGTCAAAATAATATGCAAGGATTCCTTCCACAGAATAAGCATGAGGCATTAGGATTTAGGGTCAAACTACGTATAAATTAGGGTATTATAAAGCAGAATACTAGCGACAGTGTCCATAATACAAGCATAATTGGTGGTATTTTGATATAAAAAATCTAAAACCTACACCTGGAACCCTGCGAAAGGTTTTGGAATTTTCCAACATTGATGGATACATGGATTGGAAATTACTCTTGAAACTTGTTAAAGAGATTATTAACGTCACTGTTCGTGCAAGCATCTTAGGATGGGGTAGTCAGATTGGTGCAAGAAAATTTCTCCTCAAAATCTTAATGATTGATAGTATTTACATTAATCATGTGTTTACGTTCCTTGTTTTTAAAAACAATATTATACACAATGACATTTGCTTTTAAAAGCAAGTTTACATAATTTATCATTGGTTTAAAAGTCAGGTATACTCATTTTTCTTAACTTTCTTTTTGTAATTTTTTTTTCTGATTTGATACATGCTTTCTATATAAAGCTAAAATTGAAATTTATGTCACTTTAGAAAAAATACTTGCTTTTTTATATTTAAAAAAATGAAATTTTGAAAAGCATGTTCTATTTTATTTTGCGAATAGGAAATTTTGCATGCTTTGTTCTCGTACATTTTATAGCTATTTTTCATAAAAATCTAGTTTTCCTGCTATTTTCATTCCCTTTAAATTTCTCTCATTTGAAACAGAAGATTCCTCACTTCAAGAACATTTTTAGAGTCACTCGTCTACATTGTAGCCAGAGTAATTGACAATCTTCAGCACAGCCGAAGGTTAAAGGAAAATGCTTTTAATAACGCTAAAAATGTTGCACAGAGTATGGAGTATCAAAGAAAAATCCTAAATTTTTATTTCAGTTAACAGTGCCCCATTTTTCTCGTAACACTTCCCTCTAAACATTTTTTATAGGTTCATTGTAATATGTTAAGCTAAATTTAATTAAACACAGTATTCGTCTAGTATTGTGCTATGAATCAGAATAGATGATACAATCCAAATTTCGCAGACTGTCATTATTGTTTGAAACCTAATTCAAGAGTATATGACGGCAGTATAATGACGTGGACCATATCTACTCATCAAAAAAGAAAACCTAACATTATTCTGCACTTAGTATTAAAATAAGTACGAATTTGTAGGAAAATTATAGCTTCGCATGCCTTCAGAAATAAAAAAGTTCCTAATAAAAGATTCGTTCCCTTCCTCAGCCCTGTTTTAAGCATTTTCTGCAAACAGTACCTGTTTGATCACGAATAGTAGTTCATAGTCAAGTAAATGGATCAAGTTCAAGTATTCATCTCAAGTAAAACATCCAGGCATGCTTCAAGAAAAACTTCAAAGGTTGATATTTAAGAGTTTTAATCCATATTACAATATTTTCAATTTTTATACAAAAAAAGATATGAAATTAAATTAAATTCTAAAGATTCATCACGCGTCATGAGCTCGTGATGCCAAGAGTCAAAATAAAAGTTTTTATTTGAAATCTAGAAGGTTTTGCATCGAAATATGTGTTTGCTGGTGTGTGCGAGAGAGAGAGGAGTAGAAAGACAGAGTCGCCAAAATTTGAGTTCGCCTTAAGCACAAATTGTGTCAGTTCTGACTGTTTATTCACCACACAAACTCATTACTCACATTGATAATTTTACCGAGACATTATATATTTTTTACTGTGTTTTATAGTTTATATTTTAGCTATATTTTTCCTTTTACTGTATCATCCATACAAATACGTTTAGTCTGTTTTGACTTATAATTTTCGCTAGTAGAGAGCAGCACTATGTTTGAAATATTGAGTAGAGCAGCTTTTTTTTTAAATTTTATTACACAATCTAAATGCAAAGCAAAATCTTACTCTGAAAGGATGACAAGTTATTAATTATGTAACATTCCATCAATAATATTCACGCTCTCACGAGTATTAATGCAAAATTAAATAAATTTCGTTTTCACACGAATTTTATCTTGTAACTGAAATTAATCTCTAACATCCTAAAACAAAATTTAAGATTTCGGTTTATCATAACACAGGCCTACAAAAAAAAAATTTTTTTTTTTTTTTTTTTTTTTTTGGGGGGGGGGGGGGTGCCTAGGATTATAGAACTGATTTCAGCTATATTTCGGGCGCTGAATCTAAATATGAAATAGGTTTTTCTCTATCAGCTCTACTTTTTTAGATACAGTAAAACCTCGTTTATCCGGACTAACTGGGACCATAGGCAATCCGGTTAATCCGGGTAATATGGGTAATAAGCAATACAAAATCCTTAACTAAGAAGTCTTACTTCGTTTAGTAACAAAATTACATAGTATTGTTTACAAGACATTAAAAAATATAAAAATAACTTTTCACATCATTTCTTAAAAAAGAATTGGTAAGTCTAGTAAAGCTTTATTAGACTCAACAAAAAGCATTTTATTACCATAATTTATTGTGCAATCTATGCAGGAAATGTACATTGAATCAAACTAAAAAGCGAATATTTGGAGTACTTGTAGTTACTTTCTTGCTATCATAGTTAAAAATTATTATGTAATGTGAACATTAAATAAAAATAATGTCTACAAATCTGATCCAGATTATCCAGAGATCCGGATCAACGAGAGCCGGATAAACGAGGTTTTACTGTACATCCACTTATCTATCAATATTTTTTTCTATTCAATACATATAAGTATGGATGATTTGTCCTCCTGGGAAAAATGGGTCTTCCTGAATATTTTCCAGATGATTGGCGCCTACTTATTGACAGCTCAAAGCGAAGTTTGAAATGTATCCTTCTACACAATGGGAACAAATATGGCTCAATAGCAATTGCCCACTGAACGAAAATGAAAGACGAACATGACACCATAGCTTTGGTCTTGGAGAAATAAAGGGTACTTTCGCATTAAACGGAGGCCACCCATTTAAGTATTGGAAAATTGGGGGAAAATGTAAAATTCCATTATGAACACAAACAACAAACTTCATTACAGAAAGTACAAGAAGTTACTCAAGTACAGAAAGTTATAAAAACTTACAATTAATTTCCAGTCGCCACAGACTTCCAGAACTGGGTGATGTCGCTCAGGAGCGCGACGAAAGCATTGTTGCCGGCTGCCGATTGCCATATGTATTCCGCCAGATATGATTCCAAATGGTGACGTGCTGTTCCTCGGTGTTTTTTGTTGCGCCACTTGGCTGACCCTCACATCCTCTCAACTTGCTGGGTACTTGCCCCTGTTTCCGGGTCCACGAAATTGTGACTAATGCCCGTATCACACTAAAGATTTAGCACAAGCTTTTAGCGCAACTGTTTCACTAAACCTGTTTTACCTGCAACTGTTGCACTAAAATACTGTGTGATAGAGTGTTTTTCTATGAATCTTTAACTGCAACTTTTCCCATTCTACATGGGAAAAGTTTCACGAAAAGCTTGTGTTGCACATAATTGTCCAATAGCAGGGCAGGTTTTTGGCTCACGTGACTCGCGATCGAGCAAGGAATAAAATATGGCCGCCAACACGGATCCGTGGACTAAAGAAGAAATTTTAAATTATTTCATCGACGAAGTTACAATTCGTGAAATCTGTGGAACCACAGTCATTACTATTACAAGAAAAGGACGTTAAAGCGGTTGACTTGTAAAGAGATAGGGGAGATAATGAGTGAGAAATGGCCTCATTACCAATCTTCTTTTACTAGCGGTAAGTAAGATTTTGCATGTTTTTTATACATTTCTTATCCGTAACAACTTAATAATTATTTATAGTATTACCACGTTTGATATAATTTCAAAATAATTCTATTTAATTGTGGATCTTTCGGAACTTTTCGGATCATTGATATGGATTCATATCAATTGTCATTTTTATCGCCAAACTTCGCCAATGTTTGTCAACAGAAATAATCTTCGTGCATAGGATATTGCACTGAAACAAGTTACAATTTTTTTTTTCTGTATTCGGAAAACAATCAATCAGAATTTTTAATCATGTAGTAATAACTTCTTATTTAACAAAGTTAATTGTATTGAAAGCCATTAATAGTCTACCCTGCTTTATTATTATTGTTCAATAATGCAAGAGATATTTTTAATGGTAAGATTTTAAGTATTGTGGTTGCATTGATCTACTGTACTGACACTAGTATTTATGGTAAGCTAAATTTACGAACTTATGGATCACTTATGATAGTAAACATTCAGTTTACATGCAACTGAATAACAACAATAATAACACTTACATTTTTGTTTAAATTTTTGAACAAAAATAAATAAATTTCATTTTGTGTTTAAAGTTTTGTTAAAGAAATAAAACATTCTTAAAATTTGAGAGTTTTATAATTTGTGTTTTGAAAGAGAAAAATGTTTAACTTAAAATTTTACGAGTGCTTTAAAAAAAAGAAAAAAAAATATTTTATTTATAATTATATATATAAAATTAAGTACTATTTTATATTAGAATAATGTTTTATATTAGTTTATATATAATGTGTAATATGTATTGGTGTTTAAGTTGTATTAAATCTGTAAATATTTATCATCAGCCATAAGTTGACAATTTTGAAAATATTGGATATATATCAAAATATCGGATATTTTCGATATTTTGGAACCCTGATCACAGCTCTCATTTTTTAATTTATTATTACATTTCAATATTCCATTTTAATGTCTATTTTTTACAGGATACAGAAAGTGAATTTGGGGAATTTACCCAAGAATCGGTTACTGCAGTCAATGAAAATGCAGTAATGAATAGCCCCCAGACCAATAAAAGGAAAGTGATGGAAACTTCATTAATTCCCCCTAAAAAAAGGGGGGGAAAGTGTGGATAAGCAAATATCCAGCACGTTGGAGCAAGTCAAGAAATTAATGGCATCTATAAATGAGGATAAAGACAATGTCGATGATGCCTTTTTTAATTATCTGAGATGTACATTTAAAGTTTAAAAGATGTAAACTTAAAAGAAAAGGCAAGAGTTGAAATCCAAGGTGTTATCAATAAATATTGCATGGCAGACTTGAATAATAAATATTTTTTTAATAATAATAAATAATTTTTTAAATAAATTTTTTACTTCATGTTTCATTTCATTGATTTCATTGACCATAATTTAATTTTACAAATAGCTGGTATGTTGCATATAACTGGTATTTATAGGTATTTTGGCATTTGAAAAATATATAGCAGTAGCATACAGCTCAGATTCAAAAAATTATAATAACTGAGAAAAAGTAATAAGAAATTATTTTCCATTTATTTATTTATGATACTATTCCAAAATTTCTTGATATATCTGAGAGTTAACCTTTTCGTAGATGTCCATTTTTTTAATATTGTGTTAGTATTTTATGTAATGTAATTATTCTAATATTTTGAATATGAGCTGTACTAAAATCTGAATGTAATTTATCTGAATTTTTTTTTATTTCACACTTTTTTGTGCTAAGAATGTTACTAGAAACTAATCTTTCCATTTGTACCACAAAAGATCAGATCCATATGGGTAACCCAATTTATATGGGTACAGAAAAAAGAAATCAAATTATTTTGGTACTTGGCAAAGTTATGTTCTAACATAAAATAATAATGGTCGTTCTAACCCCTCTTTTGAGACTAAGTTTTCGTATGCTGTTTTCATAATTGAAACCAGTGTAGTTATTATTTACAAGTTATACAGAACAAAAAAATTTTCAATCTTAACTTTGAACAAGGTACATTTATTAAAAATTAAATTCAATGTAAATTGCACATTTGCTCTTGCCATGGAACAGGTTCCACATTCTATTGAAGTCAGCAGCTAATGCTTTTGTTGTGATGATAATTAATAGTTTTGGAAGTGATTAAAGTTAATATTAATATCGGGTATTCAGATAAATAAATTAGTAAAGTAAGTAAATTTTAGTAACGATTGTGCTTTGTTTTAATCAATTTATTAAGCCTCTGCTAAATATATGTAAGGGTTATACTTGTGGTGATCAGATATTAATTGATTTGATTAATGTCATCGCATTTGGAGAAGGTGCGCAAGTTTCTCTAAATGTTTTGACATTGAGAAGAATTAAGTTTGAAATAGATCATCACAGGTTATACCTTATTATTGTTAATATTGACAAATTAATAAGTTTTATTTATGAACCTTGTGAATGGTTGGCATATTTTTTTATTGTTTTTTTTGGCTGGCGTTTTGTAATTTAAATGGTAAAGGTCTTAGAAATATTCTTTGTTTTTTTTCTATCCTTAAAAAAATGACCCAGCGCCTAGCAACAGTTTTGAAAGCCTCCCCCACTATCGGTAACCCAATACGTCCGCTAAAGCCCTTTTTCGAACGGGGAGAAATCTTGGAAGGTCAGATGGAAGGCGCGCAGGGATACATCGCCGGGTGGATGACCAGGCCGCCAGGAAATTAAAATAACCAACAAGAACGAGATGAGGGGTGGAAAAAAAATTAATTGTATAAACAATTGCAGAGTGCAAGAGTGCCACCTGTAGCCTTCCCCCCTCATTTCGGCCATTACAATTCACTGAGCATCAAAGAACTATTTGGTGTGGAGGATGGTTTCACCGGACTGAGGGAAAGTGTGACAAGGTGCTGACTCGGAGCGCGGGAGTTTGAAGGGAGAAGATTTCTGGATCCTGGACGTGGAGGCGAGGGCGAAAAGACCGAGGGGTCGGGGCTGGAAGCTCTGGCCTCGATACAACGCTAAGATCCCGACGATGAAGTGACGCGACGGGTGAATTTCTTTTCTTTCCTTTACTTCTATAAATTCTATCCATAACCTCTCTACCTTTGATTAAAGCTGCAGCAACATCATTAAGATTAGATTTAAATGTAAAATTGAAATTAAGATGAGCAATTGCATATAGAATAATTCAGGTTTTTTTTTATATATTCGCCAGCCATTTCATTTTGAATTGTCATTGTATATATTTTATTGTGTTGCGAGGATGTAGAAGTTGGTTTTTATAGCAATTGTATTATTGATGATTTAATATTGGTATCCCAAAAAAATGTTTAATAGAACTGATTACCAGATTGGTGATAATATTGTTAATGTAATCGGAAGGAATAAATTTGTTATGTTAAGTATATCTTTGTCATGTCGGTCCTTGCCTTTTTAGTAAATTTGCTGATTTTCAGCTTTAGGTTTTTATTTTTATTTCAGCAGATTTGAAGCTTTTTCTTTTAGGTGAAATAATTTTATTTTCTAGGTGCTCTCCAAGGTTAAGTAATTTTTGTTAGATTTAATTTCATTTTTCTTTTGGCTCATTATTCACCACAGTGAAGCATTCAGTTCGAACCAGTGTTAATTATAATTATTAATTGTTTATGGGTTATTGCATTTAAAAATAACACAACGCAACTTTACCATCTATCTTAAAATGTACTAACCACTAACGGCCAAATGGCAAATATTGTTGTATTTAAATTTAACTGAAACCCCACTTTAATTAGTAGGATTCTTTCCTACCTTCATTAATTAATTTATTAATTAGCAATATAATATTAATAAACTTTAAAATAAACCCCATAACTACACATTTTCAACGCCACAAATGGCGCCTGTGTCCTACCCACGCTGTGCCATTTTTTTTTTCTTCAAATGGTACAAGTCGTGAAGACTGTTTGCAAATGAGCCATTTTTTTTTTCCATTATCCTTTCTTTCGGTAAGACGGCATGACATATTAAATTTTGGTATAGTAGAGGCTTAATCTTATTTTGGCACAGATTTTTTGGTTCATATGATTTTTATGTGGTTATGGTTATTATTAATTTTGATATTTTAAACGATGTAGATTTTAATTAGAAATTTTTCTTACATTCCTATATTTTGTGCAATTATTTTGAATATTGATTTTTTTTTCATTTTGAATTATTGAGCGATATAAATGTTTTTTTTGGTGTTTTACTTAAGAGTATTGTTCTGTTAGTGCATTTAAGGATACATTTCGATTTGGAAGTTATTTTTACATTCCTATATATTTTGCGTTTATATTGAATATTGAATATTTTTAACATCTTTAAACATTGATAGATATTTTTATTAAATATTTTTATTGGTATTTTGTTGTTTTAACGGTTTTTATTGCTATGCTAGTGGTTTTAAGTATAATATTTGATTTGAGGTGCTAAATTGTGTATGTTTTACAATGTCTCCCATAGTATATTTGCATACTAAGTATTGATAAATTTTTAATTGCAATTCTACATGTCAGATAATTTTTTTTTGGTTATTTTGGGCTTCATATCACGAGTTTTTTTTGTCTTGCCAGGTGCTAAGTTTTTTCTGCTTTCCTCTTGCCATTTAGAGCTGGTCTCATGGTAAAACGGGAAGTAGTTTTAGTTGGGTTCTTGGACAGATTGAAAATTACATTAAATTTTTTTCATATAATAGTTAATGATATTGTTTTTCACACGAAATTAGTTACAATTGGGTTTAAGATTCAAACTTCAATGTCACAGGCTGGGAAATTTGAATGCTGCGGTCATTTCAGTACCTAATAAATTCAGTTTCTCATGTCGGGTATATGTTTGGATTTAATACCAGTTGGGTTTGTTTACAAATTTAATTAAAATGGGGGTTAATATTCAACTTCAATGTCACAGGCTGGGAAATTTTGAATGTTGTGGTCTTTCAGTACCTAATAAGTTCAGCTTCTCATGTCAGGGATTTGTTGGATTCAATACCAATTTAGTTTTTGCAGAGCTTTAGCTTAATTTAATATTGTTTAATTTCTTTTGTAAGGCATACTAAGGTGTCCGATAATTTTGTTTATGTGTAGGGTTAATGTTAAATTTTTTTTTGGTGCTCTTGTCTACAATGTTTCATGTGCATATTCTGTTTTGAACGGATCAACATGACTTTTGGGGATCGACTGTGATTCGATTCGACCGGTTTTTGTTTATTTAAGTAGGGCATACAGTTTTTGAATAAAGTTTTGGTTATGTTTTTTTAGTAGGTATGCTTGCGTTGGTCTGTTCAGTTCGGTTTATGCAATTAAACGTTAGACAGGGCTTCTTGTGTTAATCATTATTTTTACTAAGCATATTAGAATTTCATTGCCGCGAGGGACGAAGAGTCTCTCTTCGCAGGCTGGAATTACTTTTGGTTTGGTAGGAGTAAATGGTGGAGTAGTTAAATATTGGTTTAAAAATTTTATCATTTACTTAGTTTTGTAATGTGTACTAAGGTGTACAGGAGGTTAATGAACATTAGACATGGCCTCAGATTTTAATCATTAATTTTTACTAAGCTTATTAGAATTTCATTGCCGCGAGGGACGAAGAGTCTATCTTCGCAGGCTGGAATTGAATTTGGATTAGTAGGAGTAAATAGTGGTGTAGTTAACGATAGGTCTCAAATTTCTATCAATTACCTGGTTTTGTAATGTATACTAGGGTGTACGGGAGGTTAAAATTTTTTTGTTATATGTACGGTTAAAGTTGTAATTTTTGTACACCTGTCTCACATGTTTCATATACATTTTTTTGAGGTTGAACAGTAAACATGTTAATTTTGTTTGAACAGTGATAATGAATTTCGTAAGAGAGAATTTTGTATTGAGTTTTGTTCGAAGAGGTTTTGTTTATTTGTGTTAAGCATACTTTTTTTTTTAAATTTGTTTCGGATTGTATGCTATGGTCGCACTGTCAATTTCAAATTATAGAAGTAAACTGTGGACAGGATGTAATGTTTTTGAACTGATTGTTTTAACCGAGGATGATTATTTTACTATGCAGTTTTTTTAGTGTATATGGTTTAATTGTAAATTGAGCATACAGTTGTGGTAATGAATTGTTTTAGATATATGTTAGGTGTTCAATGTTTCATTTTTGCTTGTTTTATATACAATTGTGGTAATGAAATTTTTTTCGGGTATTATGCTAGATATTCCATGGTTTATATTTTTGGTTAATAAGTAATCTCTCATGTATATGTGTGTTGTTATGTGACCCGGGTCGAATGGGAACAATATATCACATTGTGTAATGAAATTTTATACTTTCGTCAATTCTTTTAATTCGTGAAATTTTTCCACGGTGATCTGTGTTTTTTTATAAAAAAAAAATTTGTGCCAAATTTTTTTTTCTCGCGGAAAAGGAGGTATTTGTTGTGATGATAATTAATAGTTTTGGAAGTGATTAAAGTTAATATTAATATCGGGTATTCAGATAAATAAATTAGTAAAGTAAGTAAATTTTAGTAACGATTGTGCTTTGTTTTAATCAATTTATTAAGCCTCTGCTAAATATATGTAAGGGTTATACTTGTGGTGATCAGATATTAATTGATTTGATTAATGTCATCGCATTTGGAGAAGGTGCGCAAGTTTCTCTAAATGTTTTGACATTGAGAAGAATTAAGTTTGAAATAGATCATCACAGGTTATACCTTATTATTGTTAATATTGACAAATTAATAAGTTTTATTTATGAACCTTGTGAATGGTTGGCATATTTTTTTATTGTTTTTTTTGGCTGGCGTTTTGTAATTTAAATGGTAAAGGTCTTAGAAATATTCTTTGTTTTTTTTCTATCCTTAAAAAAATGACCCAGCGCCTAGCAACAGTTTTGAAAGCCTCCCCCACTATCGGTAACCCAATACGTCCGCTAAAGCCCTTTTTCGAACGGGGAGAAATCTTGGAAGGTCAGATGGAAGGCGCGCAGGGATACATCGCCGGGTGGATGACCAGGCCGCCAGGAAATTAAAATAACCAACAAGAACGAGATGAGGGGTGGAAAAAAAATTAATTGTATAAACAATTGCAGAGTGCAAGAGTGCCACCTGTAGCCTTCCCCCCTCATTTCGGCCATTACAATTCACTGAGCATCAAAGAACTATTTGGTGTGGAGGATGGTTTCACCGGACTGAGGGAAAGTGTGACAAGGTGCTGACTCGGAGCGCGGGAGTTTGAAGGGAGAAGATTTCTGGATCCTGGACGTGGAGGCGAGGGCGAAAAGACCGAGGGGTCGGGGCTGGAAGCTCTGGCCTCGATACAACGCTAAGATCCCGACGATGAAGTGACGCGACGGGTGAATTTCTTTTCTTTCCTTTACTTCTATAAATTCTATCCATAACCTCTCTACCTTTGATTAAAGCTGCAGCAACATCATTAAGATTAGATTTAAATGTAAAATTGAAATTAAGATGAGCAATTGCATATAGAATAATTCAGGTTTTTTTTTTATATATTCGCCAGCCATTTCATTTTGAATTGTCATTGTATATATTTTATTGTGTTGCGAGGATGTAGAAGTTGGTTTTTATAGCAATTGTATTATTGATGATTTAATATTGGTATCCCAAAAAAATGTTTAATAGAACTGATTACCAGATTGGTGATAATATTGTTAATGTAATCGGAAGGAATAAATTTGTTATGTTAAGTATATCTTTGTCATGTCGGTCCTTGCCTTTTTAGTAAATTTGCTGATTTTCAGCTTTAGGTTTTTATTTTTATTTCAGCAGATTTGAAGCTTTTTCTTTTAGGTGAAATAATTTTATTTTCTAGGTGCTCTCCAAGGTTAAGTAATTTTTGTTAGATTTAATTTCATTTTTCTTTTGGCTCATTATTCACCACAGTGAAGCATTCAGTTCGAACCAGTGTTAATTATAATTATTAATTGTTTATGGGTTATTGCATTTAAAAATAACACAACGCAACTTTACCATCTATCTTAAAATGTACTAACCACTAACGGCCAAATGGCAAATATTGTTGTATTTAAATTTAACTGAAACCCCACTTTAATTAGTAGGATTCTTTCCTACCTTCATTAATTAATTTATTAATTAGCAATATAATATTAATAAACTTTAAAATAAACCCCATAACTACACATTTTCAACGCCACACTTTCCATTCAGTTTCATTACTGGGGCAATTTAGATAATCATCTTTTAAAACTGTAAAAATTGCCTTGCATACTAGTGGCAAGATTCCAGAAATGGTGTTTTGAGCAATGCGAAAGTGAAAACTTAATGATTGCCACGTTTCACCTGAAAAATAAAGATAAATACTGTCAGTAAAGAATCAGACACAGGTAATGCTTAAAAGAAAAACATTTTAGCAATTCTCTTTTAATGATCCATAGGTGTATTTTTTCATCTAAAGATCTGTCATAGTAATTTTGTTCAAAACAGAATAGTACAGAAAACATAAGCAATAAAACATCAGTTTCTAATGTGCCTAACATGCCAAATCTAACATCTAATTACAGTAGGCTCTCTGTAATCGACACAGCTTGGGACCAATGCTAGTGTGGATTATAGGTCATTCTATTGTTTATGTTTTGAAAATTGTAAGTAAAACCAATCAACAGTTTTTTTTACAATTAATGACAAATTAAAATAACAGAAATATTATAATAAATATTGTACAATGATTTTATTTGAATTTATTTAAATATACAATTAATGATTTTTAAAAAAATGTCACAATATATATTTTTACATGCTAGCTATTGAATTGTCAATGATTGGCATTGAAACTTAACATCAAATTTCAATGTTTACATCTTTTATGATGTGTGGATTATAGGTGCTTGCGAATTAAAGAGAGTCTACTATATTATATTAATTAACTATCAAATATAATATTTTCAATTTTTGCACAGTAAGCACCCACATAATAAAATGTTTATTTTAATGCAAATACATTTGTCAATTTCATGATTATAGATTTTGTGTGACCAACTTGGTCACTTCTGGGGTAATTATCGATCAGCAACAAATTTGATTAAAATAGATTGCCATAATATATATTATATAAATCGAAGTATTAAAACCGAAATACACTAGAATATGTAAAAGTACATGTGTATGTTAGTATCGACCATATTTATACTACCTAAAATAATTAATCCTACTTATACTTTATTGTATGCGACTGTGTTTATATTCTACAGTCCTGCCCATCATATTCATTAAATCATGATAATGATAATCTTGTACTAGTCTTTAATATCAATATTAAGATTTAAAAAAAAGCAATGTTTATAAAAAGTCTATATCTTTACCTGTAGCTAAATATCTGAGAGTGAGTGCCAAACGTTCACCAGGAGGAATACTGTGTCTCATTTGTGTATTTCTTTTTTGTATCAAAGGTAATACTTTTTCAAGCAAATACTCAAAAGATGCTGTATCCATCCTAATCCACCTTCTATAGCCTTCAGTATCCTAGTATTAAAAAAATAAGATATGTTTAATTTTTCATAATTGTATTTCATGTATAGAAAATTTCTATGAGCAAGATATTGCAGCAACCTTTTCAAACATTTCACTAAAACCAAACAGTTGGGGGAAAAAGAAATAATCCTCTTTTAGGGGACTTAAAGAAGGGTCAAATATTCTGCATAATAATTCTATAAATATTATTTCTATAATAATTTATTAATTCTAGCAAAATTTGAAAGAAAATATCTTACCTGAAGTGCCAGTTCCCTCATCAAATTCTCATAACATCCTAGTTTATTTCTTTTTTTTAACCATTCCCTTGTCCAAATTTTTCTTTCAGATTTTTTTCTTCTTGCAATTAATGCTGCTGTAAGGCAAATTATTTTAGCACATATCGTTTTTTTAGATGATATGCTCATAAAATTGGATGGAGCCATGATTTGAATAGGTTATGTCCGAGTGAGCAATCGATTCGTAATACATGCGCTAAGAAATTTGTATGCTATGCCTAAAGCCTAATGGTCGATAACAGGATTGGTACGGTAACCCGTCCGCTTCGGTTTGCGAATCCGTTTGTCAAACTCCAGCAACCCTTCACAGACACTCCGCGAGGAGAAATGCTTGACGAAAAGCTTAAAGTTTCACCAAATTCTTCAGTGTGATACGGGTTTAAGGAACGTCCCCCAGTTTCGGGGCACAAACCACCGAACACCCATTGTTGAGGTAATACCCGGCCAGCGTTGTTTTTACGTTTTGTAAACAAACTCTCGTCTATCTCAACAATACGCCCCTCTCCGCCAGTCTTACCTTCATTTTTCTGTTCGACGGAAAAAACGCAGACTTCCCTCATATAATTATTCCTGTCGACTGTTGTGTTTGGCGCCATTGCCAAAACGGGTTTTCATTAGTAGAACAATTTCATTTGATGGCCATTGACACATAGTTTAGACGATGGCAAACATCCTTTACTTTGCAAAAACGACACTGATTCTTCTTCACTTCTTGGGAGATCCCAAATTAATACCACATCAGTCATTGCAACGACAATAAAAAGAAAATAATATAAATCACTAGAAAAAGCGTACGCTAAGAGCCAGTACTAACGAGCTAAACGAACAGATAAGCGCGTTACAACTTAAAACGTATTCCATCATATTTCCATCATAAGCATCTACCGAAGTTGTCATCTTCAGTTATTGTAAAGTATCAATAACACAAAATATAGTATCAAGCACGCAAACAATCGCAGGTGCAGGAACCAAGCAAATATAATATTATGCCACACTGGTAGGCTGAATTTCAAACATCACACTGAAAAACTTTATACACACTTCAATAATAGCAAAACAAAACATGATGGTAAAATAGATCTTGTCAGTGATTCATTTTTTAGTGAGATTCACGCTATGAATGAATCACGCTGTGTTTACGTTTTGAATGCGCTGTGTTCATTTAGAATTTAAATATAAATAAATGGGTGGCATCCGTTTAATGCGAAAGTACCAAATAAAGTATCATGAACATCAATGGGTGATTTGTATGGATTTAAAAATGGTAAACTATCTCCTTTGACAGCAAAGTGGCTACACCAAATATCCTTGCATCGTGTGCCTCTGGGATGGCAGAGAGAAAACACACCACTGGGTTAGAAAAGAGTGGCCTAAGAGAGAAAACATGGACGTTGGGGAAAAGAATATCATTAACCACCCCTTAGTTGAACGAGAGAAAAATCATCTTTCCTCCACTGCATATCAAGCTGGGCCTAATGAAGCAGTTTCTAAAGTCTCTTGATAAGAACGGATCATGCTTTGCATATATAGGGGGGGGGGGGGAATGCCTAAGTTGAGTGCGGAAGAAATTAAAGCAGGAATATTTGACTGCCCACAAATACAGAGGCTGTTCGCACATTTTTTAGACGATTTTGGTAAGCGGTGATAAAAAATCGTTTTCTGCAAAAGATATAATTGCAATTCTACTATGTTTTTAAAAGTCAAAATTATCGTCTGCGGCTTGAAAGTTTTGTTTTTATTCAAAATGGCGTTTTTAACAAAGCAGTGGTTCGAAGGCTACATTTATGCTCTTTCCGAAGAGAAATATGCATACCCCATTATCCAAAAACGATGTGAGAGTCATGGTTTTGTGATATTTAAAGCGTCGATAGGTAATATCGTCAACAAGAAAGGAAACAAACGTCAAATTGGAGCCTCAAGTGGGATAAAAATTCCAAACAAGTATCCAAGTAAAAAACGGACATCTTCGACTATTGCAAAGGTACGTTGTTTAATGTTAAAAGAAAATCCCCCTAGTCAAAGGACAGTTGCAAAATCATTAAAATGCTCGGTGTCCACTGTAAACAAAATGATAAACGTTGATTTAAATCTTAAGAAAGCGAAAAAACGCAATGTGCATCGTCTTCTTCCAAAACATATCGCTGAACGCAGGACACGCTGCAGAATTCTATATGACAAACACTTATCCAAAGAAAAATGGAAAACAATTGTCACAATAGATGAATCATGGGTGTATTTAAATGATTGCAACAAAAAAAGAGCCATTTATTATCATAAAATGGGAGATAAAAATTTAAGTACATGGTTCAAAGAATCGAAAGAAAGTTTTTCTAAGGGATTCATGATTGTTGCTGGTTTTTCTTATAATGGCAAGTTAAAAATAAAGAGAGTGGAAAAAATGTCAAGATTAACTCCAAATACTATCAGTAACATATTTTATCGCCAATTTTTCTGAATGAAATACCATCGCTTTACCCACAGTGCCATCAATCTGTGAGACTCCATCAGGACAAAGCTAGCAGTCACACATGAAAATCCACTGTAAATTTCCTAAAAGAAATGGAACAAAAAACTGGTATCAAGGCCATACCCTTCACTGATATCATTACTAAATCTCCCGATGTATCACCTATGGATTTTTGTGCTTTCGGACTTTTAAAATCTGCATTATCCAAACGTCGTCCCAAAACCCTTACAGGACTCTGGAAAGCTGTTCAGGAGGAATGGGATACAATAACTCTTCTGACACTTCAAAAGGCATTATTATCCTGGAAATTGCGGTGTCGAAAGATAGTTCAGAATAAGGGATGTCAAATAGAACATTTAAAACACAAGAATTTTATGTAATTTAGTTTTGTGAATACAATATACATCGTCTAAAAAATGTGTGAACAGCCTCTGTGGAACTACTCATTAAGGATCCTGTCTTCGTAAATTCCATGAAAGAGGCTGAGCGAAAAGCCTGGACATCCTTTGTTGCAGTTGTCAAAAATTTTCTGGGCAAATGCAAAGCTGAAAACTATTTTGAACTGGTAAACGAGATGCTAAACTGTTTCAGATCCCTTGGGTGTAACATGAGCACTAAGGGGCACTATTTACACAGCCACTTAGACCATTTTTCTGAAAATTTAGGAGACACCAGTGAGGAACAAGGTGAAAGATTTCACCAGGATATTAAAACTATGGAGGACCGCTACCAAGGAAGATGGGATACGCACATTGTTTGGACTTAAAAGACATTTTTATTGTTAATATTTTGTGTTTCTTGTACGTTAATTTTTTATATGTTTATTAGTGCTCACCAACAGATGGCAGTGTTTCACTTGGTTGGGCCTTTCACTTTTCTAAAGTGGCAACTCAATAAGATTTAGAATTTTGTTTAAATGTCTTGGCAACTAGCAGTTTAATCTGTCGTCGTGTAATGTTTTGAGTCGATGATTTAGTTTAATTCAGTTGGTGATTTTAACGCTGGCGTATATTTTTAACTCAAATTTTTAAGGTTTTAACACGAAATATATTTTAGCTAGGCTGTGTACAGGGCAGTTCCTCCCATTTTTAATCTAGATAATAGTTTTAACCGAATTCGTCTATTTGGGACCAGTTCTCCCGTTCGTCGATGCCGCTGAGTTAAATTGCTGCCAATTTACAAGGTTTGTATTCTATTCAACATTTACTGGTTGTGAAAACTGGAATAAGTCTCTTCGAGTGAATTGTGTTTGATTCTACTTAACCTATGATGTGAAATACCTCACATTACAGTGACTCCAGACTACAAGGAAATTGAAGTAAGGATGTTTATTCACGTTTAACCTATTTTTTAGTTACTTCCCACATTAGTTGCATGGCAGTCTGTGCTGGGTTGGTTTGAGTAACTTTATTTTAGTTTACCGATTTTACATACATTTGGCGCCTCCGCCATTGACGTTTGTTTTCACATTACATTATACACTATACTTACACTACGCATTACTATATTACTATTACACATGATGGCAGATTACTGCTGGAGTTTAAAAAGGGACTGTTCCAAAATACATTCAAGACGGAAAAGAAGTTTCCGAAGTGTTTAGTGACTAGTTGGTTTCATCGATGATTTTTTCCTCTTTCTTGCTCTATGTAATTAGATAAGTACTACTGCAATATTCTCTGTGATATTTATGTTCCTTTAACATTTTTAAAAAATATAATAATAATAAAAGATTCCGTGTTTAATGTTTTAATTTGATCCATGGACTTAACTTAAAATAGTTTAATTTCATTAAAATGTTATGTCTTAGAATTTTGAGCTCCTAGGCAAAAACTAATGCCACATTCAGGGCATCAAATTCATATGAAATCAGCTCCAAATACACCAGCACCCAAGCCACTGTTGTCTTGTGTAATGATTTAACTATTTTTTTAAAAGTAAATACATTATATACCTCCAAATTAAATATCAGGGAAGTATGAAAGTACACTGATCAGTTTTAAAATGAAGTTGTTGTATGGAACGCTATTGTTTTAGAAAACGAAAATTTTATCTTAAAAACTTCAACACGTGTTCCAAAAAGTTCCTTAATTTGTCTCTGTATAACATTTCAGTCAAGAACTGTTCTTCAGTTATAAATAATCATGAACCCTGCAAATATACTACATTGAAAATACCAGCACGTGTGATTAATTTTAAGCCTCTATTGGAAAATTATTTCATAACAAAATCTTCGATCTTTCTCATTCCTTCTTTTAAAGGTTCCGTTTTTTAAATCTTTTATATAATACCGGGCTAAAATCGGAAAGTAAGGGCCCAATGTGATAGACCTAGATGGACCTAGAATAGACTCTTATAGTGCTACGATAACAACCCATTTATAATAAATTGATAGTTATTTATTTATTTATTTTTGAACTTTATAACCTGATACTCCTACTATGATGATTTCAAAATATGACTCTGATAAATACATAAAATTACTCCATTATATACTTTTACCAATGATGTACTAAAAACTGGTGTCTAGAAGAAGAGGAAAGGGAGCGCTAACTTCTTCATTTTCCCCCAAAAAATTTCAACTTTTAAAATAAATTAAATAAAGTCAAAACTTTTTATTAAACTCCCTTGCATTTTTTAAAAAATATAATTGCCTTTTAAATTGATCCTAACCTCTTATCAAAGGAAGATTATCAGTTCTACGAAATTCAAAGCTTTCTTTTGAAATGAAATTGGGCTGAAAAAGAGAAGAAAAATCTTTATCGTAGTAAGTTGGAAGCGCCAGGGCGAAAATGCAAATTTCCGCAGGCAGGAGTGACGTCGATTGGCCACGCCTCGCCCTTCCACTTAAAAACGATTAAGAACCAGCGAGAGCAGGACGACTTCTTGAGTTGGAAGTGAATTCGCCCAAGCAGCCAGTGTCGAAGACACGAATCCAGTTCGAATATCATACCGGCGACCAAGCCTCGTCCGGATTAAACCTATTGTTTTTTAACCAAGCGGGACTACAAGTTTTATTTTCGCCAAACCAAGGTTTTGGTTTTTTAAGTTTACGTTCAAGCCTACGTGTATATAGTTGAAAGAATAAAAGATTTTTTAGCACCATAAGCCTCGTTCTACCACCCGGGAACGCTGCGCGAACAACCTGGTCCGTCAAGCCGGAGTTTGGTGAGTTTTATTCACTTATTTATTTAAGTAGTATAATTACTCTCATTAAATTATTATGGCTGAAGTTAACGAATTGCTAGCACAGCAAGATAGTATCAAAGTATAACTGGAGAATTTTATTCCGAATTATAAGGACTCTAAGGTTCGCAAAACTGTAAGTTATTTTCAACAAAGATTGAGCTCTTGGAAAAGGATTGGGAAGAGTTCAGAGCTAATGATATGCGGCTTGTATCCTTATCTGTTCCAGCGGACCATCCTTATATTAAGCAAAATCTTTATGAATCTGTGGAAGAGTCTTACATTAGTAATTATTCTCAAATTGAAGAGGATTTGAAACAGTTTTCCTCCTTTAGTAAGCACACGAGCTCAAGAAGAAACTCGAGAAGCACCAATTTTAAGGGAATCAGTCAGTGAAGTTAAACTTCCTTCCATAAAAATGCCGATTTTTAATGGTCAGTACGAAAACTGGTGTTCCTTTCGTGATCTTTTTGATTCTATGATACATCGAAACGAATCGTTAACCTACGTTCAAAAACTGTATTACCTAAAAACTCAAGTTTCAGGCGAAGCAGAAAAATTAAACATATCGACATAGTGGGTAATAATTTCAGCACTGCGTGGAACGCATTAAAGGACAGGTACGAAAATACCATAGTGTTGGTTAATGTTCTGTTAAAGCGATTACTTTCCCAGCCAAAGATCGTGATCGATAACGCGCAAAATGTTAAAACCTTGTTAGATACAACCAATAAATGTTTAGCAGCACTTAAAATTTAAGTATTAAAACCGAAAATTGGGATCCTATACTGAATTATATTATAACGCAAAGATTATCGCAAGAAACATTGCAATTGTGGGAGCAGCACACATCATCTAAAAAGGAGCTTCCTTCATATAAAGAGTTCATCATTCCTAACGTGTAGGTTTAGGGCTTTAGAAGCGGTAAGAGATCAAACACGCCATATAACGAAGGTTCCTTTTCAAAAATCAAGTTGTCATGCTGCAAAGCTAAGTTGTAAAATTTGTGACGGTGACCATATTATTAGTAAATGTCAAGTCTTATTGGTAAAACCAAGCTTTGAAAGGCTGAGAATGGTTAAGAATAAAAATTTATGTTTTAATTGTTTCTCCCCATCTCATATTGTACGACAATGTTGAAGTAAAAACTCTTGTAATTACTGCAAAAGAAGGCATCATACTAAATTACACGATGCGATAACAACCTCAATATTCTCTCTAAAGGGGATTCTACCCAATTAAATGAAAACAACCTTGTTAATACAGGTCTTGAAGGCGAACAAGCTGATTCGCAGGAATCTACTGAAATTGAGGTTTCACATGCTACGGATAACAAATCTAACAAGATTACTGTATTACTTGGCACTGCGGTTGTAAAAGTTTCCGATTCATATGGAAACGAAGTAACAGCGAGGGTACTGTTGGACCAAGGTTCCCAGTCCACATTTATATCAGAGTATTTAGCTCAACGCTTAAAATTAAGAAAGGATCGCATTATTACGAAGGTTTCAGGAATTTGAAATCATGAAGTAAACCCGAGTTATAAGACTTCTGCATTCACTATAAGGACAATGAGTTCTCAGGTAGTAGTTCCTGGTACTAGTGCTTTGGTTTTAAAGCATTAACTAGCTATAGTCAAAATTTGGAGGTCAAAAATCAACCTTGGGAGCATATAAAAAAATAACTCTCGCAGACCCTAGTTTCGGTAAGCCCGGCAGAATTGACCTCATAGGAGCCGATTTGTATCCTTTAATTTTATTAGATGGATGTTTGAAAGGTCCTAAGAATACTCCCATGGCCCAAAATACGAGATTTGGTTGAATCTTAACCGGACCAATACTTTTAAACAGAAGTTCGAGTGATAACACAATACAAGTAAACATGCATTCATACACTGAATTGCAGAATCAGTTGAGAGCACTTTGGGGGATTGAAGAAATTCCGCAAGTGAAACGCCCTTCAAAGGACGATGAGATGTGCGAGAAAATGTTCAGTGACACTTACGAAAGGCAACATAAGCGATACACAGTACAATTACCGTTTAAGCCAAATGCACCACCACTAGGGGAAACCTTACAAAATGCAATAGCCCAATTTCTAAGACTAGAAAAAAGATTAGAAAGGAATCCAATCTTAAAGAATGAATACACGCATTGTCTTAACGAATATTTGCAATTAAACCATATGTGTAGTGTCAAAACGAATGAAATTTAACTAAAAGAGGATGAATCAGGTTATCAAGGCTTTTACCTGCCCCATCACGCAGTTTTCAAGGAAAATTCAACGACGACAAAACTATGCGTTGTTTTAATGCTTCTCAAAAATCGTCCACCGGCACATCGCTGAATGATAAATTACTTACTGGGCCGAACATTCGGGAAAATCTGTCCGCAATTTTGCAACGTTGGCGGATGTTTAAAATTGCCTATACGGAAGATATTGAGAAAATGTACCAGCAAATTCGCATCGCTGAGCCTCATACTAACTACCAGAGAATAGTTTGGCGAAGATCCCCAAAGGACCCCCTAGAACACTATAAATTACTAACCGTCACCTTTGGTATGGACTGTTCAGCATTTCCTGCTATCCGTACGATGAGACAAGTAGCCGAGGACGAGAAACAAAGATTTCCACTCGGAGCTCGCGCAATCGAAAGAATTTTATGTAGATAACTTAATGTCAGGTGCCGAGACGCTTGATAAAGCTATTGAAAAACAGGAACAAACTATTCAAGTATTAAAGGAAGCGGGATTTGCATTACGAAAATGGGTCAGTAACAAAGATTAAATTCTTCAGAACGTTCCAGAAATCTATAGGGAAAGTAGCATGATTAAATCAATTGTAGATCCTAAGGTTAAAACGTTAGGCCTCTACTAGCATCCTGGAATGGATGTATTTAGTTACAATATACAGTTGGCTCTCTGTTTAACGACTTTCAAGGGACCGTGAAAATTCGTCCTTAAGTAGAGATCGCCCTTAAACAGAATTTGTGAAAAAAATAACATTTCCTATAACGTCGGAGGGGCCGGGACTGGGAAATATCGTCTTTAAATAGAGATCGTCGTTAAGTAGAGCGTCGTTAAACAGAGCCAACTGTAACATTCAAAATGACCACTAGCTTCCCTACAAAGCGAAGTGTATTATCGGATATCTGTAAATTATATGATCCACTAGCTTGGATTTCACCAATCGTACTCTCTGGTAAGATACTAATCCAAGATTTATGGTTACTAGGAAAGGAATGGGATGAAAGAATTTCACCGGACCTGGAAGGAAAAATGGTTGAGTTTAGTTCAAAACATCAAAGATTTAACATTATTACGATTGCCACGTTGGATAGGATTACAGAGTAGCGATGAAAGCAGTAGAGTTTCACGCATTTAGTGATGCTTCCATAAAGGCATATGTAGCGTCAGTGTATGTGAGAATAGCTACAAAGGAAGGATGTCATACCCAACTACTTGCTTCTGAAACGAGAGTGGCATCACTCAAGCCCGTTTCGTTACCCAGGTTGGAATTATGCGGAGCACTGTTAGCGGTTAGACTAATCATTTCAACTCTTTCAGATACTCAATTAAGGCCATCAAATATTTATATATGGACAGATTCAAGCATAGTTTTAGCATGGATAAGAGGGCAGCCAAGTCGTTGGAAGACATTCATAGCTAATAGAGTAGGTGAAATTATCGAGAAATTGCCGAATGTATCTTGGAGGTACATATACCCTCTTTTAATCCTGCCGACATAGCAACAAGAAATATTCAAACTAAAAGGCCAATAAATTCTGATTTATGGTGGAAAGGACCTACGTGGTTAAAGCAGGACCCCACACATTGGCCTGAAAATAAGAATCTAGACAATACCGAATTGGACAGACGAGTTGTGCATTTGACTCAAACCCCAAACAATTTTGACTTTTATGAAAAAATTTTCTTCCTTCACTAAGCTGATCAGAATAACCTTTCTGTTTGAGATTTATATCAAATGCTAAAATTTCCAAGGAGCAACGAATTTTTTTATCATTTAGCTGTATCAGAATTGAATAATGCTCTTCTGTCTTATACGACTTGTTCAAATGCAAGATTTCTGTAAGGAAATAAAACTCTTGAAAGAACATAAGCCGTTGAACCCAAAAATCCGATTGTTGTCTTTGTCACCTTTCCTAGATAAAGAAAATATTTTAAGACTTGGCGGTCGTCTTCAAAACGCCACATTACCGTTTTCCGAGAAACATATCATTTTAGGTCATAATCATTTCAGTCGACTAATTAAAGACATCTTGAAACATTGCATGGAGGTCCACAATTAGTCTTGGGACTTATCAGAAAAAGATTGGATCCTTGGGGCCCGAAACGCAATAAAGAAAATTCATGAATGTATACCGTGTTGGCGGCAAAGGCCCAAGACTCTTGAACAACAAATAGGAATCCTTCCCTTCCCTGTGTAAATTAATCTCGACCATTCAGTCACACTGGAGTAGATTATTTTGGAGCTATCGAACTTAAGACTGATAAGAGACGTAAGGCTTCAATGTATAAGGGTTATGTCTCACTGTTTATTTGCTTAGCGACGAAAGCTATACATTTAGAAGTAGTCTCCTGCATGACAACAGAAGCCTTTTTAGCAGCATTTCGACGTTTCTCTGCAAGACGCGGATTGTGTTCAGACTTCTATAGCGATCAGAGCACGGACTTTAAGGGTGCTGCAAGAGTACTTAAAGACTACTTAACGTCAGCGCTAAAAACAAAAATGTCCGATATACTAGCTAACGATCAAGTAACATGGCATTTCATACCCCCGTCATCACCCCATTTTGGGGGGGTTATGGGAAGCTGGGGTTAAGTCTACTAAATTCCATTTGAAACGCATACTGGGGAATACTAAATTGACGTTCGAAGAAATGTCCACACTTTTAAGCCACATTGAAGCAGCATTAAACTCCAGACCATTATATCCCTTGAGTAATAATCCTGTAGACCTTGCTGCTCTTACCCCAGGGCATTTTCTTGTTGGTAGTGTTACTTCACTCCCCCCCCCCCAGAACCCTCGATTCTGGACATTTCAGAAAACAGGTTAAACCGATGGCAAAGGCTACAGCAGCTCCATCCACATTTCTGGTCAAGATGGAAACATGAATATTTAAGCAGATTACAATCAAGACCGAAGTGGATGCAAACTAGACCAAATATCTCCATAGGAGAGCTCGTGATTATTAAGGATCAAAATTTACCACCAGCTAAACGGCTTTTAGCTCGTGTATTAAAGCTTCATAAGGGGAAGGACTATCTTTTGCGAGTTGCCACATTGAGAACGAAAGATAACGTTCTTGTGCGTCAAATCAAATTGTGCAAATTACCTTTAAAATTTAGTTTCTTTTCAGATTTGACAAAGTGCAGTCTCTTTACTTCAAGGTAAAACCCTCTTTAGCGGTTTTACGGCCGGGTGTATATTGGAAGCGCCAAGGCGAAAATACAAATTTCCGCAGGCAGGAGTGACGTCGATTGGCCACGCCTCGCCCTTCCACTTAAAAACGATTAAGAACCAGCGAGAGCAGGACGACTTCTTGAGTTGGAAGTGAATTCGCCCAAGCAGCCAGTGTCGAAGACATGAATCCAGTTCGAATACCATACCGACGACCAAGCCTCGTCCGGATTAAACCTATTGTTTTTTAACCAAGCGGGACTACAAGTTTTATTTTCCCCAAACCAAGGTTTTGGTTTTAAGTTTACGTTCAAGCCTACGTGTATATAGTTGAAAGAATAAAAGATTTTTTAGCACCACAAGCCTCGTTCTACCACTCGGGAACGCTGCGCGAACATAGTATATTGTTTTGTTTATGTTACCTTTTTATCATTAGTTGTAACCATTTGAAATCCCTCCCAGTTCTCTTATGCCCATCCACCTCTTTTCATAAAGTAGTCGTTAATGTCCTTTTTTTTCCTGTTTTCCAAATTTCTGTTTGAGAGCCACCTCCGTCACACCTTTGTCTGGTTTCGGCTTAATATCCAATTAAAGGGTCATTTATAAGAACTCTAATTATAATCAAATTCGATTTCATGACTACAAGTAGTAAAAGTACATCACAATACAGAGGCTGTTCACACATTTTTAGACGATGTATATTGTATTCACAAAACTAAATTACATAAAATTCTTGTGTTTTAAATGTTCTATTTGACATCCCTTATTCTGAACATCTTTCGACGCCGCAATTTCCAGGATAATAATGCCTTTTGAAGTGTCAGAAGAGGTATTTTATTCCATTCCTCCTGAACAGCTTTCCAGAGTCCTGTAAGGGTTTTGGGACGACGTTTGGATAATGCAGATTTTAAAGTCCGAAAGCACAAAAATCCATAGGTGATACATCCGGAGATTTAGTAGGGATATCAGTGAAGGGTATGGCCTTGATACCAGTCTTTTGTTCCATTTCTTTTAGGAAATTTACAGTGGATTTTGATGTGTGACTGCTAGCTTTGTCCTGATGGAGTCTCACAGATTGATGGCACTGTGGGTAAAGCGATGGTATTTCATTCAGAAAAATTGGCGATAAAATATGTTCCTGATAGTATTTGGAGTTAATCTTGACATTTTTTTCCACTCTCTTTATTTTTAACTTGCCATTATAAGAAAAACCAGCAACAATCATGAATCCCTTAGAAAAACTTTCTTTCGATTCTTTGAACCATGTACTTAAATTTATTTTCTCCCCTTTTATGATAATAAATGGCTCTTTTTGTTGCAATCATTTAAATACACCCATGATTCATCTATTGTGACAATTGTTTTCCATTTTTCTTTGGATAAGTGTTTCTCATATAGAATTCTGCAGCGTGTCCTGCGTTCAGCGATATGATTTGGAAGAAGACGATGCACATTGCGTTTTTTCGCTTTCTTAAGATTTAAATCAACGTTTATCATTTTGTTTACAGTGGACACCTAGCATTTTAATGATTTTGCAACTGTCCTTTGACTAGGGGGATTTTCTTTTAACATTAAACAACGTACCTTTGCAATAGTCGAAGATGTCCGGTTTTTCCTTGGATACTTGTTTGGAATTTTTGTCCCACTTGAGGCTCCAATTTGACGTTTGTTTCCTTTCTTGTTGACGATATTACCTATCGACGCTTTAAATATCACAAAACCATGACTCTCACATCGTTTTTGGATAATGGGGTATGCATATTTCTCTTCGGAAAGAGCATAAATGTAGCCTTCGAACCACTGCTTTGTTAAAAACGCCATTTTGAATAAAAACAAAACTTTCAAGCCGCAGACGATAATTTTGACTTTTAAAAACATAGTACAATTGCAATTATTTCTTTTGCAGAAAAGGAATTTTTATTACCGCTTACCAAAATCATCTAAAAAATGTGCGAACAGCCTCTGCATATGATACATCTTTGTATTATAGTCATAATTCTTCGTCAGTCATGGCTTTGGCTAACAGATTAGTATTTTGAGTTCAGTAAGCATAGTGCTTAATTCGTTCCAGACAACTCCATCACGGATATTGGAATTAAGTTCACCTTCAAATAAGATACCAAGAACTTAACTTTCTATAAAAGTAATAATTTCTGTTCGTAGAAAATTATGAAATTTTTGAAAAAGGGAACCGTAAAAAAGCTGCGCATTTTGAAAAACAAATTTCTTATACAGAACTACTGTAAATTTAACCACCCAAAAACCTTTTAGACTTATGAATACACATACAAACATATCTATATATATAAAAAAACAGTTCCGTAACTCACTGACTGACATACAACGCGCAAACTAAACCGCTGGAAATTTAGCATGGCGATTCTTCTTATAGTGTAAGGCTGCACTAAAAGATTTTTGAAAAATCCTTTTTAGATTTTTTAAAATTAAATGTTTAAGCTGTTTTTGTAACTTGAGTTTGCATTTAAAATAATCTGAGGGATATAAAATTAATATCATGAGATAGATCATAAAAGTTCCTTTAAAATGAAATCTTTTTCGAATCTTTACCTCCATTTTTCTGACTTTCGGTGGATTTTTAAAGATTAATTTTTTAGAATTTAATTTATTAAATGCTGATCAAGTGGTTTCTCTTTTATTGTGATATTCTAATTATGCGTCACGTGCATAACAACGAAATAAATTGACAAATTTTTTTTCTAATGCTGCAGACTATTGGACATTATCGAAAAAAATATTGAAATATAGTAAAAGAAATGTTCCTCAAACTGTTCTATATTAACTATACTATTTCTTAGTATGTTCTATAAGATTTAATTTCAATATTTTCTTCTACATTATTTTGTATATAAAAATATCCGTTACAATTTTTTTATGAATATTTTTTTTTTGCATTAATTGCACACATTGACCGTTGTATTTTTTTATAAATATATTTTTTTGTTGGTTTTTTGGAATTAATTGCATACTTTGACCGTTGTATTTAATTTGAATGAACTCCGTAGCGAAGCACGGGTATTCAGCTAGTATACACACACATATTTCTATATACACTCAAGAGCCGAAACATTATGACCACCCCTACATTTTGCAATGAATTACGCCTGGATAACGTGGAAGGCACGTGATCAGGTGGAAGTGGTATTTAACTGCTGCTGGAGAGTCTGAAGAATCATTCTTTCACTTACTTCTGTGTGTGATGGGAAAGGCTGCGGATCTAAGCGACTTTGATAGAGGGCAGATTGAGGGCTCGGAACAAGTATTTCCGAAACTGCACGACTCGTGGGTTGTTCGCGACCTACAGTTGTTAGTACTTATGCAAAGTGGATGAATGACGGTGAAACCAGCAGTAGACGACATGGTGTTGGACGTCCACACGCTATCAAAGAAAAAGGTCGTCGGAGACTGTCTCGCATGGTGAAGCAAAACCGGAGCCAGACAGTGGCTCAGCTGACAACCCAATACAATGCAGGGTTAAGTAGAATAGTATCACAGCACACTGTTCAGCGGACACTGTTGGATATGGGGCTACGCAGCAAACGTCCCACTCGTGTGCCTTTGCTGACCAAGCGTCATCGCCAACTGCGCCTGCGCTGGGCCCGGGAACATCGCGACTGGTCCATGGATCAGTGGGAGAGAGTTGCCTGGTCAGATGAATCACGGTTTGTCATTCATCACGCCGATGGCCGTGTCAGGATACGCCGTCTTCCAGGCGAACTGTTGCTCCCTCAATGTACAATAGGTCATACACAGGCCGGTGGTGGCGGTATTATGCTTTGGGGGACGTTATCTTGAGCGTCTCTGGGACCCGTGGTTGTGGTAGAGCAGACCATGAATGCTACAGGGTATCTGAACATCATTGCGGACCAGTTGCACCCTTACATGGCCTCTGTTTTTCCAGCTGGAAATGGAATGTTCCAATAGGACAACCCCCCCCCCTTGTCACAAGGCTAAAATTGTGTTGGAGTGGTTCCAGGAACATCATGCTGAATTCCAGTTAATGTCCTGGCCGCCTAACTCACCGGATCTCAATCCGATAGAACACATTTGGGATGTCATGGGACGGCAGCTCAGAGTTCAAAGACCACCAATTCGCAATATCTCGGATTTGCGTGACCGTTGCTTAAACATCTGGTACAATCTGTCTCCGGCCATCTACCAAGGACTTGTGGCATCCATGCCAAGGCGGGTTGCAGCTGTGTTGCGCGCCAAAGGTGGGCCAACTCGTTATTGACAGGTGGTCATAATGTTTTGGCTCTTGAGTGTATATATATAACCCTAAGAGCCGACGTTTCCCCCAAAAAAACTCAGGACTGGATCCGCCCCTGCTTTGCAATCACTTTAAAGATTGTAAACTTTAATGAGTATGAGTTATTGTGTTAGAGTGACAAAAAAATTTAATTTTAAAAAATCTAAGAATTTTGCAAAAATCTTTATTAGTGCACCCCTACACTGAAGCATTAAATACTACTCTTAAAGGCGTTGTCTCCTTATCAGGTCTGTAGACAGTGCCGGATTTCTGCCTAGGCCTAGGGGACCAGCCAGCCTAGGGGCCCCGGTGGCTTTACATTAGCTCAAAAACCTGGCTTGCCTTATCAAAAAGCTTTGTCGAAAATAATATTATAATAAATATTTTTACTACATTTTGCCAAAACAGGGCGCTCATAATATAACTCACAGCCCTGCGCGCAACAAAGCTAGAATTAGGCCTCTTCGTTTCCCCTCTCTCTCGCCTATGATGACGTCATTCGTTCTTTTGCACAGAAGAAAGTTCGTATGATTCTGTAAATTTTATAGAATAACATAACTATAGTAACATAGACTGTATTATTCTGATGTTTATTAAAGTCATTAAAGTCGATTAAAAATTATATGTTCTGTACTAGTGCATTTAATTTGCTAAATTTCCAAAATAGCTTTGAGATGGTAGGGGGTCCAAATGTCAAGTGCCTAGGGGCCCTGGGTCTCTTAAGTCCGGGCCTGTCTGTAGCACTGTGGTGAGGGAGATAATATACAATTTCTGGTTCTTCATTTTCTAAAACTTCCTCCATATGGCCTAAGGTTAAATATTCATGAATAAATTCTTTATACAGTTCGAAGAATTTGGGATTTTGATTTAATCTTTTCCATAAACAATCAATTTTCGTAAGGCATTTTGTTTAGAATCACCTAAACAATCAGGATTCTTCGAAAACGGCATTCGAACAATGCATCGGCCTGAATTGTCCTTTCTGTGTGTATTCAAAAAATGTTGTTCACATAGTTTATCATCAGCACTTTTAATCATTTCAACGTTATCTTCCGGTATCAGTTCTGCTTCGAAAAAATTCTTAAGTGATTTATCTAAATTAGTTTCCTTAACCTGCCAGGACGCGCGCAGAGAACACTGACGCGAGGACGCGCGTCGGTTCGAAGAGGCCCGGTCAATCAATTTTGCACTTTTTATCATTAAAAATGGATTTTAATTAGGTTTTAAACATTACAAATGAAAATGAATAGAAATAATAAAATTTTAGACAAGAATTTCAGAAAAAAAATATTGACTTCCATTTAATAGCATAATTTACATATAGTAAAAGCATGTCCGTTGCAGACATTTTTTTCACTTTTGGCACAAATGTTTTTTGATTTTCTATCTTTGATTTCAGCCAGAGTAGTTTTTTTAGCATCGCGATCTCTTTGAAAATTACTGGCTATGCTATCAGCGTAGATACTCGTGCAATTTACAACGTTGAGCAAAATTGTATCAACAACTAAAATGTGCCAAGAATCTAGTGGAGAAGACAGATTTGTGGCTATACGAACATTTCCTGGAAGCTTGGTGATAATATTGCAAGATGGGGCTCTCGCGTTTTGTCGTAATTTTTGTTTATTCCATTTTGTGAGCCCATCTTTACGAATGAAATATCCTTGGAGGGAATCGTCTTCATCACTGGAATCAGTTTCTTCTTCAGATGACGATTGATGGTCACTATGTTGTTCATTGTCATCTATTTCTTCCGATTCTTCAGCTAAAGTCTCCTCTTCCGTTGAAACTTCAGCCAATATAGCCCGTAAGCGCTTTGTCTCTTCATCGAAACTCAAATATCGCGACATGACAGTAAATAAATCCTCTATGGTGTTGCGGCAAACCTATAACACCAGCACGCGCGCCGGGCCTGAGAGGCCCAATGAACCAGTTTTCGACCGGAAGAGGGGTAGAAAAATGTTTGAAATTCCAGAATCTGAAAGAATGGAACTTAAGGGGTAGCTACACAAGGAATTGCTCATTTCTGAAATACAGGGGTGTTTTTATGGTCATTCCATTTTGCGGTCGGGCCTTAGAGGCCCGACGCGCGTGCTCGCGGGTAAACAACAGTAAAGCCCTGGTTTCCAAGAGCGACGTCGGCAGCATTCTACCGCTGTCAACGCTGACCGCGATGACAGCTGTGACAAACTGCCGACGGCAGTCGCGAAGGGGTGGTTTCCAAGGACGAAGGAAAGGGAGGGTTTTTCACTTTCTTCTAGTAAACAACTTAGCTTTCTTTTAGTAAACAACGTCTTTCGTCTTTGTCCGGCAGCCATCGTTAGAAATAAACATTGTTATGGCTGAAAGCGATATTATTGCTCTTCTATTAGATGAAGAGGAACGAGATGATGAAATAATACAATCGGCTTTTGAGAGAGATCATCATGATCTGTTCAAAAAAAGGGAGGATGAAGGAACCTTTAATATTTTAATTCAAAGGTATTTAAAAGACGATGAAGTAAAGTTCCGAGAATACTTCAGAGTTTCACGGGAGATTTTTTACTACATACTATCATTCATTAAAAATGACATCACCAAAGATTCTTGCAATCGAGTGCGTCGCCCAATTTCTGCCGAGGAAAAACTCTGCATTACTCTGAGGTAATTATACTTTAACTACAATAAGTTAGAAATTTTAAAAAAAAAGTCTAAAATGAAGTGAATACTTCAATTTGTTTTTCTATTACGATAAAAATAAGTTCTATGTATTGTATTTTTTTATCAAAATAATAAAATCACTTATTTAATAAATATTTTTTTCTGCATAAACAACCACTAATTTATTCAATTTATTACAATTTGAAGATTATATATATATAGAACAATTAATAAAGTAATATTTATATTTCTTATTTAATTATTATTAATTCTCCCACGATGATGGTTGAATAAATTTTATGACAATTTTAGGACCGTATAAAATCTTGTTAATTGGTATAAAGTTTTTAAAACATCCGAGCATGTTACACAATTCCCAATAAATAAATTTCAGAGGGATCATTATATTTTTTTCATTGGGGGGGGGGGGGGTCATTTGAGCTCCTTAGCTTTTGAAATTTAGGGATATTTGCTCATTTTTCTCTTTTGGGGGCAATTTTAAGCACTTTTCAAGGCATTTTGACAGTCTTGCCTCCCCCCACCCGGTCAAGTACTTGCCGCCCTCTGGAAAATATGAAATGACGCCCCTGACAAATTTTTATAATTTTTTATTTCTCTAAATGTAAACGTGCATATCTCTTCCTCGTTTTATTAAATAACCCCCCTCTTTAAAAAAAAGGGTAATTTACTGCTTACTAAGATGATTAATATCTATATTTTAGATTTATGGCTACAGGAGAGACTTATAGATCTCTTAGTTTCCAATACAGGATATCCCACTCTTGGATAAGCTCTATTGTAAAAGAGACTTTAAAAGCCATTTACGACAAAATGATGCAGATTGCAATACCCCAAGTAACAGAAGAATTTCTGCTTCAAGTGTCAGAGGATTTCAAAACTGCTTGGAATTTCCCAAATTGTTGCGGAGCCATTGATGGCAAGCATATAAGGATCAAATGCCCCCAAAAATCAGGATCTTTATTTTATAATTATAAAGAGTACTTTTCAGTGGTATTACTGGCACTCGTGGATGCCAATTATAAATTTTTAGCCATAGACATTGGGTCTTATGGCAATTAAGGAGATGCTGGCATATCTGCCAAATCGAATTTTGTGAAAAAATTGGCAAATGGAAGCTTTCCTCTGCCATCTCCTAAAGCTCTGACAGGTTGCAGCACTATTTTACCCCATATAATTCTTGGGGATGAAGCTTTTCAGCTTTCAACGTATATGATGAGGCCTTATCCAAGACAGCAGGCTCATCATGATGAGGAGAAGGCTGTATTCAATTTGCGACTGAGCAGAGCAAGGAGAACTTCCGAAAATGCATTTGGCATTTTATGCCAGTACTTTCGAGTATTTTTTACTCCTATTGCCATAAACCCAGATGTTGTTGACTATTTAGTCGCAGCAGCGTGCATAGTGCATAATTTGTTGAGGGATGGAAATGTTCCATACAAGAAAGATAAAAGTCTTTCCAAAAGAGGATACTTCAACAAATGAACATTCTTTTGATATGCCTAAGGATAATTTGAAACTATTGAAAAAACACGCATTGAATGCCAGCAGCGATGCATACAGACTGAGAGAGGAATTCAAGAAATATTTTTCAAGTCCAGAAGGTATGCTGAACTGGCAATTAAATCAGGTCCATGTCGCTGGCCCGGCACTTTTGGAATTTCGAGTTGAAACTTTCACAAAAATTAGTACCTAATTAGTACCAATTAGTACCAAAATATTAGAATTAGTACCCATCAGGATCGCGAGTTATAGCGTGTCCGATTCTGCCGGGCCAGCGACATGGTAGCCCGGCACTTTTGGAATTTCAAGTTGAAACTTTCACAAAAATTAGTACCTAATTAGTACCAATTAGTACCAAAATATTATAATTAGTACCCATCAGGATCACGAGTTATAGCATATTCGATTCTTCAGGGCCAGCGACAATCAGGTCGCTTCCGAGCCCGACGCTTTGGAATTTCGAGTTGAAACTTTCACAAAAATTAGTACCTAATTAGTACTAATTAGTACCAAAATATTAGAATTAGTACCCATCAGGATCGCGAGTTATAGCGTGTCCGATTCTGCCGGGCTACCATGTCGCTGGCCCGGCACTTTTGGAATTTCGAGTTGAAACTTTCACAAAAATTAGTACCTAATTAGTACCAATTAGTACCAAAATATTAGAATTAGTACCCATCAGGATCACGAGTTATAGCGTATTCGTTCTTCCGGGCCAGCGACAATCAGGTCGCTTCCGAGCCCGACGCTTTGGAATTTTGAGTTGAAACTTTCACAAAAATTAGTACCTAATTAGTACTAATTAGTACCAAAATATTAGAATTAGTACCCATCAGGATCGCGAGTTATAGCGTGTCCGATTCAGCCGGGCTACCATGTCGCTGGCCCGGCACTTTTGTAATTTCGAGTTGAAACTTTCACAAAAATTAGTACCTAATTAGTACTAATTAGTACCAAAATATTAGAATTAGTACCCATCAGGATCACGAGTTATAGCGTATTCGATTCTTCCTGGCCAGCGACAATCAGGTCGCTTCCGAGCCTGACGCTTTGGAATTTCGAGTTGAAACTTTCACAAAAATTAGTACCTAATTAGTACTAATTAGTACCAAAATATTAGAATTAGTACCCATCAGGATCGCGAGTTATAGCGTGTCCGATTCTGCCTGGCTACCATGTCGCTGGCCCGGCACTTTTGGAATTTCGAGATGAAACTTTCACAAAAATTAGTACCTAATTAGTACCAATTAGTACCAAAATATTAGAATTAGTACCCATCAGGATCGCGAGTTATAGCGTGTCCGATTCAGCCGGGCTACCATGTCGCTGGCCCGGCACTTTTGTAATTTCGAGTTGAAACTTTCACAAAAATTAGTACCTAATTAGTACCAATTAGTACCAAAATATTAGAATTAGTACCCATCAGGATCACGAGTTATAGCGTATTCGTTTCAATCTTTCCTTTGGACCCAAGAGTAGATCGTTGTGGTTTTGAGTCTTTGACCCACGAAGCTATCAACGTGTTCTATTCTGAGTCTGAATTAATGCTTGTTTATACAGATGGCGCTTCCATGGAAAACTGTATGTATGTAGGAGCAGAGGTTTTATGTCAGCGTTTCTCATTGACCAACTAGAAAACACTGGCCCCCTTTTCCGGTGGGCGGGTGGGTGAGGGGATGGGTAACGTTGGAACATGAACTCCAGAAAAGGGGAAAGTTAAGGCTGCTATGTAAAAAAAAATAAATAAATAAATAAATAAATCGCTGTTCGGACCTTGTTTCTTAATCTGGTAGTGGGCGGAGAAGAGTTGACAGTTGGAGAATTCCCCCCCCCCCCTGGATGGATTTTAATGAATCTCGCCATAGGGGCTGAAGATGCTACAACAATTTTCCCCTTTCCTGATAAGACAGTCAACTGATAACGTTTAGAAGTGGCGAAAATTCAAAGCGCGGCCTGCTTTAAGTCTGATGAGAAGTTTTTACAAGACTCTAGTCGTAGCCTACGATCGGCCCTGCTCGAAGTTTAAAAGTAAAATTTAGACAGACTTTCACAAAATTACCGATAAATTATATATATATATATATATATATATATATATATATATATATATATATATATATATATATATGAACTTAAAAAGCTTTTGGGAATGCACAACTCTTAAAAAGTCATTTAAATGGGCATTTAATAAACATTACACTATAAAATGTTGATTTAAAAAAAATTTCATTTTATAATAAAACCCATCATTTTTCTATTTCTAATTTTATGTTAAGAGTTTAAAAATAATATTTTGGTAAGACATTTGGATCAGATAGGAATGACGGAATGGAGCATTTTAACACGACATTATCTGTTTTTATGTGTGCTTTTTGACTGGTTTGCAGGGTAAACTACATATACTACTGTGATCAAAAAGTTTCCGGAATGCTTCATTTAAAATACGTATATAATAGATATGGTCTGCAAGCTTTTATCAAACATTTTTACGACTTCTATAAACATCTGGCAATAGTCAGTAATTTATTTAATTTTATCTTCCAAAAATAAAATTACTTTTAATTGTGGTACTAACGAAAATTTTTGCGGTACTAATCGGTACTAACGAAGTACTAACGAATGACACTAGTGAAATTCCAGAATTGCATAGGTGCGGGGCTGGTGAAATGCTGGCCCCGCAATAAAAAATTGCAATAAATTTATTTTAAATGCGGTACTAACGAAAATTTTTGCGGTACTAACCGGTGCTAACGAAGTACTAACGAATGGGATATGTTTGGATTAAAATTTGCTTAGGTGCGGGGATCCCTGCTTGTTTTATTAGATGTGACATCGCACATGTAATAAAAAATATAACATGTAATGACTTACGCCCCTTTCACACTCGGAATTCCTGAGAGAGCCTAACGGCAAGACGTCCATTATCAATCTACCGTATTCATCGGTGACAGTCGCTTTGTCACCAAGTTGTGGCAGACGACGCGTCGCCATCGGACAATTAGGAAGCCGTCTTCTGTAAGAAATCCCCCTGCTTGCAGACAAAGCCTGTCCCGAGGATAATCACCTAGCCTTTTAGCGGAAGACGCGGAATGGTCTGAAGACGGTCTACAAAAAGAGTTCAAAGGGAGCTCGCTTCAACCACCCACAGAGATTTGTGAGGATATATACAGAGCCTATCTACAGAATATAGAACAACAGTGGCTCCCAGAAGTCTACAACAAGACTCAGAATCGGGTTCTCCACCAATCCCACTCCTTCCCCAGAGCCTATCTACAGAATATAGATCAGTCCAAACCAAAACACCTGAAAAACATGAACTAATTTTTAAACCTCCAGAATATATTACAAATGACGTGTGTCCGGAATGTTCAAAAGGACAATATCCAGGAGGTGCTCACAAGTGCATCAAATGCAAAAACCCAGTGCACATAATTTATAGCACATGCTCACGCCCAATTGACAGTGACGAAGGTTATAGCCAAAAACACATTTGCATAAAGTGTTACATAGGTACAGCATCTGAGGATGTCGTGAGAGAAAATTGGCGAAACCGAGGCTACACACCAATAAAAGAAAATGCTCAAAGACAAGGACCAGTGAAAAGACCAACTGACGATAGTGACGAAAATAACAAAAAACGAAAATTTAGAAGTATTAGATCATACTTAGTCCGCCAGCCAGATTTGTCTAATTTAGAAGTTTCAAACAAGGGGCCAAGAGGAGTTGGTCTGTTGAAGAATGGAAATAGAGCCTCTGAGTTAAAAGCAGTCGCTTACAAAGGCAAAACAGTGTCAAAGGTTACGTTGATAAACACTTGTGCCTTCGATAGTTTTGCCCAAGTTGTTTCTTGCGCTTACAATGACAGCCCTGCATTGAAAGAGTTAATTGAATCAAAAAATGATAACACATCTTCAGACAAATTTCTTAGCTTCTGCAAAGTTTTAGCTAACAAAGGTGTGACCTCTCAGACCTATAAACATAGATTAGAACTTCTAATGACAGCTTTTCCGAACTTGGAAGCATGCCCAGGAGAACTAAGTATGTTAAACACTGAGAGCACAGCGGCAGAAATGGTAGGCAAAATGACAGAAAAGTATCCAAGCATCAATGATGTGTCGTTTTGTCCAAGTTGCGAAACTCTTCAGCAACAAAGAACATCATGTCTCGCAATTACAATGCCAGCTACTGGCTTTTATGGTCTACCCAGCTGGATTGAAGAAATACTCCAGAGTCAGCAAGTGAAGTTCGACAATCCTAATTGTAGCGAAGGAGAAAAAACAATCACCAGAAAGCCTTCTAGCATGTGGTTGTTCATTGAACTAATAAATATTTTTGAAGGAACCTCTGAAAACTCATCGACGAATTTAGAAAAACTCAACAGGGATATACTGACTGAAATAGAGGTACGTTAAATTTGAAAATGTATATAAGTTAGTGTTTGGCCTACTGTGCTGGGTTATGCACGGAACATATGTCTCAATAACACCCCAATTAGAAAAAAATTCAAATAAGTTCTAATGTATATAATTGTCGTTATCTATATAACTATATAGACCTGGAGCCAGGGCCGAAAAGCATATATCCTTCTTGACATCAGCTTCCGGTTTACACACAATCAATCACATCAAATTTTCAAACAAGAGGTTATCAACTTCTATTTCTCAAGCTAATCTTTAAATGAAGATAAATAAACTGAAGGAGGTAGCACACTTGTCTAGAAAACCAGATTGGGTTGAAATCTTGGATATAATACCAGCTTTTTGAATATATTCACCCAATTAAAAAATTTTAAAAAAAACTTATTTAAATAAATATTGACATCCGTGACTTAATTACTTCTTTTTTTCCAGATAACCCAATGTGATTTACCTCTTTTTATTCCAGTATCTGGGATTCAGTACCAATTGAGAGGATTCATTGGATTCAGTGGACGCCGAACAAGCGTAAGCAGTGTAGGACATTATACAGTTACAGTGAGATGAGTCAATGAATTGTGGGAATTGTATGATGACACCAAAGACAAAAAAAAAGAAGTCTGATATCACCTTCGAATAAAACAACGTGTCAAATTTTAATATATACGATTTGATCATTTTGATGATCAGATATTCAATTTTATGGTAATTTAGTTGAAATTACCATTGAATTACCTATGGAAATTCATAGGAGTTTATTGTTAGTTATATAGCCGGTAAGAGCCGAACCTTAAAATATAATTCTCTCAAACTAAAGGAAACCTCTCGTTTTGATTTTCCGTCTATTTGTTCACTTTATTTTTATCGAATCAATTCTTCGAGGCTTTAAAGGGAAATGCGACGATCATTGAAGTGAAATGACTTTTACCACAGAAGATTCAATTTTTTAAGGGACACTGTTTAAACAATTGATTTTACATCACCAATTTACTAATATCGCTTCTTGTGCTGTAATATTGCTTATTTCCACTGTCATAGTTTTAAATAATCGAGTTTTAATTTTTGAAACAGTCATGATCATTGTTCAAGCATTATCTCCAATAACTCAGGGAGCAACGGTGGTAACAACATATTTTGAATAAAACATTTCTGGTCAAAAATGAAATTGCCCGGACGTATTTTTTATTTTTACTTTCCTGTTAAGAAGCATTGATTTTTAAGAAATTAAAAAAAACGCGAGTTACTAAATTGTGTTTTTGTTTGTCTTACTCTTACTCATATTATGCATTGTCTGCATATGCTTGCTGCATTCTCTGATTGTTACTCTATTTTGTGTATCCCATATCACATGTACTTATAACTAAATATTATATCTGCTCTGGTGTCCTATTGCAATTGGCAATTCTGGCTCTGTAATATACTTTCGAACACTTTGATTTATGCAATTGTCTTCTAATAAAGATAATTTTGTTTAAAAAAAAAAAATAAATAAAAAAAAAATCGGACGACATCATATCATAGATCGTAGCTTGGTGGTTGCCTAAGGGATATTTCCCGCAGGTTAACTAACTAAAAGGTGGGGTATATAACTTTAAGAGGTGTTATAATTGGGGCTCCGGCTCCTGAATGCTCTGGTGCGTGTTACGCTGCGGCTGACTTGCGTTGACTAGACATTAGGGTGGAACGAAAGAAACTTTTTTTTGAATTTTTCAATATGCTCTAGATTTCAAAAGTTGCCTTTTAACAAAATAAAGACGGAAATTAAATATTAGCGTAATTAGTGCATGTTTTCAGTTAGCGCAAGAAGGGCAAACTTTTGGTTTTTATTAAATTTTTGACAAATTTCGCAATTATTTTGAAATTGAATACACTTGTAGTACAAAAAAGCAGCAAAATATGTAATTTAAACATTCTTTTTAGTCAGGAGACCTGCTAAACTGATTATATAATACGTTTTACTTCATAAAAATAGTACACATAAAGGCACTGATTGTTACTCTATTTTGTGTATCCCATATCACATGTACTTATAACTAAATATTACATCTGCTCTGGTGTCCTATTGCAATTGACAATTCTGGCTCTGTAATATACTTTCGAACACTTTGATTTATGCAATTGTCTTCTAATAAAGATAATTTTGTTTAAAAAAAATAAATAATAAAAAAAAAATCGGACGACATCATATCATAGATACTCGGACATCACGGTGGAACGAAATTGACTAGACATTAGGGTGGAACGAAAGAAACTTTTTTTTGAATTTTTCAATATGCTCTAGATTTCAAAAGTTGCCTTTTAACAAAATAAAGACGGAAATTAAATATTAGCGTAATTAGTGCATGTTTTCAGTTAGCGCAAGAAGGGCAAACTTTTGGTTTTTATTAAATTTTTGACAAATTTCGCAATTATTTTGAAATTGAATACACTTGTAGTACAAAAAAGCAGCAAAATATGTAATTTAAACATTCTTTTTAGTCAGGAGACCTGCTAAACTGATTATATAATACGTTTTACTTCATAAAAATAGTACACATAAAGGCACTGATTGTTACTCTATTTTGTGTATCCCATATCACATGTACTTATAACTAAATATTACATCTGCTCTGGTGTCCTATTGCAATTGACAATTCTGGCTCTGTAATATACTTTCGAACACTTTGATTTATGCAATTGTCTTCTAATAAAGATAATTTTGTTTAAAAAAAATAAATAATAAAAAAAAAATCGGACGACATCATATCATAGATACTCGGACATCACGGTGGAACGAAATTTTTTTTTTCAGAATTTCAATATGCTCTAGTTTTCAAAAGTTGTCTTTTAAAATTAAAATTAAGAATATAAAATATTTTTGCTCTACTAAAATATTTTCAAGTGCCGCAAAGGGCTTCAAAACGGATATTTTTATGAAAAAGTGATTATATTAGTATTTTTTGTTAATTTCTTTTATAGTATATTAAAATAATGTATATTTTCTGTAAATAAAATATTCAAAATATGATATTTTGACAGAAAACTCGCATATTCTAAGTATTTCTAATTTTTAGATGCCATAACAGAACAACTGATTTTGTGGAATTTCGCGATTTTCATGATATTAATTTTACAGTAGCATATTCTTATAATACACATTAGAATGAACGAAAAACAATTTTTAATTGAAGGAAACTTAGTTAAAATAAACAAATCACACTTAATTAGAAAAATATTAATGTAATGTCTATAAAGGCAAAACGTTATTTTGAAAAAAATATTCATGCTTTTCAAAAGTCCATAGTAATCACACATGGTTTCCATTACTTATTTCACTGATACATTGAATTGTTTTATTGTTTCAAATTTTGGCATTATCTTTTGAGAATGTATTTTTGTTTTTATCAATGCATCTCATGCAGAAGTACCACGAACGGACAAGGATGACACGGTAACGAATTTAACAATCCTTTCTACTACTTGTGTGTGACATGGAATGTTGTTGAAGTCAATAATTTAAATGAACTGTCCCTACGTCACCTATTTTGTTTCCTAAATGGAAAAACTAAAGGTCCAAATGAATTTGGAGGAGAAATAGGTAAACAACTAGAAAACTGCTATGAACTTCCAGTGATTGAATTTTCACCTATTGAAAATAACATTCCATTACTAGAAATTAAGGATGATTTAAGTGTGAACCCAAAATATTTGTTAGAAATGCATAATGCAATCTCTGTTGGAAAGTGCTCTTTTGATTTGTCCATGAGAAAACCAGGAAAATTTTGTCATTCACGATGGCTTACATTAGCAAACCGAATTCTTCGCTTGTATGTGGGAACAGAATTTCCTGCAAAAAATCTCCGAATACTGAGTACATTTTGAAAGTTTATGCACCAATTTGGTTTAACATAAAGTTGAAACCATCTTGTATCCGTGGATCGAAGCACTTGTGGAAACTTGTAAGCTATTCACGTTATCTCAATCAGACACTTAAAAGTGTAATTGACCCTGTCATTCAAAGAAATGCATACTTTGCCGCTTCTGAAAATCTCCTCCTTTGTATGATATTAGACGATCGCAGTCAAGTAAGAGAGCTTGGATTACGCCGGATTCTAAAAGCAAGGGCGGAAAATGAAGGAGGCATCAGAAAGAATTTAGATCAACGTATAAACTTTGATGCCAAAGTTTATATTGATATGATTTAATGGAATGGTATTAAAGTAACAGAACCTCCTATGATGAGGCATTTTTCTGATTTCAAACTAAAACAGTATATAAAGGAAGCAAAAGAATCTGATCACGAGAAACAAATTATTGACTTCAACAACGTTCCATGTCACACACAAGTAGTAGAAAGGATTGTTAAATTAGTTACCGTGTCATCCTTGTCCGTTCGTGGTACTTCTGCAAGAGATGCATTGATAAAAACAAAAATACATTCTCAAAAGATAATGCCAAAATTTGAAACAATAAAACAATTCAATGTGTCAGTGAAATAAATAATGGAAACCATGTGTGATTACTATGGACTTTTGAAAAGCATGAATATTTTTTTCAAAATAACGTTTTGCCTTTATAGACATTACATTAATATTTTTCTAATTAAGTGTGATTTGTTCATTTTAACTAAGTTTCCTTCAATTAAAAATTGTTTTTCGTTCATTCCAATGTGTATTATAAGAATATGCTACTGTAAAATTAATATCATGAAAATCGCGAAATTCCACAAAATCAGTTGTTCTGTTATGGCATCTAAAAATTAGAAATACTTAGAATATGCGAGTTTTCTGTCAAAATATCATATTTTGAATATTTTATTTACAGAAAATATACATTATTTTAATATACTATAAAAGAAATTAACAAAAAATACAAATATAATCACTTTTTCATAAAAATATCCATTTTGAAGCCCTTTGCGGCACTTAAAAATATTTTAGTAGAGCAAAAAGATTTTATGTTCTTAATTTTAATTTTAAAAGACAACTTTTGAAAACTAGAGCATATTGAAATTCCGAAAATCAAATTTTCGTTCCACCGTGATGTCCGAGTGTCTTTTAAGTTCCTCGTCCTTAAGTGCCCTTATGTGTACTATTTTTATGAAGTAAATCGTATTTTAAAATCAGTTTAGCAGGTCTCCTGACTAAAAAGAATGTTTAAATTACATATTTTGTTACTTTTTTGTACTACAAGTGTATTCAATTTCAAAATAATTGCGAAATTTGTCAAAAATTTAATAAAAACCAAAAGTTTGCCCTTCTTGCGCTAACTGAAAACATGCACCAATTACGCTAATATTTAATTTTCGTCTTTATTTTGTTAAAAGGCAACTTTTGAAAACTAGAGCATATTGAAATTAAAAAAAAAGTTTTTTCGTTCCACCCTACTAGACATCACTGGTTTCGCGATCGTGCCGAGCGGGATTGTACCGAGCGATCGGTTGTCAGTACTTTCTGGATGCCTCACGGTACGACAGGTTAACCTTGTGATTTCTACATGTTCGGGACTCCAAATTGCCATTTATTTGAGAATGACCCATAAGTTATTTGACTCTCTTACACCAGTCATTTGCTGTGAGTTGCATTAACTCAGCCAGCGTCACTGTAGTCCGGCAGATTCGAATACGCTATAACTCGTGTCATGATGGGTACTAATTCTAATATTTTGGTACTAATTGGTACTAGTTAGGTACTAATTTTTGTGAAAGTTTCAACTCGAAATTCCAAAAGTGCCGGGCCAGAGACATGGTAGCACTATGCATCACAGGCGTAGCTACCGTGGAGAAGTTGGAGCGAACTGCTCCATGCGCACGAATCATGGGGGTGCAAAATTAGAAAGGGTGAAATAAATATTTGTGAAAACTTTTGTATAAAAAATTCGATCTGTCAGATTTTCTATGAAATATACAAAAAATAAATGAAATAATTTTTTAGATAAATAAAACAAAGCTTTTAATTATATTAGTATGCACTTGACTGAAATCATAACTTTGATTTCAGAAAATATTCATTATAAATTTAGCATTTTATATACCTATAAAAATGCATGATGATTGCTAAGAATGTTTGAAATCACTACTATAGGCATTTACTATACGTACTGTAAGTTGCGTTTTACAGCAAAAAAGTTACATGCATCTGGGGAATCCCACGAGCGCAAGTTAACATCCACGCAGAATCGAGGCAAATATTCGGGATTTTTTTAAAGCAAGCGTAGTATTTAGAGTTTCATATTCCCTTTCTTTATTTTGTGCAGTGTAAGGATTTGAAGTTGATTCTGGAATGAATGTGTTACATAATTTTTAAAACTTATTGAGTGCACTGGGGATTGTAATTTATTGTTCCGTTTAATTGACTTTGTAAAATTTATGACTATTTTACTAAATTACTTATATACAGTGTGCTTTTGGATTCAACGACGTATAATTTTAAAAGTAAATGGTTTGTTTATAAATTATTATGTTAATTGAGGTTGCAACATACAGAATAATATTTAGTTTTATAACGTAAGAAAATAAAATGGTTTTTAAAATTTATAAAAGTAATAAATAAAGAACTATCAACAATTAACAGATATATTTATATATATTCTGTTAACTAAATTCTGTTAATAAATATCATATATTTATTAACATTGTAGTTAGAGATGTAAAAAAAACTAAGTGGGGCTCAGTTTAAAAAACGAAGAATAGAAATGTCAGAAGCCGAAAAGGAAGTTTTAATGAAAGTTGCTAAAATATGAACTTTTTTAAAACAGTCGATTCAAATAATGCACTTGTTGAATTTTAATAGAAACAAATCGCAAGCTCAAGGCAATAATTCTCCAGACAAAACAGATGCAGATATTACGAATATTTCTGCGCCTGAAACAATTCAAACAGAAAGTGAAATTCTTCCACAACACATTTATATAGAAATAGACTCGTCTGACAAAGGAAAATTTTCGGAACAATTATTTTGATAATTGTGCAAAGTAAAATATTCGAACCTATTAATACAGTCTCGAAAATGCTGCATGGTACTCATGAAGATATATAGAAATCCGCTGAGATGCTTTCATCACTCCTAACCCAATTTCAGAACTTAGGGAATAATTGAGAGTTTGTTAAAAAACGATACCCTTGAGTTATCAGCTGTATGGATTATTAAACCTTGTTTTCCCCCCAAAAAATGCGTCTTGTGAAAAAATTCTTTGCTGAATTACAAGTAGATGAACTCATTGAAGAAAGTGAACGATGTTTCAAAGTCGAGGTGTTTTATAAAGTAATAGATTTAATAATTAATCAATTTACTATTAGATTTGAATCCGTTCGACAGTTGTGTACACTTTTTAAATGTTTATCACTTGAATATCTCGCCGCGTCACTTGATAAAAGTATTCTGGAAGGATCAGAATTGTTACAATCGGCATATCTTTTCAATATTTCACCTAATTTTGGACCTCGATTGATTCGATTTAAAATGTGCTTTTATATTCAATTATAACAAATTACTTTAATACTCGAAATTGCTAAACTACTTTTAATTCACACCGCAGACTCAAGTAGCTTCTTTGACATAATTACAGCTTGCCTGATATTTTCACTTTACCGGTGACGACGACGACAGCAGAAATAAGTTTTTCAAAGCTAAAATTAATCAAAACATTTTAGAAGCATCATGTCACAACACCGTCTTAACTCTTTGACCAGTATATAAATTGAAAAGAACGCAATTCCCGAACTCCCTGGCTGACACAACGGGGAAGACCGCTTGTTTACGAGTGGTGGGAGGAGTCGAATTGGCTGAGAATCCCCCCTCCCCGCAACAGGAATGACACTTTGAACGACCCCCTCCCAACAGGGCCCCTTTTGTAAGAAGACACTCAAGTAGAACAGCTGGGTGTCGGATACCGATGTTTATTTCAACTGTTATCTACAGCTCTAGGACCCAATAATCCAAACGTTCTGTTCGAAACGAAAACGAAAGCATCTCAATCGAAGGTTCGGGCTTCGAGTTGGGCACGAATTTTTAATAAATGCATCCTCTAAGGCAGGGTTCGGAAATCTTTTTTGGTTCCGGGTCAAATTCAACCAAAATGTGTGTATTAAAAAAACGTTTCGAGTCAGTGGTATTATAATTTTAAAACAGTCTTTTTTGGTGAATAACAAAAATTTTCTTGAGAAGATAATGTCAATACGATTTAAACATTCAACATAAAAATTAAAATTCTAATTCTAATTATTATTTGACTCTCTTACACCAGTCATTTGCTGTGAGTTGCATTAACTCAGCCAGCGTCACTGTAGCCCGGCAGATTCAAATACGCTATAACTCGTGGTCATGATGGGTACTAATTCTAATATTTTGGTACTAATTGGTACTAATTAGGTACTAATTTTTGTGAAAGTTTCAACTCGAAATTACAAAAGTGCCGGGCCAGCGACATGGTAGCCCGGCAGAATCGGACACGCTATAACTCGCGATCCTGATGGGTACTAATTCTAATATTTTGGTACTAATTAGTACTAATTATTTACTAATTTTTGTGAAAGTTTCAACTCGAAATTCCAAAGCGTCGGGCTCGGAAGCGACCTGATTGTCGCTGGTCCGGAAGAATCGAATACGCTGTAACTCGTGATCCTGATGAGTACTAATTCTAATATTTTGGTACTAATTGGTACTAATTAGGTACTAATTTTTGTGAAAGTTTCATCTCGAAATTCCAAAAGTGCCGGGCCAGCGACATGGTAGCCAGGCAGAATCGGACACGCTATAACTCGCGATCCTGATGGGTACTAATTCTAATATATTGGTACTAATTAGTACTAATTAGGTACTAATTTTTGTGAAAGTTTCAACTCGAAATTCCAAAGCGTCGGGCTCGGAAGCGACCTGATTGTCGCTGGCCAGGAAGAATCGAATACGCTATAACTCGTGATCCTTATGGGTACTAATTCTAATATTTTGGTACTAATTGGTACTAATTAGGTACTAATTTTCGTGAAAGTTTCATCTCGAAATTCCAAAAGTGCCGGGCCAGCGACATGGTAGCCAGGCAGAATCGGACACGCTATAACTCGCGATCCTGATGGGTACTAATTCTAATATATTGGTACTAATTAGTACTAATTAGGTACTAATTTTTGTGAAAGTTTCAACTCGAAATTCCAAAGCGTCGGGCTCGGAAGCGACCTGATTGTCGCTGGCCAGGAAGAATCGAATACGCTATAACTCGTGATCCTTATGGGTACTAATTCTAATATTTTGGTACTAATTGGTACTAATTAGGTACTAATTTTTGTGAAAGTTTCAACTCGAAATTACAAAAGTGCCGGGCCAGCGACATGGTAGCCCGGTTGAATCGGACACGCTATAACTCGCGATCCTGATGGGTACTAATTCTAATATTTTGGTACTAATTAGTACTAATTAGGTACTAATTTTTGTGAAAGTTTCAACTCAAAATTCCAAAGCGTCGGGCTCGGAAGCGACCTGATTGTCGCTGGCCCGGAAGAACGAATACGCTATAACTCGTGATCCTGATGGGTACTAATTCTAATATTTTGGTACTAATTGGTACTAATTAGGTACTAATTTTTGTGAAAGTTTCAACTTGAAATTCCAAAAGTGCCGGGCTACCATGTCGCTGGCCCGGCAGAATCGGACACGCTATAACTCGCGATCCTGATGGGTACTAATTCTAATATTTTGGTACTAATTGGTACTAATTAGGTACTAATTTTTGTGAAAGTTTCAACTCGAAATTCCAAAAGTGCCGGGCCAGCGACATGGACCTAATTAAATCGTGTCAGGAGAACACATTAACAACTTCATTGAGGGGACTAGATACCCAAAAAATTTATTTTGTATTTTTGCCAGGGCCGTACAAAAAATTGCAAATATGAAAGTTTGATATTTTTAATGTGTCATTCAATGTATATATTATAGTAAAAAAATTGTAATTTATCAAGATATAAAATATTTTAATCAAGCATTCATAAGGGATTATTTTCTATTAAATTGAGGATTTTGACACATTTAAATTATTTTATGTTAATTATTTAAATTTATTTAAAAAATTCTTCAAATGTTTTCAAATATCTTGAAAATTTACAAACACAATAAAATATTTACCATAGTTATAAATAATACTCATATTTAGGTATTAAAAATAGGTGTAAATGTTTATTCCATTGAAATTAACTAACACATTAAATATACACTCATGGACAAAAAAAATTAGCGCACCAAGAAATAATTGCGGGATCGTAACGAAACTTGCAATGAAGGTACATGTCGGGGGGAGATGCAAATGATTAGAAATGCAGCGTGATTGCGCAATACGTATAGCCGGTAGAGGGCGTTGAACATCGTACTCTGTGGAGTATAAAACAGGTAACCAAAGCTTGTTTGAGTGTGCTGAATCATTTACAAAGGAAGAGCTGAGATAGACATGCCATTACGCCGTGTTCGAAGACAATATAAGCAGTTGTCGTAGTTTGAGAGAGGGAGAATCGTCGGGATGATGGAAGCTGGGTGGTCAGCTAGGCGAGTAGCTCGTCAATTAGGCCGCTCTGATTGTGTTGTGAGGAGGTGTTGGGACCAGTGGACCCGAGAGATGTCATGTACACGAAGACCAGGCTCGGGACGCCCTCGACAGACCAGTCGTCGAGAAGACCACCACATCGTAAGAAATGCACGCGTACAGCCAACTGCTTCATCGGCCGCCATCCAGGCACAGGTAGCACCTTCACTAGGGGCCTCTGTGTCTTCTCGAACCATACGAAGGCGCCTGGCTGAAGGACAGTTGGTTTCGCGGCGCCCATTACGTGTGCTGCCCTTGACGCCCACCCATCGACGCCTCCGTTTGGAGTTTTGCCGCGCACGAGGAAACTGGACTGCAGCGGAATGGAACCAGGTCGTCTTTAGCGACGAATCCAGATTCAATCTCGGCAGTGATGACAATCGTGTTCGTGTGTGGAGAGCCCGTGGTGACCGCTTCAATCCTGCCTTTGCTGTACAGCGACACATCGCTCCCACAGCTGGTGTGATGTATAGGGTGCCATTGCCTACAATACACGGTCACCCCTAGTATTGTTCCGTGGCACCATGACAGCCCAGCGGTATGTTCATGAAATCCTGCAACCACATGTGTTGCCACTCATGCAGCGGCTCCCAGGAGCCATTTTTCAACAAGACAATGCTCGGCCTGATACGGCAAGGGTGTCACAAGACTGTCTCCACACTGTTACTACCCTTCCTTGGCCTGCCCGATCCCCAGATTTGTCTCCAATCGAGCATATCTGGGATCATTTGGGACGACGAGTTGGGCATCCCACGAGTTTGAACGAATTAGAGGCAAGGTTACAGCAAATATGGAACGAAATGTCTCAAGACATCATACAGAACTTGTATGACTCAATGCCCGATCGTATCGCATCGTGCATTCGCGCTAGAGGGGGTCCAACGGAGTATTAACTCCTCCGTTCTTTTGCCTTTTTCTCTGAAATAAATTATCCTTTTTCTTTGATATAAGTAAATGATAAGAAAATCAAAGTAGTCATTACGTATGTAAAATTTCGTTTCATTTTGACGACTCCTTCTTGGTGCGCTAATTTTTTTGTCCATGAGTGTATTTTTGGATATTGACAAAACATGTATTCTCTTTGACATGATTATTTTGATTTCAATATTTTACACATAGTATATAATTTAAGAATCATTTAATGAAACTCATTCCTAAAATCGGGGTCAACTAAAAGTGGCCCCGAAGAAAAATTGCTTTGGGTCAGTTCATTTGAAACCTACTATAAAAGATAACTATAACAATTTGCGGGCAAAAAAACCCACACAATTAATTTTACATCGGAGCCACTTTTAGTTGCCGCACCCTGCAGAAGTAATAAAATGTTACAAAATAATAAAATTGCATTGTTACAAAAATAAATAAAATAAAACTTACTTTCTGTTTGGATTTACCATTCAAACTCCTAATTCCATCCTTAAATTTGTGTTTGAATTTTAAATAATTTAAATATCAATGAACTATATACAATTTTTATTTAAAATAGTTACATTAGCCAATTTTTGACGGATGGCTGACTAGCAGTAGATGAAGGGGGGGGGGGGGTTATTGGGGATGGCTGCCTTCATTTGTACTGCCTTCATCTCCATCTCGTTTACTATATCGAATTTTTTTTTTAGTTTTCACAATTAGTTCAGGGGGAAACCCTAGAACAGTTTTGCCCATTGTGGTAAAAAACGCCATATCAACGTTATTTTCTTCCTCTCGTTTAGCGGGACTTCGAGAAGTCCACTTAAAATACTATTCCTTTGTTCACTTAAAATACTATTCCTTTGTTCACGATTCTTCTTAATTTCATCTATTAATGCATCTTTACGCGTACTACTTTTACTTTTGCTTTCAATTTTTCTTTTCGCTTTTTCAATTTCTTCCTCACTCTCTTTTGAATCCTCCCTGCATTCTGGAGGAGCAGGTTCCTCGGGAAAACTCGAAATAGTTCTGAAAATTAATTATCAATACATTAATTATATGCCGAATTGAATTCTTTCAAATAATGTATGCCTCAAAGTGTATGGATTATCAAGTCATCCTTTCGTCATTACTGTTAAAAATGCGGAGAAATACTTACGGTCTTTCCCGAAAGCTATCGTCCAGGAACCTTAGACTTTCATTATTATAATACTTTGATTTAGGGGGAGCAGCCGATGCAGTACATAATTTTTTCTTGCTCTTCCGGTAACCATCTCTGATATTCTTCCATTTAGACTTGCAGTCTTTTACTGTTAAAGGAATTACGAATAAAATCAATAATGGGATTTATCAATATAACAATTATTACATTGTCACTCATGAATATTACAACATGCATATAAATGAAAGAGTATTTGATTATCATAGAAACATAGGTATAATAAATACTAAGTAAGTTATTGATATCGTCTCTTAGTGAATATTTGCTACGTTTCCTAATTATTTTCAGAAGAAATAATTAATGCATTAAATATTAATCTCATAAAGATTATAAAAAGATAGAAAAAGTAATTTCTTGTGAAATTATTATTGATATTGTTATCAATTTATTCAGATAATAAATTTGTCATATGAATTAAACATTGCATCTAAATTAAATTTTATTAATTTTTTTTCTTATTATTTTAAAGATCGATCAAAACAGGAAAATAAAAACTAATGATTTATATCACTATGATTTAAATATGTGAAATAAAATTAAATGGTACTTACCATCTATTTTTAACTTTGAAGAAATTTCTTTCCAAATGCTCTCTCGAACAGTTAAATCTTTATATTTTTGATCCTCTTTAATGTAGAGTGCAGGATGTTCTCTTAAGTCTAAGTTTTTCTTCGGAGAAAACATTCATTGCTTCCCATCTTCCCTTGCGACTGGTAGCGCGCTGTCCAGGACGAGTCGACGGCGTGCTACCACCGCAGTCACGTCGTGACGTCACGGCGTCATTCGCCCGCTTTGGAAACCACCCCCGAAGAAATGCATGCTATGGAATGGAGAGGGGGAGATTCCGCACCGCTGAGGTCATATATCACCTCGAGGAGCGGAGGCGCTCGCCACCGACGTCGCTCTTGGAAACCAGGGCTTTACGAGAATTATATTTTTCGTGTTGTAAAGATCCGATTACTATATAACCAAACTTAGTGTTCTGTAACATTCAATTTCCATCTTCCGTGTAAATTCTTTCACTTTCAAAATTTCAAAAAATAGTTCATTTCCGACCAAGAAACCAATCTGGCTGGGTAAATAAAAACTTGGATCTGCTAGTTCCACATAATTAGGAAATTTAACACTTGATATATCTAGTTTTGCTACTGCGAAAATTTCAGTTATTGTAGGAACCAATATGCAATCTATATTCTCCGAAAATGTCTCTCTTTTGTTAGAAATATTAGCATTTACTTTAGCCTTAACTGAATCAATTGAGTTGTTTATTCCTGAGATTGAAGTTTTAATATTCTCTTTTTTTAACCCCAAAATTTCTGCACAACGCCTAGTAATGAGATTTATTTCGCTTCCATTGTCCAACAAGCCTTTAAATTTGCACCTTTGACCGTATTTATTTTTAACGTAAATAACCACAGTATTTAATAAAACACTTTCATTCTGCGGAAGTGCAGCATTTGCTTTTTCATTTTTTGAAAGCTTGGAACTAAGCAAAACACTCCTCATTTCAGCGCCATTTTGTTTATTTGAATCATCGCTTTTAATGTTCTGAGGCAATGTGTTACGATTTCCATGTATTTCTTTCATTTCATCGAATAAGTGCAATAATGCATGGTGTTTCTTTTTACAAATACTACAAAAGTATTTCGATTTACATTTAGAGACAGTATGGAAATTTAAACAGTTATAGCATAACTTTTGATTTTTAACGAATTCGTATCTGCTTGAGACCTTTATATTTTGAAATTGTGAGCATTTATGTAAAGGGTGTGGGTTTTTACATGAAACACAAAGTTTTAAATGCTCCTTGGAATTAATCATGAAAGTTTTGGAACGATTTGAGATATTTGAAACGTTTTTAGGGCTGGACTTAACCGAAAAATTTCTGTTTAAGCCTTCTAACATGAAACTTCGCGTTTCTAAGAAATTTAAAAATTCGTCAAGTGATGGCACTTCTTTAGAATTCAGAGATAACTCGATTTGTTTTCTAGTTTCTCTGTCCAATTTACTTGTAATAACATTTATCAACATAATATTTGAAAGATTGCTTCTTTTATATTCTAAAACGCTCAAGGCTCGTAAGTTTCGATTTATACAATCTAACAAATTGCGTAATTCTTTTGGCGATTCATGCGTGATTTTCTCGAAATTTATCAGAGCTTGGATATGTACGTCGACTAACATTCTTGTGTTCTGATAGCGTTCATCTAATGCATTAAACAGAGACTTATAAGTGTCATCTAGAGTTTCTAGTTGTTTTGCTTCACCCTTTAGTGCTGCGCGTAAATAATATAGTTTTTGCGTTTCTGATAAGACAACCATTTTTATCAATTAAATTAGAAAATTGGAGTTTAAACTGACTCCAGTCCTCGTATTTTCCTGAAAACTGTGGAAGCGGAATTTCTGGGAGCTTAACATTCAATGATGAAGTTAGCAGATCAGCATTATTTATTTTAATATGATCATTTTCAAGTTTATTACTTGCATACAGTTTACTATTGAGGCAATTTAGGCTTACCTCTAGTTCTTCCAGTCTCGAATCTAAATCATTAAGTTCTTTTTCGATTTCTGCTAAATTCGTATCCTCGGGTAAATCATAATATTCACTGCGCAAATCTTCGGTTTTATCTTGGAAGCCTTCTAACATTCGTTAGTTTCAATTGGAGCTCTATGCTCTTTATCACTGCTTTTAAAGTTTTGCAGGAAGTTTTCGATCTGCGTTACTTTTCCTTTCAAACTTGATTTGTCTCTTTAAAGCGGTAAATTTCTCCATAGTTACCCGAAAAGTTCCACCTCCGGGTCGATAGGAAAGTGGACTGAAGTAAATAATTTTATTGAAAGCGGTGCCGCAACATGGGCTTGAAAAATGGCCGCTGAAAAGCGACGCGACCTACTCATTTAAGAACAAGTTTCCCACTAGAGCGTTTTTTCATACAACCAAAAGGTGGCGCTACTATCGCCGGAAATTGCCGTGATCAGTACGGAACACTCAGTAACAGTTCTCGGCGTCCTTGCTTTTAAAGTTGAACTATCAACATGGAAATAAAGCCCGTGATCGTGATAATTTAAGACAAACAACATTGGATTTGTATAATTTATCTGAAATCATTTTTCAAAATAAAGTAATGCATGCACAAATTGTCATGTGAAAAATCGTGACTTTATTTCGAAGTTGAAATATATAAATAATAAAACACACAAAAATAATTTTATTTGTTTAATGTAGCATAGAAAAAGTAAAATTTTAAAAACATATGACATCACTTTACATTTAAACACTTCAAAACAGGCATAATAAATGAAAATTTATATATTAAGAATATATATATATATATCAAATAATGTTTAATAACAAAATCAATGGTATAGTGGAAAGCATCATTGTAGTTCAAGAGGTCAGGACACTCCTCTTCAATTAAAAATCAAATTTTATATCACAAAATCTGGCACCAGTCAATGTCACACAAGACTGCTAGGTTTATATAATAAAAAGGGAACTAGTAAAATAACAACCAAAGTCATATCAATAAAAAGTGGTAATAAAACGTAACTAGGCACTGTTTGTATCCATACAAGCATTCACAAAGAATTTTATCTGACAACTGACTAGCAACAATCAACAAAACATTGACAGAAAAAATAGAATTAAATGTATACAAGAAAAAAGTATAATATAAATAACTTTAAAAGAAAACATCTTTTTAAAGTAGGAGTTAGAAATGTGGCTTCAATAGCACACGGAAGGAAAGCAAAATTAAAACTCTTACAAACAAAAATTTATTTAAACACATAATGTAAATAGTAATATAATAACAAAATGAAACACTTTAAAATAAACATCAAATAAGCTCTAACGAAAAACGTTAATTAAGAATGATAACAAAGAGCAACATTTACAGAGAAATTATTTTATTTGAAATAGTTCTAGAATCGTAGAATTCTGCTTGTCGAAATATTTGTGGATATTTCTTCAGAGAAAGAAAATACAAACCAGAAAACTGTGTTCTGAGAAAATGTACTATTTATTTATTAAAGTTTTGATGGAATACCAATAAAAAAATATGAAATTCTAAAGATACAGGACAAGCTACTGATTGATACATGTCGCATAGAAATCAATTTTATAAGGTCTCAGTAAACTTTACCTTATAATTCTCGTTTTTTATATCAGTTAGTCTTTATTCAATGGAAAGGAATAACTATCATGAGTACCTAACATGAATTCTATGAATGACTAAATCTAATATTTATAAATGTCTCCAGAGGAAAAAAAAAAAATTCCAAATAATTGACAGATTTATGAACATTGTGCTAGAAGTAATGGAAAATTAAATACAATGATTCAAAGGAAACATTTGTCTCTTGCTTTCTAAGATTTAAAAGAGAGGTGCACCTTCCAATTGCTCTGACTGGGTAGTAGTTTGTATGCTTCGAGATTTGTAGAAACAAAGACTAATCTGTACACCACCACTTATTAGGCTTTCATGGAAAACACATAATGGGAAATGAAAAAACGTTACCTCTTTCAACACACCAATGGAACACGTGAAATGTCAAAGTTGGAGACATCACAACAAGCAGCAACTGGACTGTTTTCAGTTGGTGTGGGTAGATCCACAAAATTAAATATGAAAAAATGGCTCAATATATGAAATTTAGGGACCCCCTTTAAAATACCATAGTATTGACTTATTAAAGAAGTTAATCAATTTTAAAATGCAAACATGAAAAGGCTTGCAAATTCAGAAAAATTTATGTGCTAACATAAAAGGGGCTTTCAAAAAAAAAAAAAGCTCTTAAATAAATATATAAAATTTGAACTTAAATTTTTTTTAACCATGAAAAAGAAATTTCAGGTCAAAATTGCTTTATATGTCAAAACTCCATATATTATTTTGCCCTTAATATCGCTTTCAAAATTTATTTTTGAAAATTGGGACACATACCCCTGATTCCCTGCTCTACAGGCCACCTATTAGGCAGTGTTTTTCATTTATGATTGTAAATTCATGAGCACGCCAAAATTTTAGCATTTGTTTCCTGCATTTGTAAAAATAAAGTTAAATCTCTGAAGGAAAACTTGAACAATATATTGAAAAGTACATGCAATTTTCCCACATTTATAGAAAAATATAATTCTATACATCAGAAAAGCATCAATAAAAGAGAAAAGTAATGCAAATATCACACACCTGCACAAATTATCACATCAAAAATTCTTAACACGGTATAACCAAAGATACTTCCATTTCATAATTATTTTAAGACATGTTTAGCTATAAGTGAATACATATTAGCACATGACACATAAATAAACATTTAAATTACTAAATGTGTTCCAATTATAGATTTCAAAAATTAATGAAAGAATACTTGCTAATGAAACACAATTGATATAATTGTAATCAACACTCTAATTGCAAGAATTCAATATTTTACTGGATTTTTCTTTTACATCAAGTAGGAAATTTCCTTTATACCATTAGCAACTTTCAAAAACAATTCAACCAGATAATGAGCATGTATTACCATTCTCCCATTCATACTTTCTTTCTCTCATAATGCCTTCATTTCTGACTTCAGATTCTTAAAACTAGATAACTCCATCAAATTCATTTGAAGTCTCTTATGTCAAACAGCAATTACTTCCATTACTGTAATATAGCTACTTTAGGACTGTTGATGATTATTAGGCTAAAAATTCAGTATTTTGCATTAACATATAATGCATGTTAAACAAATTCTTTTGGTGAGGTACATAACATTTTCTTAAAAATGCCTTTTACAACACATTTTTTTACTTCTTTCTTGCATTAAGAGCCTTTTTTTTAATTGTCATTTCAGATTATTTTTGTCCTAAATAAGCCGAAAGAGTAAGATGAAAGGGACTATTCTGAGCAAGTCTTATAAACAGAAACAAAATTTTATAATACCTGAGTTTCTAGTAGTTTATATTAATTGGATTTTCTCCTGGAATGAGATTGCACATTTAAATAAACATCTGAGGTTAAGATAAATCTCAAAACTTTTTCAGAGAGAGAAATATTTATCATGCAGTTCAAATTTGTTCACTAAGTTTCAGGAATGCATTCTAGAACTTGCCAAGGTTCAGATAAACATCATTAATAAAAAGAAATGGATAACAGATCAAAGGACAGGACCATGCTAAAATAAATTCAAATTTTAAAGGATAATATCAAATGAATTGAATCATTAAACTTAATAACTATAATAATAAACACAATCCCTTATACTAAAAAAAAGAAAGAAAAATTCTATTAAATTACTCCAATCTTTTAAATGTCTTGTTTATTGTAATGTTTTTTAAAAACATGGTATTTATACCTGCAAAAACCATAGAAAATGAAAGATAATGCACTTTTTGGCAAACACTGCTAATTTATAAATAAGTAGTATACATATTTTATATATATATATATATATATATATATATATATATATATATATATATATAGAATGCATATTAAGCATTTCTTTTATTATCCCTTAGGCTGTTGAGTTTTCAAATCTCGGTTCTTCTCCCAAAGTTGGTTTTTTTTTTTTTTTTGGATCATGCACTGAAGGAATGTTTGAAAATGCATATTCAGTATAATTAAGTTCTTTAAATCAAAATAAATGGAACATATAATTTTTAAGAATGCATATATATATATTGACATAATCTTCAGATTATTTTGTTCAGAAATTTCTTATAGTATGGTATACTTTAAAGCAAGATGATATGCATAAACCCACTTCACAGTCTTTATACCATAATCTTGTTTTTTTATGTTCTTTTTTTCCACTCACTGATTTTCTGCAGCATTCTGTACATATTCTCCTAGGTCCTTTTTTATTTGCAGTTGTGGGTACGTACTCTGTAAAATGTCTTTCTGCGAGTCTAATAGGATCACCGTGTTTTGAAAAGCATCCACCCAAATTCGAAACCCCGATACTGCCCCATTTTACACTGTATGTATTCTCAAAACAATCACCTAAAAATCTACTTCTAATCAGGAGAAATTGTATTTGAATGCCATTTAGTGCTGCCATCCATTGATGAAAGAAACAATCACTTTGGAATGTGGGAAACACATGTGTAACATTCAAAACATTGAAATATCAAGATAGACATGTGGAGCACGTCTGTAACAATGGGGGAAAGACTCAGATGGATACACTGAGCGCATTCATAACAGCCTAAGGGGTAATACCTTACTCAGGAGAAATATGAGATGAAGATATATTTATCATTTTACAAATTTGATTAAAATCATTTCATGCTGAATGATGAAAAAAGGAAAAAAATATGCATCAAGAATAATTCCTCAAACTATAAAAAAAATATTTTTTGAAGAAATAAGTACAGTACCCAGTAAATATCTTATTGGCAGAATGTGTTATGATGCACATAATTAAAAATATTAGTACATGATAAAGGACACAGGAACTTCCCTCCCTCCCCCCCCCCAATAAGGCACCTTTTCTTACTTTGATGAGGTATCTAATGTCAGTAAACAAATTTTCTACAATCAAATTTTGGGATATGAAGTTCATTTTACAGGTGGTTAACGCTAATGAAAACAACTGAAGAAATTTTGATAATTTCTTGAAAAAAGATGTGGGATTAAAAAGGGCAGAAACACGGGATGTAAAAATTATTACATTACAAAACATAATGAAAAATTAAGCAGTATAGGAACATTTAATAAGATCAGCTTTGAAAAGTAAGCTAAAAGAGGTATAAAAGTTTAATATTTTAGTCTTTTAAATACATTAATGCATTATGAGGGAAAGAATAGTAAAAGATTAATTAGCTAAACAAGGTAGCTGAGAGGAAAGAAATTAAAAATTCAATTTGAAGCCCACACATATGAGTTAAATCTGAACCACAAGACTTTCAATTTAGCTACTTCTTAAGATTAGTGCCAAAAATTTCATCTAGCATTTGTTGTTTATCCATTCCTCTCCCATTAAAAGCATTATTTTTGCACAGTAAAATAACTTGTCTAAAAATAAAATACGGACTTCCTTTCAATATGTATTATGCAAGGTTAAACTTACACAAAATTGTGTACAAGTCATCATGATTCTGTTCTAAATTGAAATTTCTTTACCATTTTTAAATATATATATCCACTAACTCCTGTTTTTAAATTATTCAGGAAAACTAACAATACTATTACCTTTCTAGAGCACAAAAGGACTATTAGTTATTAATAAAAGGGTATAAAATAAAATGCTATTTCACTGATCATCCAACACATTGCACTAAAAGCCTAAGACATTCAAGTGGTAAATTTTTTTTTAGTTTAATACTGATTACATATCTATCACAAAACAAAATACATGCAAAAAGCTAAATCATTTAATATAAAACTAGACAAATTCAAACTACAATGTAGACAAAATTATATATTGTTAATACCTTCTTATGCGGATGCAAAATAATTCTGTTCCACTCAAGCAAGCGATGCATTCATCAGAAAAGTTTAACACAACTCTGAATAGAATGATAGACCTATTTATGGAATCTGAATTTTTATGAGGCAATACAGCAAAACTGCATAATCAATTGAAATGAAAAAAACAAGAGAAATTCATTATACAAAACAATCTAAATGTAAAAGATATAGATATATTATGATTCATTTTTTTTCATAACTCAAAAATACACATAATTCAGTTGATTCATGGACAGTTATAAATACAGAAAACTAATTCAAATAAAAACTGCCTTCTTAGGCACTCATACTGATTTATTTCACTTTATTTTATCAATATAAAAATATGCAAAGGTTAGACAATTTCATTATATACACATCCACATATGAACATATATATATATATAATTATATACAATATGCTTTAAAAGCAATCTCTTACAACTGGAATCAATATTACATTTGTAATGAAGAATGACAGAACTTGCAAATTAAGAGAAAGACATCACACATCACAATTTGGAAACTACACATATTACTTTCATTAATAAATGGTTAACAACTTGACAGATAACTAATAAACATTTCAACAATATTGCAGATTAAAATTTGAGAAAATGGATTGAAACACCATTTCACAGTAACAAGAATTCAGAGAACACAAACAAATAAAAATCACTACAAACTTCTAATTGATATCTTTGAATATTAAAACATGTATTATTTACATTAATCCTTTCAAATCTCAAGTAATTTATGCAAAATGTTAAAAAAAAAAGCAGAAAAAAATAAATTCTTTTTTTACATTTATTTTTGCACAAGAGCAGATATTTTTCAATGCATATTCCAGTTGCAAAACTGTTATTTTCTCCACATATGAGACTAACTTTAAACATGCATGGTAACCACCTCTTATTCTATATACTGTACCTCCAAAAGAGAATAAGAAATATGAATTTATAGAACTCTGAGTCTAACATAGTCGCACCAAAAGTATCTACATGCATCTGGAATAGAACATGTCTATCTTTTTACTCAAAGTTCAATGAAATTAGAAAACTTGACACCAATGAGACACACCTGGGGTTCATCTTAGACTGCATTGCTATGAAATGTAGACTGTACCCGCAAGTCTAGAAAAATTAATAAGAGACGGTCAGTGTTATGAGAAAAGAAGGGCTCAAAAAGATCTCTTCTCTTTAGAGTAGGGTCAAGCATACCTATTGTCCTTATGTTACATTAAGTAAATTAACAAAACCTCTGCAAAAATAAATACATTAGAAGCAAAACGGAGAATAAAGAATTAAAAAGATAAAAGTTTGGTTATCAACTGAATGTTTTTAGCAATCTGCATCTACAAGTACAAAAATTTAGAGTTACTGTAAATTTTAAAACATTCACAATAGTTATATTAGTTTTAATAGCATCAATATTAAGGATAAAAATGCACTTCGTCCCACTTTCCTCTATAGGGGTACAGATTTACAGCCTGGAGCAGCTTATCAATGCATAAAAACCCATCTAATATTTAAGAATCTTTGATCGCATTTTATTATAATTATTATTCACATTCCAAATTTTTTTTTGTAGCTACTAGTGAAAATAATAAAACATTTTCAATCACATTTTTCCAAGTTATTTATTTGTGTAAGTCTACAGTATTTTCATTGTGTCTCTGAATAGCTTGTGAATTTGGAACCAGCACAATACAATCGATTTCATTTTGCACAAGTGAGACATGAATATTCAAAACTGTTTAGCAGTGAATAAAGTGGAAGAGCAAAAGGAGAAGCACAGTAACAATTTCCTAAGTGATACCCCTAGAGTAAAAGTTTTAATTACTATATCTTTTTCAAATTAGCAAAGTTACACAATAAATTTCTGTCATTCTATAAAAATATGCATCAACACAAAATATTAATATTCTGTGTTTAAAAAAAAATCTTTAAAAATTAAAGATTATTGAATATTAGCAATTTGACAAACAAGGGGGTTTTTATAATTTTTCTATCACAATTTAATAAATCTTTTTCAGTTGTTACAACTTTTTCAATACACTTTTAAAAGCTTGTGGACCCATTAATTTGAAGGATCTAAACACATTAAATCTACCAAGAAAACAAGAACAAATATTAAAAATAATGTAAAGACATGAAATCTAATTACATAAATCATATTTCAAATGGAGAAATCTACCCCTTTCAAGTTATTAACTTCATATAAAATACAAACATAATTGCATATTATTCAAGCAAAACATTAAGTACAATTTGTGAAATTGAGTACAAATTCCCCCTATATTTCAACATAATTACACTAACAAGAAGAATGAGTATTTTGTATAACTATTCTGAAGACAACTTACATCTATCAAAACAACAGTGGAATGTTAAAATCTACATTAAGTATAACCAGCAATAGAACTTCTTTCAGTGTCAAACAAATATTATAAAGTATGAATATAAGAAAATTGAGACAAGTAAATTAAAAATTTTTTAAAATAATCTAAATATAAGCAATAAAACAATCTCATATGATTAATAAAGTATAATACATTAAATTACAATTTATATGACTAGTTTCTACTTACATGCCATATAAAACTCATATAAAAATTGAAAAATAGTATATTTGAAAAAATAATGTAAGTACTATTTGAAGTCCATAAATAATCTCAGCAAAAATTAACTTAGTTTTATTTGAATAAGAGTCATTAACAATTTCCTTTGCTGAATGTTACTAACAGTTAAAAGAAGTTTCTCAAGGACTAGGAGCTAATAACTGTGAATATGGTGTCCCTAGAGGATTAGATATGTCAGGACAGCTGACATCCCCTACCCTTACATAACTACATGATATTGTTGGCTCAGGGGTACTCTTACAGCAAGGCTTTTTTTTCGGTAACAAAAATAACACAGATAGAGCAATAGTGGCATGCCAAGCACTGTGGACGTATGAATAGTTATCTTTAGTTTCAAAAAAAGCATAAATGATAAGACCAGTCAAAGCAAGAAGTGCTCCAGGAAAAAGGTAAAAAATCCAAACTTTACGTTCGGGATAACATAATCTCTTCTTATAACATCGAGTAATCTGGAAGTAAATGTTTAAAACAAAATATTAGAATATTAATAATTGGAGATAGAATATAAGAAATTAATCTCTGCTATCAAAAGAATATTCAAACACACAGCAAATTAAGATGAAATATAAAAATTTAACCAGCAATTTTTTTGTAAGTAGATACCATAAGAGGACACAAAATCTAAAGTAAACTTTACAACAATGTTGATTTGCAATTACTCTTTACTAACATGAGTGCTAAAATTCATGTACCTCATGCTGCTCTGGCATATGAACTGTATCATAAAACCTTCAATGAAATTATACTCTAACATATAGTTTGACATGACACACTAGCCCTTTAATCATTCCCAAAAGTAAAAGTACCAGCTCAATCAGAGCCACATTTCATCTATTCCCTCATAGTGTGGCATTTGGCTCTTTTGTATTAAACACTTCAATTTGAATGATACGGACATTAACTGAGAATTGAAGAAACACATGATAAAGCACAACGGACTGATATGCCCTACTTGGCTATCTCAACAAAGTTCCAGTCCCTTCTGACTGATGTTTACATTTTCATTACTTCCTTCCGTGCTAATTCGCATAAAAGTGTCACCTATCGGTGGGGTGGTTTAGTGGGCTGAATCTCAAACATCACAGACAGTATTATCATTTTTCAGAATAGGTTTATTCTAAAATAGAATGAAGAAAGTAACACCATGCAAGCTATATTTGACATTTTTCAAAATTATTTATTTGCATGTGGGTTATTTCTTAATAAAGGGTGTACTCATGAGGTATTATACATTAGACTGGATTATCCAGTCTCAGTAAGGATAGAGAGAATACATTCAATTATAGTATACATAATTTCACTCACAGGGTGTTCATAATCAAACAATTCATTTTCTCCCTCACTATTTAAAAAAATACATTGTGTTAAACATTGTGGCTACATCAAAATCACTTAAAAACTTACCTACCAATAATAAAAAAAGAGAAATAAAGCTCTATGCACAAAATATACCAACTATAATATGAAGCAAATGTAAATTTTCATGAAATAATGAATAAAACATTATACAATGCATAAGAATTAGAAATTCAAAGTATATAAGCCCTACACAAATTTTGATGAATTATTTTTTTAAAAAGTAGGAGAAATGTTGATAAAGAAAAAATAAAAACTCAATACTACAAACAAAAATTTTCCAAAAATCTTTAGCTGTTTGCCATTGTAATGCAAGGTTCCCAAATAGCTTTTTAAATTGTACTTCATAAATGGCAAAATAATTATGCGATAATCATTACAGTTCACATTTAAGTGAATTCTTTTTTTTAAGTTTTATGTAACTCAAATTTCAAATAATGTAACCTATTTTTTGTTCTTTTAAGTAACTTTTAACTTGTCTTTGTTTGGATGGAAAAAAAGTTTGAAATGGGTGAAAAACAATAGTGAAATGAGCCGCAACTTTTACTGCAATCGTATCAATATCAGTCAGGTAAAATCATAAGAAACTTATTTTCCATTAGACTGAATTTAGAGATATAAAAAATTTCACAATTTTGATGCAAAGCTATAGAAGTTAAAAAGAAATTCCCCCAAACTTCAGTTTTTACTTTTAAATTGATTTTTTTATTTTTTCCCTAGAGTTTGATACCTGTTACATAACTACACAGAATTCCCATATTACTAGAGGTGTATTAACCCTGTAACTATATTAAACTATGCCTATATGAGCCATAAGATGTTTTCAAACTACTAATATAGGAAAAGTAGTGAAGCTTCCAGAATATATTGAGATACTTAAAGAAATCATTTCATTATTCAAATAAGCACATTTCATATGATCTTATTTCATAAATAAATTAAACTCAATGTGCTTAGTTATTAAGTGAATGAACAAAAATTTCTAACTTACCCATGATGTTAATAAAATAACAAGGCCAACTCCAGTGGGTAAGACAAATACCCAAAGACCAGTTCGATCATATTCAACACCTAGAGCAACTCCAATTGCTCCAGCCATATGGATAAATGACTGCAAAGATATCGGTAGCCTTGCCATTGCAATCAAAGTTATCCATACAGAAAGGATAGCAGAATAAAAGTCACAAAACTGGAGAACATTAATTCGTACCAGACAGTAAGAATAAACTTCTGCATCACAGGCATGATAAAACTGTCAATTCAAGAAGAAAACAATCTTTAATCAACAAAATAGACTCTTTTTTTCAAGGTATTTACATATGTTTGAATCAACAATGAAAACCTTATACAGCTTTGCTTTAGAAATACATTTGAAAAAAAAAATGCAAGATGTTTGACAAAATAACTCAATTCATGAATACTAAAATTATGGAGCTAATCTCAATTTTGCTATATAAAGATCACTGTTGTTAGTAAATATCCCATATCAATATTACAACTACTATATTACCATTAATGCTCTTTCTTTAAATGCCAAATGACTGAGGAACTTATTTACCGTATGCACTTTAGGGATAGGACAATTTAGCATGTTCATGCTCAAATACCATTGTAGTATTATAGTTGATATCTATTAATATATAAATATATGCCCAACAACAAAAATTATAAAATTACTCCACAATAACATATCTGTAAAATCTAAAACCAATAAATTTCTATTTACAAAAAAAATTTACCACACTTTCTTGCAATTTAAATGAGAGAAACATGTTTAAAAAATTATCAAACTGAATATACCATTTACAAGAGTACATTTATCAACAAATGGCCATTTGGAAAAAAATTATAAGCCATAAACATTTTTAATTTAGATTCACTAAATACAGAACAATAAATAATTCAAATTCAAATTATGTGTTTTAAAAAATTGAAGTATTTATTAAAAATCTTTTTATAAATACTTGTTCTTTACGCAATTCAGTTAAGTTACTTTAACTCATTAATAATCCTTTTCTCTTCACCATATTAGAGAAGCCAAAAAATTCCATTTTTGATACTATGCAGTCTGTTATCAACAACTAAAATATTCTTACAAATTGACAGAGAATTCTTTTATCATATAATACTGCTAAAGAACATTTATTATTGGTAAGTGTGAGCAAAATAGCTGAATTACACAAGGAAGGATCTTGGCACAACCCCTAAAGAGATATCCTTTTTAATACTTGAAAGCAAGGAAGACAACTCTAATACACATCTGCATTTATAAATAAATTCACTGAGTACAACTTGAAATAATTATTTACTTGCTTAACATTGACTATCGTGTTAAATAATTTTCAATTAAGAAAGAATACCTTTGAAAATTCTTCAACATTTTAATAAAAAATACAGCTTATAAAATAAAACACTTATTTTTTTCCTTAAATTTTTAAATATAGAATAAGTTTTAAACTTAAAAAATTATAAATAAAGAGCAGTGATAATAAATGCATTTTCTGTTAATATTCATTTCCTACTTTGTATAATATCATGATAGTTCAACCAAATTCAATGTTTAACATTCAACAGAACACATTAATTGTTATAGCTATTAGTCCATTTTAAAGGTTGTTGCTCTTTCCAAGGTGAAACTTTAAGGCTTTGTGTATAGAATTACTAAGAGATAATTTTTGAATCTCATTTAATTTTCATATCAACTATGACATTTTATATTATCATTATAACTCCCATACAGAATCACTTTAAGAACGTAGAGAGCCCTCTAATTAATTGCACAATCCGATTTGGCTCAAACACTTATTAAGAAATTGATCATTTGGGTTCAAATAGGTTTAGGTTTTTTACTTAGAATGAGATTCCTCTCAAAATTACTTCAGTAAACACTAAAGAAGTAACAAATGTGTGACAATTATGTAATAATTTATGAAAAATTATATAAAGTAGACTGAACTGAGCTATTATTTTTAATTTATAGCATAGATAGCTAATTTGCTTTATTTTATAGTCAAAAATAAGAAAATAAATTACAATGAGTTGCAAACTTATTTGGAGAATAATTTTGGGTATGGGCTATTCATTATTTAACATAAAGCTATATAACATATATTACATGTATTTCTAGGTGTACCTAGATATTAATTTTAGGCCCAATTTAAAGCTGTCCTCAAAACTTAAGATATTCAATTGAAGAATTTAAGATTATTTTATATTTACAAACTCAGTTGACATAATCAGAAATAATAAATGATACACATATTTAAAAAAAAAGACAGAGAAATTACTCACTGAAGAGGATACCATAGTAGCAAAGTACACAAAGGCTTCAGTAAAGTACTTTCTGTAAATACTTAATATTATTGCTGGAATGAAAAGAAGGTTACTTAGAGTAAGGAGCAATACATCTAACATCAATTCAGCATCCTTTCGTGCAGTGCTGTTATCAGTACATCCCCAACCTTTCCATCCTAAAAATAAAAACACAGAAATATGTCACAAAACATTTAGAGCATGGAAAAAAATCCTTGTATTCAAGATCAAACTGATTATTACAAAATTTCAAACAAATACAATTTTTGCAATCATTTCTGACATAGTCACCACACCCAAATACATTTTCTGCAATTAAGGTAAATTTATACACAAGCCTATCAGCAGCGTTTACATAATTTTTTTTTAATTATACAGAAATAAATTTGTTAAGACAAATTTTATACATCAGATGAAATTTTAACTCCATTTCAAAAAAGTTTGAATTTTTCATCAATTACAGATAATTTCCTCCTAGATAGTTTCAAAAGCTACAAATCTAATCTTTTATTAAAATCTTGCATAAACTTTTATCAGTTTCCACTCTTAATGCATACCATTATTTGTTTATTAATCAGATTTCTTTGTATAAATTAAGGGGAAAAAACTTATGTCCAAGTACATTCGAACTTGGCTAACTTCAATTTTTGGATAATTCCCAAACATTACAAATTCCTCTTGAATATCGACAAAATCACATATAATGAAAAACTAAAATATATATTCAATAAAAATAGATTAAAGGTCAGAAAAAATAATTAAACAATATATATCACACCAATAAAGTAAAGGTTAATACTGAAACAAATTTTTTGTTTTTGCATTTCTCACATCCTGAAAATTAATTAGCATGGAAACCCCAATGCTTATTTCTAAACATAAATATTTAGAGCATAATTATGAATTTAAAAAATATCAATGCAATATTAGAGCAACATAACTGAGGCAGTAAGAACCTTAAGTTGTTTATAAGTAGTTTTGAAAATCTTTCATGACAGAGATTTTAATGAGAAAATTGCAGCTTGAAGGCTCTGAAATCACACAACAAATAATAAAATGCATCTGTAATTCAGGCTTTAAACATCAACACAATCATGACTCAGAAATCATGCCTGCAGCAATGACAATTGCTGGCAGCTGGCATCACATAAAAATCCTCCTGACATTTGGTTAATGAAATCGTGAGTAATCGACAGATGCTAAATACAGACATTTTTGAAAAGGTTAAGAACATTACTGAATCTTTTAATGATAAAGAGAAACAAATTTACCTCAAGGTCAAGGTAGTTCGTTCCACATAGTACCTGGCTAAACACTGAAAGTGCTTGCCTTAAACTACAAACGGAAAGGAAAAGTTGACATAAAGATGGATTTCTAAAATAAAATTGTCTGAAAGGTGACAGAATTTGGAAGAAAACACACGGTTGCTGCATAGATCAGAAAAACTGTCCAGGCAGACACCAATGCAAGAGATCCATTACTACAAAAGGTTGTAGCAAAATGAAGAACGATAATGTACCTTGACAGTAACAATAGACTTGTGGAAGAGAAATTAAAATAAAAAATTTTCAACATCTACTGAACAATGATTTGGGATTGGGACAACTGTCGCCATCTATCGATGGGGCGAGAAAACAAAAACGAATCCATGCATGGAGAAAAATAAACATTAACGGAGAATTTATAGTTAATAAAAGAGAAAAAGAATTTATTAAGAGTAAATTAAGTGAGTCTAGCGAGGTAAGGAGAATGGTCGACAAGACACAAGTCCAAAATAGGACAGGAGCAAATGAATAATAAAGAATTAAATTGGATAAATATGAAAATAAAGTCCCAAGGGCAATTTGGTAAAACCAAATAATGAATTTGGAAAAATAAGAAATTAATCCCGTATGGTTGAAAGCATGACAACACTCTCATACAGGTAGAATACTCTGTCCATTAGGTACAGAGAACCACGAATGGCAGGTAGAGCTTCTTTGAAAGCCACAAGAATCAATTTCTTATCATAATTGGCTTCAAGCACAATAAGAAATTTAAGTCTATGGCCGAGAAATCCAGACTGGATCCCAAAGGAAAAGTAATGGGCTGTTAGCTCCTTGTTTCCTGCAATGATTTTAGCACACGGAATGGATGGGTTAACCATATTCCTGACCTGTGGATTGTTAGTTGTGGCACTGGCTATACTTGTGTCATGACGGGTCGGTTCAGGTGGGGAACACTTAGGTTTTTTCCCATTAGTTGAAAATTTAGGGCATTTACAATAGTTTGCCGGGTAGGGCCCTCCACAACTGGCACAAATGCATGGGTCTTCAGGAGCTTTTTTACAAAAGTCTGAAATTTGTTTGGTGGGCTCTGCCACATTTCCGCCACAGCGAGGAGCGAGACAGCAGGTGTTACTTGATTGAAAGAAACCCTGACAATTGTGACATTGACTGGGGCCTTTCATTCCCCTGTCGCTTTCAACGTCAACCTCGGTTCCCATTAAATCAATGATGTTGAAAATTTTGGTTATGTCGCCAGGATAGTCGACTTGTACATAAAAGAGGGGCATTGGGACACGCCTAGCCTTGGGTTCCTTACACATTTGAGTTACCTTAACATTAGAATATACTCTTTTAGTTCCAGAAAAGCTTTAATATGAGAAACCGCCATGCAAGCAGGGAGACTGCAGATGATGACTTTAAAAACAAATTTACCTAACAACATAAACTCCTGCAGAAGCTGCAGATATATTTTTAAAAATAAGACATTAGTTAAGGCAGAAAATAACATTTTTATTCTCAAAGGAAAAAAACAAAACCTCAACAGTAATAAATGAGAAAATATGCTGACAAAAATAAATATTATTTTAAATTTCAATGAAACTAGATTTGAATAATTGCAGAATTTAGGAATGATTTTGAAATTTCTGATCACTTGAAAAAAAATTTTTCATTCCCCAAAGATAATTTGAATTAAACAAGTTTGATTGTACTTCTAAATTCTTATAATGTCCATCCATGTTCTTACCAATACATAACAAAAAGAAAAAAAGGGAGGCCTAAAAAGGGTCCTCACCAATCATTACAAAAAATTTATGGTACATTATACTTAGAGAATTTTTGAAGCTTGGATGAAATTGATTTGTAATTTTAAGTGTTTGAGAAGTATGGACTCATTTTTGCAAATATAAAAACTGACATTTAATACATGGCTCAGTACACATACTTTTGGATTACATAAATAACACTCAGGGGGAAAAAATATAAGAAATTAGTTATAATTTCAAACAAAGGAAAATATAAAAATTTCCAATTGTGACTTTATTTTTTTCCCCTTACTCTAGTCTCCTTTCTACACTGGTGTCAAAAATTAAAATCACAAACATAAAGTCTGTGACATCTGGAGAAATAATTGGTTTATAGCATCGAAATTTGGTACAGGAATGTCTCATACAATGAGAAAGTACATAGCAAAATAATAAAATAAATAAGAGGTAAATTGTTAGCAACATACAAATTAGACCAAAAACAGTCAAAATATGCATATCTCCAAAACAATCCATCTAATAGGGGGTGTGATCATCATGCATAGCTATACAAGCTGTAAAACGAGCTGTAAAACTGTTATAATGATGATATCAATAAATGATGTACCAACAAATCCCATTCTCCTAAAAGTGTGGATTATTGCCTGGATTGCCTTATTAATGCCTGGAGAGTGACGTCATGGAATGGATTTTCCTAGACCTTTCCAAACATGCTTTATAGGATTTAGGCCCCGAAACATCGCTGGCTATTACATACAGTGAATATCCTCTTCCTCCAGAAAATCGTTGACAAGGTGAGCTCTGTGCAGCCTTGCGTTATTGTCCATAAAAGAGAGTTCGGAGAAGCAGCATCCCAGAACAACCTCACATGGATTTCAAGGACCTCATCCCTACAGAACTGTATTGTGATATTGCCTGCATTGAAGACATACCGTTCCAGACAAAGTTTCCAATACCATCAAAGAGTTCGATTTCTCTTATGTTGGAGGGATGATAGTGGGCTCCAGGCTTTCTCTAGATGAAGACTCGTCAAGAATTTGTGTACTGAATCTGGACTCATCAGTGAAAAGAACATGCCCTAAATGTTATGTCCAAGAACAGTCTATTCAGCTCCATGACAAACAGGCGCTCTTGTGCGATATGATCAAAGGGGAACACACCACTAGTCACCAGGTGTAAAATCCCTTCTCTACTAGGCATCTGTATACAGTTTGCCTGGAAACTGCTATTCCAGACACAGTAGCAAGGTCCGGAGAGTCTTAAGATCTCTCCAGCAGTCATCTTTGATCATTAAATGCCATGTAACGATCCTGTGCAGGTATCATCCCTCTTGAACAGACTTGTCATGTCCTCCTGGTAATGGTACCACTTGTTTTGAATTAATGCCATAACCTGGATACTACTTGTAACCACTGATCCACCTCCACTTGAGACTGGCCAGCTTCCAGCCTGCCAATGGCTCTCCATCTCAGTGAGTCCTTTAAACGATTATGACAGGTCATTCATACTGAAATCAGTGAATCTTGGGGAGTTTAATGTAAGAATCAAAATGCTGCAGACAAAAAATCCCAGGTGCTGAAATGCTCACTTTCACATTATGCTACCATACATAGGCTAAACACCGTTGAATCAAAACTGGATACTAACATTATGTTACCCATTCCCCAAAATATATATGGTAAAAACTTTACCTGTAGATATTTCAGTTACTGTCAGAAACATGTTTGTAACCTTAATTTTGGACACCAGTGAAGTTTCATGAATTTTTGGATTTTATGTGACCAGTAGAATCCACTAGAATTTTGTTTTACAAATTTTGTACTAAATTTTCCCCTTCTTGTTACAAATCATATTTTCCAACCACTGACTGCTTAGAATAAGATGGAGCCACTGTGGTCTCTTAGAGGAGCTAATTCGATTGGTTGATTGAGAGTGCTATAGTCATCTTTTGCCACATGAGGGTTCATTATACTGGGACCTATTGCTTAAAGCTGATACCAAATTATTACAAACATCCATGTTCAACAGTGGCACTCCTGCACTATTTTGAAACAAAAAACATTTATACTGAATAATGATTTTAATTAGAATTGAGAAGTGTAGAGAGGGGAGGAGAAAGAGACAGATTAAAACCTCTTCACCAAATCAAACAGGCAATTTACATCCTAAATACAAAGACCTACATCAACTTATAATTAGACAAATTTTTAATTTGCTTACCAACATTTTTTAAATCAATATCTGTAGTTCCTTGATATTTTTTTAAGTGCTGCTAATCTCTTCATAACCAATAGAGAGCTCAGCAAATCATGTGATATTAGCTATGAATGTCAATTAGGCAACTGAATTATATCCATATGATTGTCATCAATGAAAATTTTGTTGAAGAGATAAAGTAAAAAACATTGTTAACCACCAAAAGGAGACTTTTTAAGGGGTCACATTTACATATTGATACCAAGCAGTTTGGAAGATTGGAAATATTAAAATTTTACATATTATATACAAAAAATTCCTGTGTCGCATACAAGAATGTTGTGAATGTATGTGTGTAAGATGGGGTAAACATGGTACTTTCAAGTTTAATAAAATTGAATTGAAAGTTTCAGCATGCAAAAAAAAAATTAAATCCTGATTTATTAATTACTTTCATAGATATGCGACTAATTGCAAGAGTCAGTTTCAAATTAATCAAGCAAAATTAGCACATCCGGATTTGATAGAAAAGTTTCAAAATTTCTGAGCTATACTTATTTTGATATTTAATTTATAATGAATTATTCATTATCAAATCTGATGGTAATATTTTCTTTAATGGAGACTGGAGTCTCTAAATAAATTTATAAAAAAAATATATATATATCTTTCATTTAAGTCATAGACAGACATACAATATTGAGGATTTATGCAGATTTCTTGTTATGGCATAACTTTAAATTAATATAAATCCGAGGCCATGTGACAGCTATTCATAAGAACTATTACAACAGATAAACAGTCATATATAATGCTATTTGGTCAAAATAAGACAGAAATACAGTAAAAAGGAAATCAAACTGTAAAAACCATATTTAAAGGGGGATATAAAAATTTATGAAAAAATCATGTAACAATAGCTGTTTTAAAGCATGCAAATATGTAATATTAACTACCATTGTTTTTGTGTGCACAGATGCTAGTTATACATACAGACACAAACAATATGAAAAATTGAATATTACAGTTTGCTAAACTTTTGATTATTTCTGCATTTACTTAAACAGCCATTTTTAAGCACACATATCACTCCCTCCTGAAATACCATTCACAGAAGACAATTTCTTCTGTAAAGAAAGGATCAATGAGGTTAGCTTCTATAATTAAAAAAAAAAGTCTACATGTAACATATGAGATATAATGGTTAGCAGTACCCTGGTCATCTTTTACAACATAATTGCTAAACTGACTAAGATCTACTGCTTGTAGCCAATTCTAAATAGCTATGAACACAAGATTCTAACACTCAGACTCTTAATTACAAAGACTACAAGCCAAGCCATTCAGCCATTGTCCTTCAACTATAATGTAGGAATATGTTCCTACAAAAATATCTTTTATAATAAGTATTCATAATTAATGAGAAAAAAATTAGATTTTCCATATAAGAAATTGATTTATTAAGAAAACTTGAGCAAAATATCAAAAAGAAACTAAAGCTAACATTCAGATGACAATGAAAGAAAATGTCATTCTTTACAAATACAAACAACTGTCACTGATGCCTACCTGCTACACAATTACATGTACTAAATATGAGGCCTCCACTAACATACTGATAACAGGTTCCATGTGCACCACATTGTCCTAAAATACAGGGTGTAGACCTTATCCTCAAAAATATGGGTGTTTTATCCATATCACAGGTAAGTGATAAAAGGCTGAAAATAAATTAAATAAACTCTAAAATAAAAACACAAATAAAGCATTCTGGAAAAAAGAGTGCAAACATTAATTTATGCAGTCAAAAACTGCTGGTAATTTAATGATTTTCAGAACACTGGATGATAGAATTAAAGAGAGGAGGGACAATCTACATTTAATTATTTCAGTATTGGTCAAGTTAAAACCTACAAGATTACTTAAGTATCTAGGATGAAACTTTTGAAGTAATGAAATCAGTTTTATCAAAATATGAACTTTTTCAAAAACTATTCCTAAAAGATTAAAAATGTAAAAATTCATAACATTTTGTGAGATTACTCAAAATTGTTCTAAATTAATTAAAACTCAAGATATGAATTGCCAACCAATTATAAATTTGAATCTTATGAGGAACTAAGCATTTAACTACTTCTGAAACTTAGCATTGAAAGAAGAAAACTACTTAAAAACATATCTTTTCAGCCCTAATTTTTCATGGTATATTTTAGCTGTTATTCATGTCCTATACAAACCCCTCCTTCACAAAAAATGGATATCTTAAATGAACACAACTAAAAGGAAGGCTAGGACTGAACCCTTTCTAATAACAACATCTATAGCTCCCCTGATAAATTTATAAAAAAAGGTAAATAAATAAAAGTTCATTTATCCTTCATATTAATATGTGCATTTATTTATCCTTTTACTAAAAATTGTTGTTTGTTAGTAAGAAAGCATTTACCTTAAAAACTTCCTCTTGACTGGATACAAACAATGTCTCTAAACAGTCTTAGAGCGGGGCTTTGAAAAATTTTGGAAAGTCCTCTTATTTTAATTTCTTGTCTGATTCATAGCATAATGTCGATGCAAAATTCAAGCTACTTTCAAAAGCTTCTAACCTTTACATGGTTGCGAAAACTTAGAAGCAATGAAATATGAATAAAAATTAAACGTAAAAAAGTAATGGCTAAAACATCCATATGTTCCATAGATAAAGGTTTTCAGTAAAAAATTTTAAATGGCATACAGTAAATCATTTGAGAAATTTAAATGTTCTCATAACCTCTTTCACTAGCTTAAGTTACATTTTGAGTACCCCTTTCTGATGTGATAATGGTATATTTGGAATTTCAAGATAATAGTATGTGTTTTTTTAGTCTTCTAGATGTAGAAAATTTTTGTTCCCACTTTACAGACAAAATATGAGCAAAAAGCATATATAAATATTCTATTTTCTACCATTTATATGTTTAACAAGTCCTTGATTCTTTTACAAATTAATAAAATTGTGACTTTAATTATTTTGTATATTTAATACCTAAACATACCTCTGACCATAATCAGTCTTTTTCATAATCCTTAAGCAATCCCTTAGCAATATAAATAAGTCACACTGCTTCTAGATAAAATATTTTAACCAATCATCTTGGCACCAATAGAGGATCTCAATGCTTCACTGCAGAAGCAATTATTGTCCATTGACAAGGCTTTTTTTAGCCTCCCTAAAACATTAAGGCACTCCTCAGGCATCTTTAGCTGTTTACAACCCACCTTAGATATTAAAAAAAAATTTACAATCAGATGCATACTACTCCAGCTTAAACATTTTATTTATATAATGTTGCATACTATAAGCTATACTCCTATTTAAAAAAAAACATTTTTTTAAACAGGCATATTTCAAATTCAATATATTTCATGTTAATATGACAAAACTAAAACTCCTAGTAAATTATCACACAAAGACACTTCAAGTGATGTGCTAGTGCTTATTAAATTGGTTCATGTCAGTAAGGTGATGGTAATTTTTGTGTATGAACATATAATATGAAAATTTTAAATGAAATGTTAGAAAAGAAAAAAAATCCCAATGTTTTAAGTTTATGATTAAGTTAGTTTCTACAACTTACTTTCTTCCAAATATCAGAAGCATTTTTCTAGGTGAACTAACATACAAAATTTTGAAAGTAAAACTCTGTTTCTGTAATAATGCGCAATCATATTTGAAAATTCCCCTTTTTTCTAAAACTTATTCATAAAATTTGTGTGCACATATATATTTGTAAGATGTTTATCAGTGATGAATCATCTAAAGTGTAGTATATTTCTTACCTAGAGCTAGAGTTATCAACTCTTAAATTTTGACAGTGTGATTGTAAACGGAGATACCATGTTCCTGCTTCTGGATATGGCACAAAAATACTTGCCAAACTGTTTTCTTGTACTGAGGTATTTACAGATAAAGGTATGCCCTTCATACAGTCAACATCTTCGGCAGATGATCGTACGCCATAAGACAAACAAGCAAGCACAGAAATATTGATGTGAGTATAATTCTAAAAGACAAGAGACGGAAAGAGTTAATATTCATACATATTTTGAAGAAACTTTTCATACATCAATTTATTTTTAAAAACATTTCATAAATAAATCCACCTTTTCTTTTCTTAGCACAAAAACTTAATCACACACCTTTTTCACAAAAAGAAATTTGTAATCTGTTCCTTCTTCCAAGCAAACATTCAAGAAATACTTATTTTCTGCTTGCAGCATGTAGAAAGACATTCTAACAGCAAATATATGAAAACTGCAGAACATGTCATTGTAAGGAGAATAGATGAAAAGCTCTAAATTAAAAAGTCACATTGATAAACTGATGCCATCAAGTACACAGAAAGACATTCTAACAGCAAATAAAAAACTGTAGAATGTGTTATTGTAAGGAGAAAAGATAAGCTTTAAATAAAAAGGTCACATTGAAAAACTGATGAAATGTTCCAGAGACTAACGATTGAGATCAGATAAAGCTAGCAAAATCTTTAACTATTTTGAGTTATTCTGGATAGTACGATTATGTTAATTTATTTCAAATCCCAAACCTAGAAAGCAGTATATCTCTGTTGTTTTACAATATTCTTTCATATCACCAATCTGTATCAATCACTGTTATTTTCATGCTAGCAGCATTCAAATTATTTTACCAAACTGAGTAAAAATTTAAGTAGTCTGTTGATTCCTATCTGTTGTGTGTTTTACTTTTTGCAGTAGCACCCAAACAGAAACAACTTTTAATTTAGAACAATAAAAATTTTCTAAAAATGAATACAGAGATACTACAATAATGCTTTTAACTTGCAAATGAACAATGGTCACATTTCAAAGTATTCCTCTGGAAAGAAATGATCCATAAATTAAAAAAAAAAAAACTTGTGAAATAAGATTTAATTAATTTTCATTACTGAGAATTACTACCATATATTCCAATTCTTCCATTTTTTATGCATACCTAATAATGTGTTAAGAATGCATTTCTTCTGCTGAAGATTAAAATTTGGATACTGTGACACTTGGTTCTCTAATTACAAGCCAAGCTTCAAATTTAATAAATTATTAACTTAAAATAATTTATTTTAATACTCATTCCTCTGCTAAAACACTCTTTGTCAAATCTATATATATAATAATTTAAGAAATATGCAGATAATCTCAAAAACACTGTTTATCATGATTAATTACTGAAAACAAAAGTAAGGATTGCTCTCAACACTAAAACACAAGCAAACAGAAAGATAGTAACAACAGCAGGATTAAAAATCAACATTTTTCAAAGAAAAGTAATTTTAAATTCTTGTGCTTTGATATAGCCTCACTAGAACTGTAATCTCATAAAGAGGTACATCCCATGAAAGACCTAATGAAATCCATCTGACATACTAAGAAAGTAATACATAAACTAGCACACATACTTTCCAATGCAATGAAATGATTAAAGAAAAATTTTATAACATATAAAATACTTTTTTTAAAAAAAGCATTAGTCACTCTAAATAAGCTAATGTTTGCTTGTGAAAATATTTTGCTTACTAAGCTTTATTTTATATTTAGATACGACTTAAACAGAAAAAAAAATCAAGAGTTAAAATAAGCAATATTTTTTAGTCCGGATAAAAGCTTAACAAAACTAGAGGATATAACTTTAAAATCTGAGAGAATATTCAATAAATTGCTATGTGACAACAAAGATAAGGAAACTAAATTACAAAAAAAAATTGAGTGAAATAAAATAATTTGACATCACAAGCAAATAAACCCATCCATTTATACAGCGTGAATTGACTACACAAAAAATTTCACAACAGAACTGTATTTACATGTATAATTTTAAAATGTAGAATAAAATACCATTAATGGAGAGACAGCCAATTCTATGACTAATGTACCGCCAATGTCCACGATAGGAAGAACTTCAAAAGATGTAAAGGTATATTCTGAGTTTGATATATTCAGAATAAATGGGTAACTATCATCTTCATCAGCTGGTAAATTGTATTCAAATGCTAAATTAGTGGGTAAAGATATCCGTACTAAAGGAATTCTTGGCCAACAAGATTCTTTGGTATCATTGACATCTTCTGGGTTAAGAAGAATGATATCACCACCATCATCACCAGTGCTATTTGTTGAATTCATTTCAGACAAACCATCATCCTCATTAAGTAGAATAGATCGTTCACAACCTATGAATGGATCATCAGAAAATGAGAAATAAACAATGAAATATTGAAAAATTGGACTGAATAAAATATCAAAATACATCGATTTATAAAGATTACATAATGAAATCCTTTAAAATAGACCAAAAATTTAGGAAAATGTATTTTTTTTAAATGGAATTAATTTTTAACCCACAGATAAAGGGAATCCCTATATTTTTAAAATGCTTGTACAAGAGATACCAGTGATATATTTGTGACTTCTTTGTACAATGCTACTTTCAGATTTTCCTTGCACTGAGTAAAAGTCATTTTACAGCACAAGTAGCATATATTAAAACATTATCAACAGAACAAATAAAAATTTAAATTGGGGGATCTCCATCTTCAGTAGAAAAAAAAGTTTATTTATATTTAAAAAAATGTTTTAGATATGAAGAGTAAAGTTTCATGTATTCTGAGGTACTCTGAAATTGGTCACATATGATGAAATGTTAAAACTACTCTAAGATCAGGGTGAATTCTATTTATGACTGAGTACTTCACAGTTCTCTAAAACAGTTTGAGCACTGAAGATTGAACAAAAGTACATTACTAAAATTCATGAATAAAGTCATAGAATAAGCAGATAAGTTTCACTTTCTGAATAATAAAAATGATTTCATATAAATTTAGTTTCCAGTTGGTCATATTACTTATGCTGCTTACAACAAGACACATAAGCCTTTTGACAGGACAAGAAGCCTATATTGAATCATCATCAACAGGACAGACAAAAATTAAATTTGAGGATGGCCATATTCAGTAGAAAAAAAAAGTTTATTTATGATAGAGCTAATAAATAAACAAAACCTCTAATTATCATTGAAAATTTGGAGCACACAGAACATAACTGTAAATATGCTATAAATATCATAAATAAACTACCTACACATTTCAAAGACTTCCTGGATTCAAAACTGTTAAGTGCATTTTAACTGATTAAAAATCACGAAAAATATTAAATTTATACTTCAATAAAATTTTCAATAAGACCATGTATATTATTGAATAATGTAAATTAATTATTGAATAGAATCATACAGAATAATAAATTACATTTTATTACAAATCTGTTCATATAAATTGAAATAATTAAAAAGGAAAAAATTTAAACAGATTCAATAAAATATTTCCCCAAAACATACCTTCAGTTTTAATTGTCAAATTAAACTCTAGTTCAGAATCCAAGCTATTTAGGGAGATATAGTTCCAGTTATCGACAGCTGGAATCATCTCGAGCATACATGAATCCGAAAGAGTACAATTTGCAAAATATTCTGATTCTCCTGTAGAAAATGGTACACCCAAAGGGCGTGCAGAAATAACTACAGCACATCTATCATTTTCCTGCCTTGAACAATTGCTTACATGGATCTGAGTCAACCAACTATTTTTTAAACCAAAGAACCTAAAATAAAAATAATAAATAATAATCTTCAATTGCAGTGAGATAAAAGAAATTGAACCGCTTAATGCACACTTCTGTGGGACGAAATTGTACAGCTCCATGAACAACGCTTTTTTTATTTATTCAAATATAATGTTTCATATTCAATTGTTTGGATCCAAATATCTTGTCATGTTTCATGTTACATTGCTTTCATTCTAGGGATTGAGGTCTGTATGCAACATAGGAATCTTGTTTGCCTACAACTCAATAATAAAACATTATTATGCCACGTTGTAAAACCAACCACCAATGCATTTTAGACTGTGATAAATTTAAAAAATGTATGTTATAATTATCTGCAAGAAACTGTTTCATTTTTTTTACCCAAATTAATACAAAAATTGTGCATTAAGGGGTTAATAGTTCAAAAAAAATTTGTATTTCAAGAGCCCATGAAATGAATTGACAAGCACTAAAATCCGTTTTAAGACTAAAAAAAATATTTTTTCTTATAAATTAATAAAGTTAACACAAATGTATCACTCAGAATATAAATAATAAGCACTAAAAATATGTACTATATATTAATATAGCTCACAAAGCAAGTTATAAATTGTTATACTCAGTGGCACAATAATAAAATCCAGTTATCATATACTCAAAAAGTATTACTTTTAAAACTAAAATGCACAAGTACAAAACATACATTTCTTGATCTCTTGACAAGAAATCATCTTCATTAGCTTTTAAATAATAAAATGTCATGTGTTACTTGGATATCTAATAATTGTACAATCGCCTAATAATTAAAGTAATGTATAATATGTATTCATAAATACTCACAAAAGGAATTTTTGCACAAAATAGCTTTTATTTTTAAATTAAATGGCTGGATTTCATTACACACACATATATATATACATACGTGTGTGTGTGTGTGTGAGCACAAACATATATCAGACTTTAATTCTTGGAGTTTCTTAATTTTAAGATTTTATCTCATATGGACTGGAGCATATTGAACTTTATGTGTAACCTCAATTAAATGACTGATTTGCACGATGCTCAGTTTACCACACCTCATTCTCCACTGTTAGTTCTTTTCTTTGTATAAACAAGTTCAAGAAATTATTCAGCAAAATGGTTAGGGGTGCAAACAGCAGAATATCCTGCTCCGTGGGTAAGTAAGACTCCTAACTGCAATAATTTGTTCTTTACAATTCAATAAATTTTAACAACTGAAGAGCTGGTAAGTCTTATCAGGATAGTAGAAAGCAGGAATTTTAGTCTAAAATATTGTATTAATTCTTGTCCCCGAAATTTGCATTTGAATATTCGAGATAAAAAAAAAGAAATGTGGAAAGAAACAAGAAGAAAATTATTACTCTGAATATGGAAATTTTGATTTACAAAGACAAAATTCCCTGATCCTAAACTTTTCAGCTAACATCCTAGACTATCTAAATCAGCATTAGCTACAATACTAAAAAATTGTGAGGATATTGTGAAGTGCACACTTCTTGGCCAAAAATTATAAATAAAAAACCATAAATTATGAAAGCAATGTTGAATGATCTGGTAAAAGCTCATTTTACCTCATTCTAATAGACTTGTGTAAACAACTTCTCAAGTTTTAATTTTAAAAAAGTATTTAGTTCAACATCTTGCGATGGGAAGATGTTAGAATGCTTCAGATACAAAACCGCTTTAGGAGGTCGAATAGCTGAAAGATATAAGCTTCTCAAAATACCCAAGTCACACTCCCCATGACATTTCCAATAAAATTAAAGTGTTTTTTTCTTCTATTTGTCAGCCAATGGTATGTTTTGTTTTCTGAAAGAAACTTGACATGGATTATAGTTATAAATAATAGCAGATTTGAAAAATTCAAAAAGCAACGTTGTTTCTGAAATGTAGACACTTTCAAGGAAATTTAGGTAAACAAAATGTAACAAACCTTGTCTATGAAAGAAACAAAAGAATTTTACTCAACATAAAAACTAAAAATTGCAGAAATTCCATCATTTCTTTAGCCCAAGCTGCCAGATTTTAAAATACGGCAATGGCAACAAAAGACAAAAACATTTTGTTGCTTGTCTCTGTGGCTGTCACAAAAGCCTTCACACTGCTAAAGAATGGAGAAAAGAGACATTTTATTCATCAGCTTCTTTTTTGAGAGAAAAACATCTTTTTCCCTCCTGAGGAAAATCCATTAATAAAACATGTTAGTTACTTTGAAGTACTCTTATCTCTTCTCCCTCGCTAACATTTGAATCCCATATAAACATCTCCCTCTCGGTAGTTGAATCTATAAACAATCAAATTATCTCCATCTAATAATACAAATATTTTTCTTTGTTATGGAATAAGGGCATTCCAATGGCAGAAATATTTTTCTCACCTTCAATTTTTTTCAATAACACATTAAAGTAACTACATTAATTTAGAAATTTTCAGTTTTTCCCATTTTATTTTACATACAAGAATAGCAGATTTATGAATTTTTTAATTTTTAGACGAATATATTAACTATAAACTTTCATTTAAAAAGTGTTGTAAATTTTGTGTCACTGGTGAAATAGTATACATCTGTGCATTTTGAAAATTAATTCTATTTTGACTATTTTAACGTTCTATTTTAATGTTCTATTCTAATTATTTTGAAAATTAATTCTATTTTACCTGAATGTCAATTTGTGATAAATATGATATTATGCAGAATGAGTAAAAATATTGCTGTAAAGAGAATTATCACTGTATATATATTGTTGTGTGGTAATACATAACAAATATATTATATTTTTGCTGTGTATTAATGCAATTGTTTTGTATTTCTTAACGTATATGGCGACAAAGAACGAAAGTATGTGTTCATTTCAGCTGACATGTGCATTTTTGAGAAATCAGTATGTGCTCTCTGGCATGTTGGGTGTGTGGAGTTGATGTCTAAAGAGGTTGAGTGATTTTATCCTAGAGGTTAAATGCTGGTTGTTTCAATTCTATTTTATTGTGTGTTGTAGTGAAGGAAGTTTTATATGTTATTAAAATTACGATGGTTTTAGTGAGTGCTTTTATTAAACAAGGTTTTACAGTCCACATGAATTTAACGCAACCTTTTCAAACCAGTTAAGAACTAAACAACATATATAAGTATATAAATAAAAGTATATATATAGTAATATATATAACATATATAAGTAGTAATATACATAATAAAATAGATTTTTTAGTCAGGAATTTTCCTTTTTTCAGTATCTCTAAAATCGGCACTGGAATAGTATATCCTGGGACATTCATGAACAAAATTTATAGAAATTTCTTCCATAATACTGAAATATTTCACCACTGGAATATTTTACTGCAATGCAATGAAACTGCAGCGTGGCTGCAATGCAATGCACTGTTGCCAACAGTGATAAAAGTTGAACTGTTTCCAAGATTTGAAAGTGCAGAGGCAAGCAACAGACACAAACTGGAGGAAACAAAATTGTTTGCTATATGCATGGGCAATAATGAGGAAACAATTTTTTTGTCTTTGTTGCCGTTGGTGTGGAGTCAGCATAACAGGATTCAAATTTCCAGTATTGCGAGAGTTTGTAAAGCATACATGAAAAATTTATATGGAACACACCCTAATAAGAAGGATCACTTATGCAAAGATACATCTGCAGCACACCCAGCAGTCATTGAGCTAGGCTTCATCCTCGTTATTTGTTCCTCAGCATGTACAGCAGATAAGTTGGTTGGTTTGTTGGTTTGGGTTTATTGGCACAAGGTCCAGAGAGGACAAGCTGTGCTAAACATATGGTAAAACCCGAAAAAGCACATATATAATATATATGATATATATGATATTACCATTTGTAGACCAACAAAATCCATTAACACTATGAAGGATCACACACACTAATGGAGTAATGTGATAAAACAAACAAAAAATCAATCAAAAAACACAGATATAAAGTATAGTGTAAAAGTGATGGATAGCCATACACATGGTTAAAAGATTCATATTAGAAGGTGAGAAACACAGCAATATAGAATAGGTGATAAAAAAGTCAAATATAGAAGGTGATAAGTGTCTTATATAATAGGTGAGACCAGCCATAAAAATAGGTCACAGCCATATATACAACATGCAGTAAAACTATTCCAATGTAACTGATATATAAAATGATAAAAGCCGTCAAGCAGTTGATAAGAGGCCATAAAAATAGTCAGCACTAAAACTGGATAAAAGGAAGAAAAGCCAAAACATAAACCTCTGGATAGGGATTTCCCCCATCCTGTAAAACCAATGAGAAAACAAAAGAGGTAAAAGCAAGGGCGAAAAAGAAAAATGAGGAGTTACATACTTCTTGCATACAACATTATTGCCCGAGTCAAAAAAAAAGTCATAATACAGGTAATAAGATAGACATAAAAAACTGAAAAAATAGTATTGAGAAAACAAAACATTAAAAATGGCAACAGTAATTATACAAAAGTGAAAAAAAGGCATGAGGGGAACTGAAAAAAATACTTCTGGGTAGGGAAACCCTATTCAGATTAGGGTCAAGTACTAGATGATGACAAAGGAAGAGACGGAGAGATCGACTAGCCTCTCCCTGCGGGTTGAGAGGCAAGAGATATAATGTCCTGAGATTCTAACACTTTGGTATCAAAAATACCAGAGGTATAGATATCTAGAATGTCTACAGGAGGTGCTTCAAGGTTAGTTTTCATTAAATATTTTGGTTCTTTTCGTTTGCTTGATAAGACAGGTATATTGGGTTGTTCAAACTATTTTGGATTTCTTATATTTTTTTTATATTTAACAGGTCGTAGAGCACGAATAGTTCTGTTTCTATTGGGTTCTAATTCAAGATATTCAGGTTTGCTTTTACTCAATGAAGAGGTAGACTGTTTGGAATTAGAATTTCGAGAAATTGTTGAAGGAATTGGTTGAGACTGTTTAGATTCAAGAGCATTTTGATGAGCGGAAGGTTTAATTTAGACTGATTTATGGGTATTTGTTTGAGATGAGGTGATTAATTGCTGAGACTTTTTCCTGCTGTGTGGGTTGGCCTGCCATTCTAATTAGGCATAAAACCAACAGGTTCTGTCTGAGTTGCGGCTGATTTACTAGGTTTTGGGGTGGCTGCTGTGACATAGGACAAGCCTACGGTTGGGGTACGACTGTCGATGTGTTGTACTTCTTGGTATATTTTGGGTAATCTTTATTGTTTGGATCTCTTTTTAATGAGTCCACTTCAGACATGCCCTAGAGCAGGGGTTCTCAACCTTTCAGGCTCTGCGCCCCCCTTTGAACACTGATGTGAGGTCATGCCCCCCCCTCCCACCATCACCACCATATGTGGTCAATACAAGTAATACAATCGGAATTTGAAACTGAATCTGGTTATTAAATGAAAATATAGAATAGATAATTTCATACACAAAATTTAATATTACTACTCATATCTTAATTTGGAACATATTATTATTAGAACATATGAAATTAAAGAATTAAATACAGATCAAATATATTTGAGGTAATCGAGGATCTAGGTGAGGTTGGCATGTAATACCAGTCACTTTCACAACATTAATGAAAGGGCTGGCACTGTTTGTCCTTGACAAGTTTTTGAATATAAGGTTGTAACTATGACAAAGCACACCTCAGGTCACTTTCAACGTCCAGACGTACGACAATTATCGTGTTTTTGCAATTACAAAAATTATCGTGTACGACAATTACCGTGTTCGTATGTCGAAAATATGTTACGGTTACATTCTGAGTGCAAAATTGAGCACAGTAAATTACAGTTAGTTTTACTTCTTATTTTGCTTTTTTTTAAACTCACGCCTCCCCTGAAATTTCTCTACGCCCCCCCAGGGGGGCGCGCCCCCCAGGTTGAGAACCGCTGCCCTAGAGAATGATGGGTGTTCTCCTCTACAATTCATACAGTTTGACATTTCCTTGCAGGTATCACTTTCATGACCTGGTCTCGCGCATCGAATGCAGGTGGGATATCCTCGCCATAAGTCATTCCCATAGCCAAATCTCTGATACTTGCAGCACTGAAGAGGATTCGGCACATACGGCCGAATACAACATTTAAGATAGGCGGCTGTGATGTGAGGTGGTAGGGACAGGGAATCAAATGTCAGAATAATATGCTTGGTTGGCAAGATTTTGTCCTCCTGTCGAATCGTGATACGCAAGACTGAGGAAACTCTTTGGTCTTTAAGATTTTTACAAATTTCTTCATCCGAGCAGGTGAGTACATCATATTCAGAAATTACTCTGCACGAAGAATTCAGTGTTTTGTGTGGTGTTACAGATATTTTAAAAGTACCCATATTCTTGCACGATGTCAAGATTTTCACTTGGGCAGCAGTTGAAACATCGACGAGCAAATCACCGGAATGCAGTTTTTTTGTTGATGCAACATTTCTGATTGATGCCTGTATGGATTTTTGAATAAGGAAAGGAGAGGCTGTGGAAAAGGAACCTTCCAGGTTCTTAGTAATGAAAAACTTAGTTTGAGTAGAGTACTGATTAGTTTTTTGCACTATTGGGAGCTTGTAGGAGACAACTGATGATTTGTTGCAGTGACTTATCCCTCACTGTGGGATTTTTTTTTTTAAACATCCTTAAAAAGGGCCGGATATTCAGACCTCACGGCACCGCCCACCATGGAGCCCAAAAAGGGGATGCAGGTTTCTACACCAGTGCTAATCAGGTCTACACGCACACAGACCACTGATGTAACTGTCAAATGTCCAGCAGGAGTCCGATTGCTTGAACCCTGAGCAGGTGACAAAAGTCAAACCCACCAGCCGATTGATACCCAAGGGAACAGAGTACCTCCCGTTTACCTGAAGCGGTGGCTGAAGTAGTGTGTTAGGCAACCAAGACTGACCGTCAATTACCAGGATTCCCTTTTCCGGGGACACGGGTCTCCACACATGCCAAACACATGGGTGATAAAGACCCCAATAGCAGCAAGAAGCAACAGAACAGCAACAGCTAAAGAGGTACCCTCACCTCCGAAGAGGAACCACACCAAGGGAGAAAAGAGAGAAAAAAGAGAGGAAAGGAAAAAGGAAAGGAGAGATAGTTCGCTGGGGTACCTCGGGATTGCGACACCCGTGTTTACCTAAAGAAGGTAAACCCCCTGAGGGGGCAGATAAGTTAGAGGGAAAAGAATTCCAAAAGTGGAATTACTCTACATTATGACAGGTGACAATGTAAATTTTTCATCTTTAAGCAATCTCAATTTTGCAACATAATTCATCGAAGACATATCTTTCTTTTGTGAGTTGGTTAAACTAAACCTTGCTGGTAAAAATTATCAACTCTTATCCCTCCAGCATACTTGTTGGCTATGCCATGCTGAAAAGCCCATAAGGGTAACATCTGATACCATTACTGTTGGGTATGCTGGAGATGCCTGTTCTAGATAACAATGCAAAGATAAGACTTCTTAATTAATACTTCTGTCCATCCAAATCAATGGCTGCACCAATGCCACAACACAATACTGTCACTTCTAAACTTGTGAGTGGAAATATACACTATGGTAATACAGTATCACAATACACACACGTATAGACATATGTCATGTCACCATACTGGTGCACGACTAGTGCATAGTGTATCTGGATTCAGTAATCCACAGAAATTGTTTCTATTGTTCTAATGTTCAGGGCACAGTTCTGTGTTACTGAACCAACACACAAATGGTATTTAGAGGTCTGATTCAAAGCTTATGAAAAACTACATGACCATGGAAACCCTTGAGCGAAAGTTCTCAAGTGCAGTTTCACTCAATTGTCGACAGCTGGATGTCAGTAATGTATAGATTTGACAAACAATGGCTGGGTGCTCTCAATGGCACCTATCCTAAATCAGAAGCCTGTTTTCATACAATAGATGAGGACACTGTAGAGCTATAAAATGCAGCAGACCAACACATTTGATTCTGAAGGCATGTCCAGAAACTTTTGTTAATAAAGTGGGGGGGGGGGGATTATAGTCAAGGTAGAAAGAAATATTAAATATGCATCCTTTCATAGATATTCTTATGGAGAAAGAAAATAACTTTTGGAAATCAAGATATTTGAAGATCTCTGAGACATCTTGACAGCAATGAAGCTTCAGTTTATAATAGTAAAACAACACTTCTACAGCAAAATATTTTTAATACATCAGTCATCCTATTTTTCCTTGTTAATAAAAAAACCACTATAATCCAATATAAATATTTTCCTAAATATAAGATTTACACAGGATCATTAAACAAAATTTCTTATCTAAAGCAATTAAGATGGTAGAGATTGAGCTAATCTCACATTAAAACTCATTAGTTTAACTAACATAGTATGACTAAAACCAATAATTATATTAATATGAGAATTTTCTTAAATCATAGCTTCATTTGAATTTGTAATAACTCTTACCTGTAGGTCTGAAATCCTTTAATTTTTTGAGTAATTTCCATATTTTGAAGAATGCTCACAACATTTTCAGCAGTATAAAATTTTACAGAGGAGGAAAGCCAACTGAAGCAAGGAGTGAAAAGACCCTGAATACGTTGAAAAAAAAAACACTGGTCAGGATAAGTATATAAATAATAGTGACAAATATTAATTTAGAAGAAAAATCAATTGTTCTGATAACATCAATATTACTTCATAAATTAAAAAAAAGCACTCCTCATGCTTCTCAAAAAATCAATTATCAAAAACCTATTTTTAACTAGTTATATCCTAACAGAAATTATTATGCATTACAACTGTCTTGCCATTTTCAAAGGTATCATGAAACTGTTGACCATGGAAAGTACTGTTTTATAATAAAAGTTCAACATCAAATTTATATAAAGCTGCATAAAAAAATAAATCTTTAATCTAGAGATTATTCATTTTCTTTCAGACAGTAATATGGTATAAATAATTAATATTTAGAAAATTTGCTTTTATGTTTATTTTATTAATTATGACACTATATTCATCTACACCACTAGGATACTAATTAATATTTCTTTCAGATGTCAAATGCAAATATGCAAGCTCTTATAAAAATATAGCAAATGCATTTAATAAATATAAGCTCACAGAGTTATAACAGAATTGAGCACTATAAACTAAATATGATTAAATACTATACTATGCTAAAATATATTTGCATTCAGTATATTTTGAAGCAGTTTAAAATATGTATTCCATACTTTTCTAACACTATATATACAAAGTGCAAATTTTTAATACTTAGATTTGTAAAGGTTTTAGACAAATGTATAACAAAATGAAACTGGTTATATTAAATATGTTCAACAAGTGAAAAGAGAAACTATTTCTGTTTCATCTAAAAAAATCTTGTCAAAATCTTGGTAATTTTCTCATACCAAATGAATTGCATTGGACTCTATAATATAAACATTAAAATTATAGACCCAGATTGGTGAAATAGGGTGTACTTCTGACATGCTAATTTCTAAACGGGTACAGAATATGAAATTCTTGTCAGTATATGCCATATTCATAATTCTTCAATTAAAAAAAAAAAAAAGCATCACCATCATCTACAAATTTAATTAGAAGTGGAGCAGCTTCTATAACATATGATGTGGTCAATTAAAGACAGAGTATGCACTCACAGGTAGTAACACACACCTATTGAAAAACAGACCTACAAACATAGGGCAATCTAATGCACTTTCAAAGTCAAACTGGATACAGAATAGCAAATTCAGATAAATAACTAGGTTTGGGTAGGTTTTTTCATTTTTTAACTCTATCGTTATATATTATCTGTGGTTTTATATGATATTTTGTTTTGCTTGCTCAAAGAAAGAAAAAAAACTCATTATGTCAGTAAACATGAAAAGTAACTTTCTCCACAGGGATAAAGGCTTGGTATCAGCTCAAGGTACCAAGGAGAATCTGAAAAATAACTGCTTTATAAATGGAGTTAATTAAGAAATGGAGAACTAATAGAGATTATAAACTCTAAATCCAGGATTTATAAATACACAAATTTCTGTGTCTGCTCTAGAAGTTATTGTGTCCTACAAAATACAAATATAATCTGACTAATCCCAGAAATTTCAACTTTTAGAGCTGTTTGCGGGAGCTCAAAATAAAGTACAAGAATTTCATTAAAACATAAATTATCACTGAAATTCAATGAAATTAGAAAAATATGAGATAAAGATATTAAAAATGTTATATTCAGTCACACGGATCAACAACACTATAAATTGGATTTAAAACTGCAAACCTTTTGTGCAATTCTATCTGTGTTTTCAATCAAAAATGCTGCAGCATACCAGTTTCCAGAGAAAGGATTAGTAACATTAATTAGTGCAGGTACTGTATCAGAAAATAAGGAAATATTATGAAGAAATAGACGGTGGACAGCAAAATGATCAGGATATGATGCATTCTGAAGACTCATGACTGGATAACTGCCATACTGCAAATATCTGTAATACAGAAAAAGTCATTATTCAAAAAACATTTTATTTTCTACTTCAAGTCTGATGACAGTTTGTCCAGTAATATTTTTACAATAATGAAAATTTAAAACCTGTCAGATTTATGCAAATGTAAACACTCTTTAAGTCCTCTAAACATGTGATAAATACAAGAACACAACATGCAATGAAGTTTTGGCACAGTTATGATATGTTATCAAACAACTACAAGTACCATGGTAAATAAATCATAAAGAAAATAAAAATCCTTTAATAATTTCTTAGAACATCATATTAAAATTTTTTTAATTAACAAACACGTATAGACTATATAAATAAGAACATCTGTTCATTCATTAACTGAGATTTTTCTTTCCATGAAAGAAGAATTAAAAAAATTAACTATGCCAATTTATGCAAATCAACTCACTCTTCCAAATTTTTACTAACCACTACCATATGACTGGGGACACTAGGAAATTCAAAAAAGTACTAGAAATCATAAGGGCAAAAGGGGATACTAAACAAATATATATTCACCTTATTTTTATATCAAATCAATTACACCAACTAATATAATTAAGCATGTTCATAATCTTCCTCAAAGCAAGAAAATGACAAGCTAAGAATAATTTTGGCAAAGTGTCATTCCTTTTTGCAGTTAGTGAGATCTCTATGTACCATAATCAATAATATTCCTCCAAGTAATAATAAAGTACAACAACATATTAATGATATAGGCAAGGAAGTGGAAGACAACATGCAATTTTTTTAGGAGTATCCAATTTATCACTAAAGAATGTTTAAACTATACCAGGAAATAAAGCCATACTGTTAGCCTAGGTTTATAAAAAGCAATATTAATTCAACAGTTTTCCTTTTTCAGATATTTGGCAAATAATACTAAGGGAAAGTTTATATATGGGGTGAGCCAAAAGTACGTAAAAACTTTAAAAATTCATAAAAAAGGAAGAAATTATGATAAAGAAGTGTGGTTTGCAAGAAAGAGCTCACAAGGAATTTGGACTTTTTTTTTTAGCATCAACAAAAAATCAATGGTGGATGGCGCTGATGTGCGACAGATTAAGCAGAATTAAGAAATCAATCTTGCAATAAATGACCGTGATAGACGAGGATTTCTCATTCTTTTTCAGAATGTTATCATTACATGATCGAGCGTTGTTGGTCAAGCTGTTAAGAGTCGCCTTAGTTGTGTCTTACAATGTTCTGGAGGTCATGTTGAACAATTGTTATAGCAAGAATAAATTAATAGAATGCACTGTTGTCCTGTTCATTGTGTTTCGGGTCATCAGCACCTTCTGACGGTGACTTTTTTAGCTAATTTTTATTTTGCTACTAAAAAAAAATTCAGCTTCCTTGTGAGCCCTTTCTTGCAAACTGCACTTCTTTATCATAATTTCTTCCTTTTTTATAAATTTTTAAAGTTTTTAAGAAATTTTGGCTCACCCTGTATTCTTGTTGTAGAAATATCTTTTACAGAAAGGAATATTCTTTCTATAAATACAAAAGATATGGTGGTTGCTGAAACATACTTCTCTGGGTTCCCTTTATTAGTCTTTTTTAGACAATTAAGACAAGCAATCAATAAAAACAAAAATTGACTTTACAGTAAACAGAATTGAATTGCTGGAGAAATCACAAGTCAATCCTTGGTTCTATCATATGGTCCAATTGTTAGAAAGAATGTATATAGTCTATTATTCAAAAATGGCTGAAACAATAATCTTCAATACTGAAAATATTCAGCATGGAAGGATACCAGTCTTCAGATTAGGAGACCCTTGTTTAACCTCCAGTCCAGGCAGATGGTCATTTAAACTGAATTTTTTTTTTTTTTCCCAAGGAAGTTAGTTTAAAGAATTGACTAACCTATCAGACAACTATTCTCATAGCTCATTTATCTTAGAAATATCAGGAAATATTCGTTCTAAATTTAATTCATCATGCAGTCATCTGTGCCTAAACTAGCAATCTTCACTGATTTGTTATAGGTAAAAGTACTAATTTTTTATTATTTTGTGAAAACTCTTTTACAATTTAAGAACTCATTCACTGCAGTTTGTATAATATAATAAGTATAAAATATGACATTTGTGAAAAAGTGTAATTAAAAAAATAAATATGGGAAAAGTAATACCTTCCACATAAAGCCTATTATATCTATATAAGGAGCTAAAAACAGAGTCTTAAGTACAAACAAAGGGGAAAAATTATAGTGGAAAGAAATGAATACTTCACTCAGTGAATAATAATGTCAAAAACAGTATTAATATATATATATATTAATTAACATTGTTTCTGAAAAAGTTATCCAAACCAAGGAAGTTTTTGTTGTTGCTGTTATTCATAAATCCCCTCGGTATGCATTAAATTGTCCAACCATGATACAGAGTCATTCATTCTCTACAAAAATAAATAGAATGAAACTTTTGAGAAAACAACTGCAGTCAATCTTTCCTCCTTTGACCTCTAAACCTGTTACTGACCAGTGAAGTGACTGGTTGTTGCCCACCCATCTAAGTTAAGATTCCTATAAAAATACTTCCTCTAAAAACTAATACTTATAAAAATATGATTGTGACTACAACCAATAACAACAAAACATTCCAATATTAAGAATATATTAATTTATGATTTTATTTGAAGAGTTATTCTGAACATTATTCAAAAGAATAACAATGGAAATCAGCAAACTAATTACAGTAAAATCTCGATCTATTGTTTTTCAAGGGACCAACTGAACTAAATGATACATGTGGGAACATAAAAGAAATATGATCATCAGGACTGAGTGAAATAAATGACATACGGGAAAACGATGATTCGGGGAATAATCTATCAAGACTAGAAGGTAACCCGTCATTTTGACGTCATAATACTAATAATGATGTCAGAATAGAAAAATTATATGAAAGTTAAAAAATATCCCGAATTATCTAACAATATTGCATTTAATCCCCACCTTGTAAAAGCAAACCCTTTTATTATTTTTTATTTATTTAGTTTTTCATGCGATTGTAGTAGACTGCCATCTAACCCGTCATTTTGATGTCATAATAATAATGACGTCATAATGGAAAAAGTATATCAAAGTGAAAAAATATCCCGAATTATCTAACAATATTGCATTTAATCCACACCTTGTAAAAGTAAACCCTTTCATTATTTTTTTATTTAATTTTTCATGCGATTGGAGTAGTAGACTGCCATCCAGTTTTTTACAGCTCACTACACAATATGAATACTTGAGCTACTTGATTCATTCACATTCAAGTTTGTTTACTTTCAGAATTCATTGCAAAAGTAAACAGATTTTTTAAAACTGTTAAATATACAGCTAAAAACATCCAATTTTTTTTTTCTTCTGAATGTTTTATAGAAAAATAGGCTGAACAAACGTGATTTGATGGAGAAGATATTAGTTTTTAGGTAAGAAAAAATTCTGATCCACATCTGAAATTGAAATTAAGCCTAACCGGCCGTTTGTTTACTGAGGGCTTCAGTTGAAAGATGAGTACAGCCCGGAGGTGTTATACAGAGACAATGGCTATTATATATATAATTCCACTATATATGCTTCAAAGATGGCATAAAAAATATTAAAATCATATTTGTGTCATCAAGACATACATCCGGGGGGAAAACAAAACTTTCAGGCAAGTTTTGTATTTCCTTGCTCAATTTAAGGAATAATCAGCATAATTATAATTTGACATAGAGAAGTAAAGTTGTCCAGTCAGACCCCTAAAAAGTTGACTTTTCACTGAAGTGATGTATCCTGAAATAAAAAGATGATAAATATACAAACAAAATATTGTAACTTACACAGCAATTTTTTTAATAGGACAATGCACACTTCCATTGGCTTTATACTGAAAAGATGCAAATGTCACTTGGGATGGTATTGTGTAATGAAAAAGCTGTACATCTTTATATGCTCGAAATGGATATAACTGTCGAGCTTCGAGAATTTGAGTCTGAAGCAAATCTGAAGAAAAAAGATATATATGGAATAAATTTTCTAAAATAGATGTACATGAATATGTTGAATTTATAAGATCCATATCATACCTTAACACAATGGCAATCTATTTTAAATTTCACGAGCATTAACAACTATTCTATACATGGATTGTATAAGGCATCTAGCAGTATGATTTGATACCTTTCATGCCTCAAGCTATGAGACAATGCATAATGTTACTTTTCTGATTTCCTTAAAGTAAATGACAAAAGCACTTAGTCATAAGCAAACTTGATATACTCAAGTTCATTTACCAATCATTATAAATCCTGTCTTGAAAAAAGGGACATATTACTTCTCACTGAAAGAGCAAAGTTGTATAGGCCTTGACATTTAAAAATTAGGCTAACATTCTAACTTTAAAACAAATACAATACATTCTAAAATTAAACAATGCTATCACTTGTATAAAACTAGTGGAATATGCCAAACTGGAACACACAGCTTCTTAAAAATCAAGAATAAAAATTATGAATGGAAAAAAAATTGATTTCATACATTAATACTTTTTACTCTGGAATTTTAAGAAATGATACTTAGAAGATTTTGAGAGGTATAAATATGAGAGTAAATTTGAAGAAAATTTTGGAAAAGATTTTCCTGAATATTTATTTATTTTTTTGAAAGAGAGGGACAGGGTGACTGATATTAGCATGCCAATACACCTCATAATTTTGGCCAGTAAAGAAGATAATGCCCACAGTGTTCTATAAACAATTACAAATTTGGCATTAAAAGCACATGACTATGCAAGATGCATAACTAAGATCAGACAAGTAATAAAGACATCTGAATTAATCAATATAAACAATCCTGAACCCGGTAAACACATTAAAACTCTTTAGGAAGACAAAGATTTTTTTTATTCTTATAAAATAGAATTGATTTTAAATCACAAGATTTTGTTTTGTTTTATAAATATCTCTTAAATCTGTGATGTTGAACCCCAAAGCCTAGAAAAGGAATATAATAAGGGACACATAAATAAGGGATATGTTACTGTCTCCAATCTATAACAAGCATTCAGTTGAGGATATGAGGAATCAGAGATGAGAGAAATCGATATACAGTGGAACCTCACATAACAAGCATAATTTGTTCTAGTCTTACTCGTAATGCGAAACACTCGTTAAGCAAAACAATTTTTCCCATATAAATTAATGTAAAATACGATAATGCGTTCCATGCCAAAAAATACTCAACATTTTTCAGATGTAACGTTTATTATTTAAAGAAAATTACTTATACATAAATTCTTAAGGAGCAAAATCATCCATATGTAGTTTATTATTTACGAATTTATGACACATATCTAATTTTTTTACTAGAAAGCTATCTAGTAACATTTGATTTTCTTGGCGCTTCAAAATTTGCTGAAAATGTGTCACTGCATTGTCATTGAATAAATTTATAGCATGCACAGCCACTGTCTTATCAGGGTGATGCTTTGTAACTTACAATGCAACAGTTTCCCATGCCTTCATCATTTCTTTTATTGCTCCAGAAGATTGTTTCTTTGTTGTTTCTTCGTCCTTCTCTACTGACAAACTCTCCTCTACAACTGCTTGCTGTGAAAGACACTGCAATTCTATTAGCTGTTCGGTGGTCAGCTCTTAGTTGTGCTCTTCCACAAGCTCCTCAATATCTTATTATCCTTCAGTCCCATGATATTTGCTTCTTGAACCATCCATGACTACCCTTAAATACTCATTTTTCGGCTGTTGATGATCCTGGTGACGTGAAGAAGGGACTTCCTTCCATGTCACTCATTATGCAAAATGTTGCTCATTAAGCGAGCCATTTTTTTACGATTTATTTTGCTCATTAAGCGAGGTTCCACTGTATTTTAATACTGTTTTCAAATTTCTGACTTCTGATGTCAAAACTCCAAAGCCTTGCCAAACTGGTCTATGATAGTCTATAGTACTAAACTGGAGTGTCAATTCCTGATTATATTTAGTTATGAACCAGTGATAAATAGGTAGAATACTACAAGAACAGTAGTTATTTTATTATAACATAGAATGAATTTCAGAAGCAAACCAAAGTTAAAATGGTCGCACATGTAAATCAGGAGTCTTATTGCTAATCAAGACAACATGAGAGAATATCATTAAAAAATTATTGATTTGGATGTCACCATTTTAGGTAGTACAGTGATGATATGTCAGCTTGTTTTATCTATCATGTTTTACTAACCACTGAAGTAACCACATGGTAACAGGAACTGGCATATTTCATCATTTCCCAAATAGCGGGTAGTTCCAATTAAAATACTGAACAGTAATACCCATTTCAAATTTTAGGTTTAGTACTATTTAAGAGTAAATCAAAGTCTTCTCAGTAACAATTTATTTAAAATTTAACGGTGCTTTTTTTGTGAGGCTGTAGATTAATGAACACTTATAAATTTCAATAATTATTTATGTGTAGTTATAATAAAATACTATGAAAAAGAATATTCTTGCTCATGTGTCAGAGGTACTCAGCTGAGTTAAACCTCCACAGTTTCTTCTGTACATTATCTCTGATAGGCACACTTTAACCAAATAAAGAAAAAAAATAACTCCATGATTTGAGGCAGATAAACTAAATGAAAAAATTCAAAACACATTAAACTTAGCCCTCTTACTGCTCAATTTTTGGACCTAAACTGTTTCAAAAACTTTATATTTTTTTATTACATATTCGAAATCTATATATGTTTAAGAATTCAAATATACTTTTTTTTTTGTAAAATAGATTTTTTATATAGATTCAGACCATGAGAAATGATATTTTCAGAAAAATCAATTTTCAGACCTTATTACATAAAAACCCGATTTTGAAAATAACTCAATTTATTTGTGGTTACATTCCTATTTATTACATAAAATACAAAAGTAAAATGTAACTACTAAAGAGAATATACTTAACTAACACAAATTGCCTTAAAAAAATAAGTTTAGTATGATAAAACTCAAAACATGATTCTAGGCAAAGTTGAACTTCACATTATTTGCACCTAATTCCTGTTTCTTTGAGAATTCTTTTGTCAATTACAGTTTTACAGTGGGGCAACAAACAGCATATTGTCTTTGAGAAGCTCTTTCTTTATGGATTAGGAGGTATTTGGCTTGAAATGATATGCTGTCAATCTCAAAAGGTTGAGAGTAGAACTTGATCTTCCAGGCATACTACTGGTATCTACATTGAAATACTTTTGGATATCTTGCTCAATCATTTGCAAATGAAACTCCAGAAGCTTTACTTTTTGTGTTGTGTTTTGCTTTTTATAAAGAATATCAGAATTCCACAACGCCTGATCCAAGAACTGTTTTAAAATGTTTATATAATACTTTCCTTATTGATATCTGAGTGTAGGGTAGTGTAACATTTCTTGGTCGCAAAAATCGACACAACCCATTGTACTGTTATAGTCACACACGACAGCTATCACTATCATCAAGATAACTAAAATCACTTTCAGAATCTGACATATCATCAGGAATATATGATCTGCCACTCACTAAACACTTTTTGCCCATCAACTTTGATTTGAAAATGGCGAACAAACAAGAATAAGAGCACTTGTAAAAATCGCTAATGGACCGACTCAAATGAAGGGGGGAAAAAAAATCAGTGAATAACTATTGCCATTTTTGGCCTAAATCTGAATCCAAAGACAAATTTTATTGTATTTAAAACATTATCACTGGTTAAACAGAGTAAATACGGGATGCACTATTAAATAAAAGAAAAAAGACCATGCCTGCGGAAATCATGGGATAAGCAAATTTTGCTACATTTGCATTGCCTGCGGAAATCACGGGATAAGCAGTCAGAGGGTTAAAAACTATTTGATAGTTAATACAAAAAGTATGATTTTTAAAAAAATGCAGAAAAGAGACTGCTTTTGAAGATTATTAAAAAGGAACATTTAATCTGACAGCAATGTAGAAAGAGAAAAAAATTAAACAACTTTTAAAAAATCACTATAAAATTTTATTCAACACTCAAAAGATCTATGAATTCACTGAAAATAACATATTAATTAAAATTATGAAAAAAAGTACATTTTAACAGGATGAACAGAAAAGATGGAGTATCATTAGGGATACATAATTTTCATATTTACAAAATAGAAGTGAATAGATGTGAATAAATACAAAATTTGCCAATATGAGCAAATAAATGTGAATATTATTTTTTTACTACTTTTCAGCGAAAACTCAGTGATAAACGGCTTTTTAAGCAAAATTAAATTGCTTATCTAAGACTATCCACCATCTTTAACTGAGAGACTTCACTCTCGAAATTTGCTTATTGCTAAAGACTTAAGGCAGAGAAAGTACAGACTGCTACAATGCTAGCTTTTAACTAAGAATTTTGATACTTACCTAACCAAGTAAGTAAAATTGCGATTTCTTATAATAAATGCAAAATTTTTGAATTTATGTATATATAATTTTTTGCTAATAAATGCAAAATTTTTTAATTATGATTTTTTTTTTTTTTTGCAAATAAATAAAAATTTTATATATTGTAATAATTTTTTTGCGAAATTTTGATATTTTTTATTTGAAATTTACATACCTCCTAAGCATTGGCAGCTCCAAGGGAGGGCAGTAGGGGCAATTGCCCCTCCCAAATAAGGGAGGCATATTTTTTTTCATAGCCTAAAATTATATAATCATAGACCTAATACTAAATGAGTTTAAATTTAAAATGAGACGATGTTTATTTCTTATATATAAATATATATATAGTTAAGAAAGCGTTGATTATATATATATATATATATATATAAAACCCCAAGAGCCGACGTTGCCCACCTCCCAAAACTCTGGACTGGAGCCGCCCCTGTCCCTAAGTATCATAAATCAAGTTCTTAGTTCATTTGGCATGGAAAAATACTTAATCACATTACTCATACTACTTAATTCCTTTTGAATACCATAAATTTTATTTATATATTATTACATAATAAATAAAGATGTAAGTATGTGTCTTTTCAAAAATCAAGATATGTTACCTCAAATTCATAATAAATGCTATTCAAAGTTATCAAGCATCATGATTATACCACAGAGCACTATTATAATACATCTAAAATACTTTATAATAATAAAGGGAAATATGCAAACAGGGGTTTCAAGAAATTGAAAACGGAAATAAAATATACGGATATCAAAGGATTTGATTTTAAAATCTTTAAATGATATACTTTGAAACATTTCTGCTTATTTTAAGAGTATCAGTGTACTTCATATTCCTCTCAGATTTGCAATTATCTACCTATTTCTTCACCAACAACATTTTACACAGGGTTCTAAAGGAAAGAAGTGAACATAATAATTAAGTTTTAGAATCAGGGGAAAATGATACTAAATTTTTTCCCACAAATCCTGATCAAAATTTAAGAAAGCAACTTGATAAAATTTCTTGCAGATATTTCAACAACATAAAACGGAAACGAAACGGTTACATTACGCATACTCCTGCGGAAGTGGAGCCAAAAATTTATCATATAATATAATTGAGAGATATTCCTTTAATTATTTTTCTTTACTTTTGACCATATCGAAGGGAATGAATCATCAAGGGTACTTTATTTTCCTTCCATAAACAGTATTAAAGGAATAAAAGCACAAATCATTAGTTTCACTTAATCTGAAACCAAAACACAAATTTCAAGAAGGAAAAAAGGGGAGAGTGATATGATTAAATACAAAGTTCATAGAGAACGAGGCAGTTTTTAAAATTAGTAATTATAAAGCTATACATACCACAATTGCATTTCTGAAAAATTATCAGAAAAAAAACAGAAGACAGCAAACGAATTGTAAACATCATTTGTTATGCCTGGCGAAAGAAAGTAACGATATGTAATTCACAGCTGTGTAAATATCCATGCCACACATTAAATTTACCACTCTGATTGGTTGTCTCGCGTACATCTCTTAACAACTTTGCAGCCGGAAGTTGAAAAAATCTCCCTGTAAAGATAGGTTATTCGGTGATGAAAGACCACAATAGGTCATGGGCACGGTTGTCAGAAAACAGTACTGTGGATTATTTGGGAGGCAGATAAAGAGGGCGCCATCACGGCTGATTTTGTTGATATTCACGTGTTATTTTCTGTTAATTCTAACATAACGTTCTTTTTCCAAGCACAGTTTTTTACAAATCCTTTATTGATTCTTTCCGGATGAGCAAAAACATTAAATTCCTGGTCATCGTCAAAGAACCACATACATATATAAACTTTTTTTTTTCCGAACGCGGATGCACTTGTCGCTAGACATTCGCCTGTAAGTACACCGCGAGACTGCTGGCCATTTAAGGGGGCACCGTATAGGTGGCCAGCACAATCCCCTACAAGCCGGTCCCGTAATTTAGAACCGAGTCAAGTGACGAGACCGGTACACTTGACCCCGCACCTCCAGAGGTAAATTTGAGAACTTGGAGGACATTGCAGCCACGGCAGATTTTTCAAGCACCGGCCGCTGTCAGTGTACATGGTGGAGAATTTTTCAGAGACGAGCATCGAACCAGTGACGTTCAGATCACTGGCTCGCTGCCTTTTGCCAACTTGGCTACTGTATCCTTACACATATAAACTAATGATCCACAATCGCTCTGAGGAAAAAAAATTCAGAAATCTGCTATTAAAAAAGCTTCCTCTATTTCTGTTAACTCTACGTATTTAAGCTCAATTTAATATGCATCTTCAAATGATAAATTGAATTACAACATTTGGGCAAGATTCATGTTGGCATTCTAAAATTTCATTGCTCAAACTGTAAAAACTAGGGAAAAAAAATTAGCCAATAATGAAATAGTAAACTCGAGGAAATTTTACAAATCATTTTTTTAACAAGTTTCAAATCACGATTACAAATACGACTCTTCTCTAATGGTTTCCAGTTTTTCTTTTTAGGGAATTGAATACATTTCTCTCTACCTGGAATCATGAAAAAAAATTGCGTTTTTTATAAATCTGTTTCCTCACCCAAAAGCTCAATAATCCATTCATCGTCCATTTCTGGGTGAGGAGGGTGGAATTTTAGCTAGCTGAGGGAACAGCTATCCTTTATTTTCCATCGAATTTCAACTACTAAGGGCCTGTTCACATAGGAGTCCGTTGCGTAGCGTTAAGGAAATGATGACGTTGAGACGAAAATAAACCAATCATAGGCGTTAAAAATTTCATTGCTAATCATTTGGAGGCCTATGATTGGTTTATTTCCGTCTCAACGTCATCTTTTCCTTAACGCAACGCAACGGACTCCTATGTGAACAGGCCCTTAACCTTCAGAAGCTAAAAAGTCTTTAAATACTGATGGTTTCACCTCAAATTTCTATCTCATAACTATTTGATTACCTTATATTAAGGTGACCAGGCGTCTTCGAATCTTGAGAATAGTTCTCAAATATTCACTCAAGTTGTTGTTTTTGATTGCTTTAGGGCCTGTTCACATAGGAGTCCGTTGCGTTGCGTTAAGGAAAAGATGACGTTGAGACGAAAATAAACCAATCATATGCCTCGAAACGATTAGAAATGAAATTTTTAAAGCCTGTGATTGGTTTATTTTCGTCTCACCATCATCTTTTCCTTAACGCAACGCAACGGACTCCTATGTGAACAGACCCTTATACCGGGTGACCATAATTAAAACACCTCTACTCCAACCCTTCTATATATATTGAATTCTCAGTGTATAAGCTTCAAATTTTGTACACATACTATTCAAGACACGGGAAAACGGATAACGCGGAAAAAAGTAGTCCCAGAAACTCCGATAGGTGGCGTTGTACAACAGAAAATATAAAAAATGACAAAAAAATAATTTTTTAAAAAATTATGCGAAATGAAATGTTTGACAGATTCTGGGGAGCGAGGAGGCCCATTTCCACCTCAGTGGAATGGTGAACACCATAACTGTCGCATTTGGGACACGGAATATCCCTGCACCTTCCAAGAGATTCTACTCCACTCACCGAAAGTTACAGTCTGGTCTGGATTCACAGCCACATTTATTCTTATACCTTTCGTTTTCTAAGAAGCTAGTCGCAATGTCCCTGAGATATGCACCGTGAGGGCCAACAGGTACAAAAGGATGCTCGAAACATTTGTTGTACCCCATTTGCAACAGCGGCAATGTCTTGACTCAATTGCTTTTATGCAAAATGGAGCGTCTCCACACACTGGACTCTGTGTACAGAAGTTTCTTCGGCAACGTTTCACTAATGACAGAATAATCAATCGCGCGTTTCCGAAAACCTGGCCATCTAGTTCTCCAGTGTAATTTTTAAATAAATATCCGTGGGATTTTTTGGCTATAGGGGCACCTTAAAAATCTTGTTTATCGAGGACATCTGGTAACCGTGGCAGACTTGAAAGAAAGTATCACTCTGCGTGGGAGAAGCATTTCAGTAGACCAGTTACGATCCGCAGTTGAACAAGCTGTCCACAGACTGCAGTTTTTACATCTTCAAGAAGGGAAGTACACCCTCTAAAATTTGCATTCGAGCGAAGGGGCCCTTCTCGAAATTTTCAAGGTTATAAAAAAAATGTTAGTGTTCGAATAAAAATATTCCCATTAAGAAAATAATTTGACCACAAAATTATGTTTTTTATATACCTCAATTAATTTGTGGTTAAAGAAAATATACCTTAAAAATTAACTTGAGTAACCAAAGCTTGTAAAATAACGGGATAAAGAATTCCATCTGATTTTTTTATATTCCTTGTTGAGAGCCATAACAAAACTTTTAGAAAGAAAAGATGATTTGTCTGCCGAGGTGTTGCCGTCAAGCGTCTGATTCATGTGGCTCTCGGGTTATCCCATGACAGTCGTTGGACACGCTTTGAAGAAATTCAAGAAGTTCAATGCAACCAAGAATTCAAACGTCAGGCTATTATTCGTTCAAGACCACAACTGAAATATGCACGCTTCGCGCAAAACGAAGCAGCCAGGTGACGCTACCAGTACGCCCAAAACAAATATATATATAATTTCAATTTGCAACACGTCCCACAAACAACCAAATGCGTAACTTTCCCCTGCGAGCTAATCAGCATCATGGGGGAATCAGCGTCATAGTGAAAAGGGGACGAAATACACACATACAGCTGCGGACCCTTTTTGAATGCTTATAAAAACTGTTAGTACAATGATCAAACGATAGGAAGGTCAAATATTTGCATGGGAAGTTATGGTACTCAGGATTACACAAGACAATCGTCGTTCTGAGGACCCAGTCATGTTGGCTGTTTGTAGAATTAAGTTGGTTATTGAAGTGCAATTATGATTGGATGTGTATTGTTTAGCGATGGTGTAAAAATAAAACAATCAGGATTTAGTGGTATGCAGCAATTGTGACAGTAGGAATACGAAAGTTTTGTTTACGCCATCAAGAAACACAATCTATATAAATCAAAGAAGGTTGTTGATGATAAAACGAATTTACCTCATCTGCAGTACTGAGGTCACCTAAAAAAAGCTATTACGTGGCAGACAGTGGGCATAAGAACACATTGAATGGACAGTGGAAACAAGTGACGAGATATCGATATTTGGTAATGACATCCAGATTGCGTTCAACAAAGAACCCTACAAGTGTTATGATCTGGGTGTCAGCAAATGCCCACTTTCATGGCACACCAGAAAGCCCAAAACTTCTATCAGGGATCTCTGCGCGGATATATCACAGTTATAATGAAAAGCAGGGATGATGATGAGAAAATGGATTTCCAATGACGCTACGTTGATGAGTCAGTAGGCGGCAGAAGGTTTCGAGACATATCCAGTTGAAAATTCCGTCAGCTTGGGGACCAGCAAGACGAAAGTATTCGGTATGGCTTGACAAACTCAAGAAGACTGTCTAACCGTGGACACAAAATTTCTAATAGAATTCATTTCGGGCAATGAAAACACTAAAAGATTTCTTTTGCAAACCATTGGGAAAATCTGTGACCCGTTGGATTTGCTTACCCCCTTTACAATAAGAATGAAATGCCTCATTCAGGAACTCTGGTCGAAGAAAATCACATTGGATGAAAATTTACCTCCAGAGATTAAAGAAAAGTGGTTGGATTGGAGTAAGGAGCTGCCGCTCTTACTCCAATCCAATTCCTCAGAGTCCCACGATTGGTACTAGATTCTACCAGAGAAGAAAATTATTGGAGTCCATACCCTTTTGTGACGCTTCCAAACTTGCATATGGAGCTTCAATTTATGTGAAAGTTAAAAAAGAAAGTAATGTACTTGTAAACCTCGTCACTTCTAAAGTCAGGGTGGCACCATTAAGGAGAGTTATGTTACCTAGAATTGATCTTCTGGGTGCTTTAGTAGCAGTTCGCTTGAGTTCAAAGGTTAAAGAAGTCCTCAGCCAGAAAAGGCACTGCACTGTGTTTCATTGGACAGATTCCGAAACTGTTTTATTTTGGATCAAAGGGTCTTCAAAAAGGTGGAAGCGATTCGTGGCGAATCGAATTTAGGATATCACAAGGTTGACAGATCCCGATACGTGGTATCACTGTGCCGGAAAGGATAATCCTTCAGACCTCTCGCCCAGGGGTCTTAAAGCTGAATCGCTTCTGCATAATGAAAAATGGTGGAATGGACCTTCCTTCTTGCGGTCTTATGAACTCGTAGAAACTGTTGATAAGTGTCCAGAACCGAATGGAGATGAGTATTTACCAGAACTAAAATCTGAAGACTCTAATGAAAACACTTTATTAACTTTAAATTCTGAAAACACAGATTTTGATTATCTAGTTAACCGTAATACGAATTCTGAGTTTTCTTTTTAGGTTTGTGAATAATTGTAGGAACCCTAAGAAAAAAAGACAATGTGCCCTGGGATCGGACGAGATCTCAGAAGCTGAGGGTTTTTTAGTTAAACAACTTCAAAGTGAGGAATTCTCTGCAGAAATATCAGCCCTCAAGTCCAGTGGTACTATTTCAAATAAAAGCAAGATTTTAAAACTATCACCAATTTTAGAAAGTAAATGTATGTTTAGGGTAGGAGGCAGACTAGAGAATTCTCAGCTGCCATATTCAAGTAATGACAGCTGAGATGAACATTCAAGTAATCACCCTATACTACTCCCCTCAAAAGGTAAGTTAGCTGAAATTATCGTAAGATATTATCATGAGAAGTATTTTCATCTTGGACCTCAACATTTACTCTTTCTGGTTAGGCAAAAATATTGGCCCCTTCATGGAAGAAATTTGTTCAAAAAAAAAATAGTGCACAATTGTGTCATTTGCTAGCCAATCCCAAGGAGTGTTCCCAAAACAATGGGCAATTTGCCCTTGCAGAGAATAACACCCGATAAAGTTTTTAATTCAACTGGAATTGATTTATGCGGGCCATTCTTAATCAAAAGTAGATATCAGAGGAAAGGACCCGAAATAAAAAAAAAGTTTATGTTTATATATTCATATGTCTAGTGACAAAAGCCATACACCTCGAAATAATCAGTGATTTAACTTCACAAGCTCTTATAAACACACTGAAACGATTTATTTCAAGAAGGGGAAAATGCCATAAAATATTCTCGTATAATGGGACAAACATGGTAGGGACCAATAGAGAACTTTTAGCTTTATTTAAGTTTGTTCAAGAAAAAGAGGAATCTTTATTTGCTATGTGTGTACTGCCTATTGAAAAAAAAATGTATTGTTTTCAGATAATAATAATAATAAAATTTGTTCTTTATGTGTAAAGTTTTTCTAATGCTTAAGTGTATACTGTTTATTTTTTTATTGTAATTTTGTGTTTTAAAAATTAGTTATTGTTTATTAGTTTCTATTTGATTACAACTGAAATTTAAGAATGCATTTATGTTTGGACTTATATATGAGGTGGTGAAAATCAAGTGGTGTAAGTCACATTTTCAATTTTTTTTAATTTGAGGGCAAAAATGTAATCTCCATGTTCAATTTATGGTGGAATTGAATATAATTATTAATTGCAATATTATAATAATTATTATGAATTATGATTTGTTCAATTTATAGTGGAAGTTTTTGTAGCTTTTCAGTAAAACGCTTTGGACTTACACCACTTGACTTACTGACTTACACCACTTTGCCTTTCACGCCTCATATGTAGATTTTCCCGTCTACGTGGTCGGCGGTCTAGGAGGGGGGTTAAGAATTACACGCTTGTCTCATTAAAACAACTACACTTTCGAAAACTCAACAATAATTATTTCATAATGACGATAGCAAATACGCGATGCAAGAGAGCCTACTTTATTGTCTCCGGTACAATACAACAATAATTATCGAGATAGCCCAGCTTCAAGCTCGCTTCTCTGAAGCAGAACTACAACGGAGCCTTCACTCGCTGCCATCGGAATTACAGACATACACCACAACGTGGGCCTTGATTCACCCCGTCGGAATTACAGATCTCTCCCGTGCCTCGCACGGAGTTTCAACACAGCCTCTTTCTCGTGCCTATCGCACGGAGTCCCAAAACACAACCTCTCCCAATCGAGGTCTGTATCCCCTCTCCTCGTGCACGGGGCATCGCTCCACAGAACCTAAAATCCCGCACGCCTTTTCGCGTGGGGCACAAGAAACATACCACTCTGTCGAGCGGCTTCCAGAGACGGGTCATTCAACCCTCTCCCTCGACTGTCCCCTCAAGGAATGTCGTACATGTACATAAGGGGTTGGCCAAGGCCTACTGCGCTTTGGCGGGAACATGCCCGGCAACAGATAATATAATTATGGCATAAGCAGAGAATGGCATAAACAAAATCCCACATATATATGTAAAAAAATTGTTAAGTTCTTGCATGAGAACATTGCAAGGTCGGGCGGGATGTTGCCACACGTACGCCACTGAAGAGAGGCGAAAATGTTCACGCATGCGCAATACCCGGGCCGGCTGAGCCTAACTTTAGTTGACTACTAGATACTTTAAACGTAATAGCAATAACCTGAAGTGGGTAATTAATATTTATCTTGACACCCACAATTGCTTTAACTCATTAATGTTCAGCTGTCTTTGTATGGTACATAATATGTGTGACGTCTTTTTAAATAAAAAGCAGAGAAGATAGCCGTGGTCCGAGGAACTTTATTTTGTGCGTTCTTGAAATTAGTAAACGCAACAGTTTTTTTTGGGGCAGAATCTATTACTGATTATTTGTCGCTTGTTTGGTGGAAATCTTTAGTTTCTGAAATTCAAGGGGATGAATTTGTTTTGTCTGTTGGAAAATACGTAGCAATTACACCTTCCGTATTTAAACGTATGTGTGAAAATAACAAATTTATGGGGAAACCGGCCAAGAGTTCCTATTAGGCATAATTGTGATTACAAGATGGTTGCCATTTCTTTTGGCGACAGTTGTACCAGAAATTATCGATAAAATTTTTGCAATCTTCACTGAAACCCTCAACTGCTAACACTTTATTTATTTCATGAGACAGTTGATTATTACAGGTAACATGTTGGTCAAGATATCGGCAAACTTTAACAAATCATGAAAGTCCTTGATAAAAATAAGGTGTACATTTTCTTCTGGGTTACACCACTGATGGCCTTGTAAATAATTTCGGAACAATGTGGATGCACTTTTGATTGTAATTGATAATTGTCATTCATGTTCACTCTTTCCAAATTATCTAGAAAGTGCCTCAACTTGATTGAGATTTGACCAGGTAAATATTGGTTTTCGGCAAGTCTACGATCCTTTTGTTATAATAATAATAAAAAGTACAGCAAAGCAGTTTATATGGATGCTATTGAGCGTTCTTTGGGATCATTGATTGAATTTTATTTGGACCCGACCTCTTTCGCCATATGAAACCCTTGTTTTTATATAAAAGTCGCATAGTGCACATTTGTATTCAGTGGTGCGAGATTGTATCCTGGCAAATAGTCTTGAGGAGTCATTTAAACTTGAAATGGAATCATCTTGTGTGGAAAACGTTCACATTCCGTTTCACCGCATGACAGATTGCGAAGAGGATGATATGATTTTAGATCTTGCAACACCAAGCCTTTTTAAACGTGTGACAGTTTTTGGACACTTTCATCTTCTCAGACTTGGTCATTAAAATGTCCAGCAAAATTTATGCGGAACTTGGGGGGCGGACCCTATCAGTTTTACCTGGCATCAATTTTTTGAATGTCGGCAAATGTAGACTGGTCAAAATTAAAAATGATGGTAAGGATTATTTGAAAAAAAAGGGAGAGATAAAACTTCAGTAATTTGGAGTCCATGATGGCCAATGTTTTTAAGTCTGCTGGTCGTTTTAATCATGTAGGTCCCTTCTTTCTTATATATTTATCCGATTCCTGGGACTCACTTTGGGAGGAGAGAGAAATTCTTCTCGCAGATGCTGTGGGTCCATGCAAATTTTAGGCGCTACCTCAATCACTATAAAAGCCTCCCGTTCAAGCTCGGCCTCGACAAACCCTTAATAGGTATCCAGAGAAAACAAAATTTGCATATTGGTACGATTCAAATTCCAACGTACTTTAAACAATATTATGAAAATTGTACACGTCTCGCTAGATATAAAAAACGCGCAGCCCTAATGAAACTAAAAATAAATAAGCTCAGTTTCAATAGAAAGGTAATATTAAAGAAGTAAGATGTCCCACAATTAATGATTTGTACAAGTTTTAAAGATCAATCAAGTGCCCATACTGAGTCCAAATTAAGGTTTAGTGTGGAAAAACACCATCAAAGGAAAATAATATTTAGGAGTAAGCTGACCCGGCTAAAGAGTCCTATATAAGATAAATGCACCTAGACTTGGAAGTTTTTAAAACTCAGACGGCTATTACGAAATGCTACAATACGTTAAACGTATGCCTTTCAAAACATCAATGATGAGGAGATGTTTAATAATATGAACAACCGAGGATCTGATGATTGGACGAAAAACCTGTAACAGACAGATGGTTCTGAAATCGACTGGTGTCATCTACTATAATAAAGAAGAGGTTGATCGAAATAATAAAAGTTTAAATAAGACGGATTCAAAAAGTGCCAGTGACCAAAATCAAGCAACAATATTTTGGGCTGACAGAGCGGCAGGTATATTCATCAAAAGAAAGTTGGAACAACGAGAAAAAAATTAGTTTCCCAAAGCAGGGATTTTGAGGTATAACGGGTGACCGTGAGCAATTCAGGAACAGGGAAACGTTTGCAAAAAAGAATATCGCATAGGAAATGGTTATTATCAGTTAGTTTTTTTTTATGTTGGTCCAGACATGATATTCTTACAGATTAGATTTAATTAGAAAATGGTTTTTTGGGGGTGTAGAAGAAATGATTTTGTAAATATTTAAAGGATTATGTAAATATTAAAGATTAGTGTTAAATGAAGAAAACGCGTTTATATAAAGGATTGCGAATACATGAAATGCTAAGAAAAGTGTTTATATAAAATTAATGTATACAAAGAGTTATGTATGCTAGCCCTAAATGTGTAAGCATAGTAAATAATACAGTTTGTGTGCTTTTATAGGTTGAACGTAATAAAAAAAAAATAAGGTGTTTATGAAAATGCTAAAGTGTAAGGTAAATACACTATCTACCAATAAGTATTTGGACACCTGTGATAGAAAAGAAAACCAAAATTTATTCAATAGTTGGTAAAGCCTCCAAGAGAGACATTTACAACCTCAAGGGGCCCACAAGTCCTTGTATGACGGCTAGTGGTATTTTCTTCCACTCGGCTTGGAGAAGACATGTAAGTTCCTTTACCGATTTTGGACGGCACCCCTTAATTCGATGATCCCAGAGGTTCTCGATAGGGTAGGCCAGTCCATTTTGTTAACCCCATTGTCACCTGGAGTCCTTGAAGTAATATGGGTCCAACGTAGGAAGCACACTGTCATCCAAAATAGTGCAGTAGGCGTTGAGCTTACCATGAATTGGGATCCCAGTGCATACCAGGAGAAACACCTCCGCCGAACTTTACTGTGGGCGTTCTCCAGACTCTGCCATCTGAGGGTGATTAGATGCTCCCCGTTTCCACTGATCAACGGTCCACTTTCGGCATGCTTTGCACCACATAAACCGAGCAGACTTTGTGATCAAAGGGCTGCAGCTCAACCAAGCAGATGTGCGGATGGTATTCATCGAAACAAAACTCCCGGATGACTGGAGTATGTGGGCCATCGACATCCGAATTTCTCTGGGCAGCACCCGTCAGTCTCCCAGTTTCGTGGGTCTGCCGACTCGGGGCACATTCCGACAACCACCTTCAACTTCTGAATCACACTGTCGATTTTGAGTAATTCAGCTCGCTGTCCCCGGCTGTAATACTCGACACCTTTCTCGAAATCAGATAACTTCGTTGCATCTTGCATGCGACTAATGTTGTTTCCTACACGATATTTAACGGGGCGACGTATATCAGGACCGCAGAAATCGTCATTTGCATGAGTGTCCAAATACTTATTGGTAGATAGTGTATTAGAGATTAAGGTCAGCTTAAGAAAATGTGTAAGTATCAAAGTTTGAACATACATGATCTTATATCATTCATAAAGACCATATTATGTTAAATAATGTAAAAAAATAATAGAATGTCAACAATGTGATAAAATCTGAATGGACAATTTTGCAACAGTGCTTCAGTGATCCATTAATCAGCCCCTAACGTATTTAATTAAGTTTATTTCACACCTATATACATATCTACAAGATTTAATAAACTGAGGGCGTTAATTATTAGGCAACCCCAATCCTTACAGAACTTACATTTCCATTCGCCTGCCACAGACTGGCAGAAACACGAAAAACACATTTCATGCGGAGCACACACAGCACCCTCTCGCGGGCAGAGGGAGAAATCCGCAACACTCCCCACCTGAACTCTCATGAGTTCACTTACCTTAGATTTCAAACATTTTTACAACCAATAACCATTTACAATTTCAAGAATAAAAACACAAAGAATATTTCTATACAAACATCAAAATTAAGCATAATTTGATAAACAAACGCACACTAATAAGAATATAAGAAATCAAAAAATGGTATGCACTGAGTATTACACAAATTAGAACTTCTAGCATTTTAAATGAAAAAATAATTAATAATCAATGTTGCAAATGTATAATCACACACAAGTACAATAATCAATAATACAGATAGGAAATCAACGTTTTACACTTCAATTAGACTTACATAATTAAGGGTTAATTTCTAAATTATAAACAAGTTGTACTGAGCGTTTTAAGTTATCTTTAGGCGTTTTGATAAGAAGAGAACGGATATTATCGTCTCGTCCCGGATACAGTTCTAAAATCTTTCCCATCATCCACATATTCCTAGGATAACGCTCATCATTGATTAAAACAATATCATTCACTTTAAATGAAGAAACTTTACCTGGTTGTTGAGAGATATACGCTGATCTGAGATTAAGTAAATACTCCTTTCTCCATCTATTCCAGAAATGATTCAAAAGGGTTTGTTGATATTTAAATTTCTTTACCAAAGAATCCCTATTTACAATTAAGTCTTCATTTTTATGTTTTATTACAGGTAAAGACATTAATCTTTTTCCAACTAGAAAATGAGAGGGGGTAAGGGGAGAGGGTTCTGAGGGTTCGTTGTACAGATACGTGATAGGCCTAGAATTAACCATGGCTTCAATTTCTAGGAATACAGTTTCTAATTCCTTAAAGGAAAGAGATGACCTTCCAATAATTTTCTTTAAGCATGTTTTAACAGTACGTATCTGTCTCTCCCAGAAACCTCCCCACCATGGACTTTTTTAAACAATAAATTTCCAAACAATATCTTTGGAAGAAAACATATTTTTAACTTCAGGATTATTAATTTGATTCAACCATTTTTTTTAATTCACAATTTGCCTTTTTAAAGGCCTTCGCATTATCTGAATATGATACAGAACATAAACCCCGACGAGAAATGAATCGACGGAATCCCAACAAAAATGAATCAGTATTCATATTAAGAACTAATTTCAAGTGAATTGCCCTTGTCACTGCACATGTGAAAACAAGTAAATAACATTTTGTATTAGAATCATTCACTAAAAAGGGTCCGGCAAAGTCCACACCACATACATCAAATGGGGGATGTTCTTGAATCCTGTCAGGGGTAGTGGAGCTACTACCTGAGTTCCAGGTTTCGCTTTGAAACGTCTGAAATTAAACAGTTATTCAACACCTTTTTTACAAACTGTCGACCTTTGATAATCCAGAACTGTTCTCGCAAGTGCGTTAAAGTAGCATCTACACCTGAATGACACATTTTACTGTGAGCATCAAGGATGAGTAGTTCAACAAATTTATCATTAGTTGGAAGAAGCCAAAGATTCTTGGCTCTCTCGTCCTCATTTGAGAACTGTAAACGTCCTTTCAAACAAAGAAAGTTATTGTCATCAAGTTCAAGATTCAGATTAAATATGCGTGAACCCTTGTCGATAGTACCTTTAGAGCGAAGTTGCATAAATTCCGCACCAAAATGATTTAATTGAGTAGTTTTTATCCAAAAGTGCATGGCTTCCTGAAGTTCCGATACACCCATAGGTCCATTTAATTTCGAAGAATTTTTTCGGATATTGTTGACAAACCTCAATACATAAGCTGTAATTCGATAAACTTTTAGCAGGTTGCTAAATCTGGTCACGTCTAACAATGGTGTTGTATTCTGGACAGAAATCTGACAGGTATTGACCGCTCGTGACCGTTTCTCACTCGCGATGCTTTCTTCAACATTTTCTCTCTGCTGATTCATCGGCCAATCACATTCAGGCTGTAAGAGCCAACTTGGTCCATGCAACCAAAGGGAATTTTTCACAAGATTAAAGGCATTTTCTCCACGGGATAATGAATCAGCGGGGTTTTCTTTACCGCTGCAATGGAACCACCTTCGTGGATCGGTAAGAGATTGAATTTCGGAAACCCTGTTACAGACAAAGGTCTTCCAATCTCTGGCGTATCCTTTCACCCAATGGAGAGTGATCTGACTGTCGCTCCAAAGGAATATTCGGTGACAAAGCTCAGGAAACAGTCCGGTTAAATATTTTGCTAATTTTACAGCTACTAAAGCGGCCATAAACTCTAAACGCGGAAGAGTCAGCGGCTTCAGTGGTGCGACACGACCTTTAGCTGTGATGAAGCTCGTACAGATGGAACCATTTGAGTTCGAATACCGAAAGTAGACAACTGAACCGTAGGCTGCAGGACTAGCGTCCGCAAACAAATGGAGACTCACATCGTTTCTTTTGCAACTGTCAAAATATTTCCTTGGAATAACAAGTGTTTCAAGCACTTTTAGTTCGGATTTCCATTTTAACCACTCTCTGATTATTTCTGGCGGAAGTGCTTCATCCCAATCTATACCTAGAGTCCATATTTGTTGTAAAAGGATCTCCATTCTCATTAAGAATGGTTGCGTGATCCCAATGGGATCGTAAACACTAGCCACTGTATGAAGGATTATTCTTTTTGTGGCCTGAGTATCGTCTAATACTTTGTCAAAATTATCACAGTTAATTTTTATTTTGTCAGTTGCTGGGGTCCAAGTCATGCCCAGCATTTTTGATTCCTTTAACTCTCCTACATTATAACCCCTTTCCATCCAAAATAAAGTTAATTCTTCGGAATTAGATTTCAATTTCCTAAGATTCATCCCAGCATCTTTAAAAATGTTAACCGCGTCTGAAGATAGCCTACATGCATCTTGAATTGTGTCACAACCATAATACAAATCATCTACATACATCGAAGAGTCTAACATCGTGTAGGTTTCGGGATTCATGTCTTTAAATTTTTTAATATGAAACTTTATTACGATTGCCAAAATCGCAGGACTACAACAAAGACCGAATGAGAGACGTACAAACTGTTACGTAATAATGTGTGACGTAACGCCTCCACCTACTTCGCCCTCTAGAGGCATGAATAACGCAGAACGAACCCTGTATCCCTCCTAGAAGGAGCTCCGGCAACAAGCGGAGTTTCCTTTGGCAAACAATGCCACGCTATTAAACTTTTATTTTATTTACAGTCCAGCTGCTTTTTTGCTCAACATAGTACACCTCCGTACATTTTGGTCCGTCGAGCCGGAGGGTTTACCAGTGCATTAAATTTTACCTTGCTTAAACTTAAGAATAATGATTATTGAGTCAGTTATTACAACGCTTAATCGCAAACGCGGTAATATAAAAGGACAGTTGAAGAAGATTACTATATGTGAAGATAGCGATGATGTCGCCGAACTGCAGGCTCAATTGGATGTACTTTCGAAGCTTCAAGAAAAGTTCGAAGTTCTAAAAGAAGAATTTTATAGAGTAGTCAGTGAAAAGAATTTTGAAGAAATTGAGGAAATGTTGTCACAGCTAGATGAGGAGTTTCAAAATTCAGAGGTGAGTCTGAAAACCTTGATTAATAAACTTAAAATCAGTATGAACAATTCTGCTTATCTAAATCAAAATTCTGACAATTCTACTCATGATTCGAATTCGATTAACAATGATCAGCTGAAAAGAATGTCAATAAAACTTCCAAAAATCCCTCTTCCTATTTTTAACGGAAAATTCGAGGAATGGAACTTGTTTAAAAGCTAGTTTATTAGTCTAATTGACGAAAATTCAGAACTTTCTGAAAACGAAAAGCTTCACTATCTACGTGGGTCACTAAAGGGAGAAGCAAAAATTATAGAAACCTCAGATGACAGTTATGTTTCCCTATTTAAAGCACTAAAGCTTAGGTACGAAAAACGAAAGGATCAGCGTTGACTGCCACCTGAAAAACATTCTAAATCTACAATCTATCAAACATGAGTCAGCCAAAGAGCTTCGAAACTTGTTGGATAATATAAACAAAAATCTTAGATCACTGAAAATCTTGAATTTCGAAAGAGACAAATTTTCTAACGCTTTACTATTGAATATTGTTCTTGAAAAATTAGACCGCGAAACGCGAAAAAGTTATGAATTAACTCTGAAGGATAACGATGTACAAGATTTCGATGCATTTTTGGAATTTTTAGAAAGACGGTGTCAAATTCTAAACAGTATTCATATTAACATCTCAACCAAGCCAAATTCCGAACGATTCAAATCCCTTTTCGTTAAATCTAATAAATCACCTCAGATGTGTGTAGTTTGTAAAACCAAAGCCCATGCATTATATCACTGTGAGAAATTTAAAGAAATGAAACTGGAAGATAGAGTCAATCTTGTTAAAAAACATAGACTTTGTTATAACTGTTTAAGTGCCTTTCACATGTTATCGAATTGCAATTCGAAAAGTTCTTGTTTCGTTTGTAAACAGACAAACCACCATACGCTCCTTCGTAAGTATCCCGCCCCGTCAAATACCGCAATACATTCAAATCAAAACTGTGAAAACATTCCGTATTCTGACACGATAAATATCTCTAAGTCAGTTCCCGCTCAAAATGAGTCATCATTTCATTTGCTCGCTCCAGACAAAACCATAGGCGCCACATTATCGGCAGATGTCAAAGAGTGTTGTTTAGCTTCGAGCAGCCTTTTATGCACTACAATGTTATATATTGAGAACTCATTTGGCGAAAAAATAAAAGTTAAAGCAATTCTTGATAGTGGAAGTTCAGTATCAATTTGTACACAGGAAATAGCAGATGTTTTGGGATTAAAGAAAGAAAAATGCAATTCATCCATTTCAGGCATAAACGGAGGAGAATATTTTGTTAAAAATAAAGTAACAGAAAAAATTTTAAACGACGAGGGCAGCTTTTCAAAAGCATTATCATTCCTTGTGCTACCTAAAATCACAGAATTAACGCCTGTAAAGAAGATTGATATTTCTCGCGTATATTTCCCTCGCGAAATAAAACTTGCTGACGATACATTCAATCTCCCAAGTAGAGTCAATCTACTCATAGGTTGTGGGATATTTTTTGAATTGCTTAAGGCTGAAAAATTCAAATCATATGATAATAATTTGATGCTTCAGAACAGTGTTTTCAGCTATTTGGTTACCGGTACTGTGGAAAATGCAGCTTCTCACCATTTTACTGGTCTTGCTCATATTTCAGAAAGAGATTCTTTAGAACTTTCTGTCAAAAAATTCTTTGAGATGGAATCCTTTCCGGGGGATGATACAAATAATGAGTCTCAAACATTTGAAAAGGAATATTGTGAGCAACATTTTGTTACCACTCACAAAAGAGATGATAGCGGCAGATTTATTGTACGATTGCCCATTAAGGAAGGTAAACGTTCTAGTTTAGGAGAGTCTAAATCAATGGCGGAAAGACGTCTAAATTCCCTTTGGAAGAAATTGAACAAAGATCCAACTATGACCACTTTATATAAGACATTTATGGATGAATACCTTGCGTTAAATCACATGGAAAAGGTTTCGGACTGCGAGAACTGTAGTGAAATTTATTACATCCCGCATCACGCAGTTTTCCGCCCAGAGAGCATTTCTACCCCTCTTCGCGTCGTGTTTGATGCATCAGCCAAGTGCGAGAATGGAATAAGTCTCAACTCCATATTACTGAATGGTGGACTTGTTCAGCAGGATCTATTTTCAATAGTAGCTCGTTTCCGAACACATAAATATGTATTTAGTACAGACATTACTAAAATGTATAGGCAAATTCTTGTCGAAGAATCGGATAGAGATTTTCAAAGAATTTTGTGGAAATCAAGTCAGTGCTCCCCTGTTGAAACTTACAGATTGCGTACAATTACGTACGGGACAGCATGCGCCCCGTATTTGGCGACTAGAACTATAAAGGCTTTAGCTGACGATGAGCAGAAGTATTTTCCTCGTGCGTCCGCAGTTTTACTTACCGACTTCTACGTAGATGACATTTTGTCAGGTTCAGACAATTTAGAAGACGCAATTTCCTTACAATTTGAATTAATAGATGTATTGAACAAAGGTGGCATGCAGTTGCATAAATGGGTATCCAACCACCCAAACTTGTAAAATGACAGTAAAGGTGCTGAATATAACTTCTCTTCAGATTCTGATCCTGTGAAAACTCTCGGTATGCTTTGGGCATGTAATTCCGATAATTTTACCTTTAAGGTTAATGTAGACTCTAAAGCAAGCTTCACAAAACGGGATGTTCTATCTTCTATAGCACGCTTGTTTGATCCGCTTGGTCTTATTGGACCAGTAATTACAAAGGCCAAGATATTTCTACAAAATCTGTGGAGGGAAAAGTCAAATTGGTCTGATCCAATTCCTCCTGATGATATGAAAGAAAGGTTTAAATTCTTAAACGAACTTCCTGCTTTAAATCAAGTGAAAATTCCTAGGCATGTGATCATTACAGATCCCATCATAATTGAATTACATGGATTCAGCGATGCGTCTGAACGGGAATATGGAGCAGCAATCTATGTAAGCTCAAAAAACAGCCAAGGACAGCAGCAAGCAACACTGTTGTGTTCTAAATCCAGAGTATCTCCGATAAAAACCTTAACAATACCCAGGCTGGAACTATGTGCGGCATTGCTACTAGCTCGTCTAGTGGCGAAAGTGGCTCCGTAGACGAAAAAATAGTGGATGAATGGAAAATAGTGCTGAAGGGGATATTAGATGGATATGATGAGAAGAACATATTCAATGCAGATGAGACGGGCCTATTCTACAATATGGGCCTAATAAAACCTTAACGTATATGGGCGAAAAGTGTTTTGGTGGAAAACACAGTAAGGAACGATTGACTGTTTTACTGTGCACTAATTCGGATGGATCTGAGAAATTTCCACCACTAGTTACAGGCAAATCAAAGCAACCATGGTGTTTTAAGAATATCACCAGGAAACCTTGTGAGTACCGCAATAACAATAAAGCGTGGATGACATCACAAATTTTTATTGACTGGATTAGAAAATTTGATGCAAAAATGCATCGAGAAAAGTGAAAAGTTTTACTTTTAATCCACCGATGCACTGCACATACTCCAAATATCCCTGGACTTTCAAATTTGACTATCCATTTCTTACCAGCTAATTGCACTAGCAAGTTCCAGCCATTAGACCTGGGTATCATTCGCAGTGTGAAAGCATACTACAGAAATTATTTAATTAGGAAATTAATAAACAATTCGGCTGACAGTATAAAAATTAGAAAATTTACAATCTTGGAAGCAATGCACATGATAACATCAGCATGGAAAGAAGTTTCTTCATCCACAATAAAAAACTGCTTTCGCGTTGCTGGAATTCACAAAGAACTTGTAGTGGAACTGCAAAGTACGGATGTAGAAATCAACGAAGATGACATTACCCCTGAAGAATGGAGAAGTCTTGTTGAAGATGAGGATGTTTCAATTCAAGATTTCTACAATTGTGATAAATATGTTTTAACAACAGATTTCAGAAATGCAGAACAAATTTATGAAGATATTGTAAACGAAAACACAGTGTCAGACGAAGAAGGTGAAGTTGAAGACACGGAAAACGAGACACTGCCACCGTCTTACACAGATGCAATTTCTGCTCTAGATGTTCTCCGACGCTATATTACATCGAAAATGGAAGGTGACTCATTTAACATTTTAGAAAATCTGGAAAAGAGAATAACGAAAACAAGGCGAATGAAGCAATCAACACTTTTTGAATTTTTTAAATCGTAATTTATTGTATTGTTTGTACTCTATTTTTTTCAATGTAATTTAAAGTAACTTTTTGTGAATAAAATAATGATGATAATAAAAATAACATTTTTAAACACGCCAATATATTAAGAAATATATTGACAGTCCTAAGCCTGTAAAGTTTGAAGGGAAATGTTATTTTTTTCACAAATTCTGTTTAAGGATCTCCACTTAAGGACGATTTTTCACGGTCCCTTGAAAGTCGTTAAACAGAGAACCAACTGTATATCCAAGCATAGTTGACACCGCATAAATTTCCTTAGTGAGATTTATTTTCTCCCCCACTATCTGCCAAAAGTAATCTACGCCTATAGGTACCCCTACGTTGACCGAAGTATCGCACATGTCAGCAATTTTCAATCCCAGACTATTCATTATTTCAAATGTTTTTACCGAAGCAATGCTAAGTGGCGCCGCTGTGATTACGTCACTCACTAAACACGTTACCTTCATTTTATTCCTTTTCTGTTTATCGGAAACGAAAAATTCCACAACTGGGAATGTTTTAGGGAAAGCATTTTTCATACCAAAACAAAAAAGTGAGAGTTTTTCCTCTCCTATAATTTTTAATCCAAGTTTTTTAACTAGGCTAATGTGAATAAAACTGCACGATGAACCGCTATCTAAAATTAAATTGGTTACTTCTGATTTACCATTAGAATAGGCCAAAACCGAACAGGTTTGTAATATAAAGTATTACTTGAAACATTATTAGACACTGAAAGAGTTTGCTCATCTGGGATTTTTCTCGCGCGTTGTCAGACGATATATTTTCGCTTTGTTTAATTTCAGGTAACTCTTTTTTTCTCCTTCGAAACCCATTGCGTTCTGTTTCGATTTTGAAGATTAGTACATATAGATTCGTGATGCGATTTGAATCCGCATTTTGTACATTTTCTTCTATTTTTACAAGCCCTACTTAAGTGAAATCTTTTAAAACAAACGAAACAACGATTTTCATCGCGTAATTTATACAGTTTCCTTTGACACTTTTTTCACATGAAAACGAATCGTGGAATTTATTACAGAAGATGCATGCTCGATTATCAACAGTATTAAAACAGGCAGCCGTGGGTACATTTCTAAAGTATATTTTATTGCCAAATTGTGCATTTTCAGAACATGGAGGCATGGTACCTTTTCTCTCTTGCGTCAAAAAATTAGACGCTTCGCGACATTCAATTTCGGTTTTTATAAAATGCAATAACTCTGAGACATTTATATCTTCATTAGATTTTTTCTTTCGATTGAATTCCAGCACTAGGTCCTCCGGGATTGATTTTAACAAAACAAGAATTAATAACTGACCGAATGAACCTTTTGTTACGTCCTGTGCCTCCAAATTCCGAACAGCAATTTCAATTTCATCATATAATTTTCTCAAACCTTTAACATTACGTGAACTCCTCACAGGTTCTAAATTTAACAGTTTGCTCATGAATTGGCTGACTATTAAATCCCTTTTCCCAAATCTGTCTTTGAGTGTCTTTACACTCTCATCATAATTTTTCTCATTTAATTCCAAAGCAGCTACTATATTACTAGCTGGACCTACAAGTAATGTTTTCAGATATGCGAATTTTTCTACCTTGTTAAGAGTTTCGTTTCTATGTATAGTGTTTTCAAAATTGTTCCAGAAATCCGTGAATTTGGTCGGATCACCGGAATACTTTTCTAAGAGTAATTTTGGAAGCTTAACCGAACTCTGAGCAATTTGAGAAATATTTATTTGTTGTGCGGCATTTGGTTCACAAGATTTATTATCATTCAATATTAAATTCATTCTTTTAATTATTCGCGAACATTTCTCCTGATATTCTTCGTATGTAACTACATCCGATTCCAGAGATTCTAAATCAATGGATTCGTGAATTCCTCCATCTAGTTCTTTTAAATTAACTTTCTTTTCTAATAACAAGTCATATGACTCCTTCAAGTCATCTTTATTTCCCGATGCTATACTTTCCTCAATTTTCTTTAACAATTTTGAAACTACAGTTCTTAAAGCCGTTCGTTTAGTTTTTAATCGTTGAAAGTTTTCAGCCATTTCTATATCATACATAGTACATGTACCCAAGACTGCACAAAAGTACCAAATCTATTTTTTTTAACAAAACTCTTACCGTTATTCCTGTTCGAGCCCAAGCATGATCCGGAACCAAAACATTGCACTTTTCATATCTTCTTTTTCCCGGCCGATGCACCAGTTTTGCAACAGTGCTTCAGTGATCCATTAATCAGCCCCTAACGTATTTAATTAAGTTTATTTCCTACCTATATACATATCTACAAGATTTAATAAACTGAGGGCGTTAATTATTAGGCAACCCCAATCCTTACAGAACTTACATTTCCATTCGCCTGCCACAGACTGGCAGAAACACGAAAAACACATTTCATGCGGTGCTCACACAGCACCCTCTCGCGGGCAGAGGGAGACATCCGCAACAGACAATAGAGAAGTCACAGGTGCTTTTTGCTAATGTAATAAGAAAATTTTGTTCATTAGTCAAAATTTTGCTACAAGAGGATGCGGGTTTCGCATCAATAATTTATCTCGATCATTTATAAAAAGACGACCGGAAAAAAATCATGATCGGCTCGTGAAATGTTGGGGACGTCAAGAGCACCGATATATGTAATTCTGTGAAGGTAAAGAAACTTTTTCTGCGCGAAAAAATATACTATCGATTGTTCAACAATCGACAGAGTGGTGAAATTAAATTATAGATGGGAATAATACCTGAGATTTCTATTTAGCTTTAAAAATTTCTTCATATCTCTTTGAAATTTATATAACCTTTCATCAGATATATTTATAAATAAATATATGCAATGCCTCAGTTCAAAAAAACCCTTTTTTTAATTTATATAAACTTTCATAGCACAAATAATTTCCCCTAATAACAACATTCAAGAAAAACTTCCTACAAAATTCGTTTCAACTGTGGTGGATAACTTTGAATGCTTATAAAACTGATGCACCCAGTGCAATGATTCATGTATCAAATGAGAGAAATGCTGGTCAAATATTTCCTTTACAAGGGAAGACATGTTTAGAGCTCTTTATTATGAGACAATTAATTCTCTTTTATTGGATGAACTAGTTTTTTTTTCAACCACAAATGCTCTATGCCCCACTGTTGGTATATCCCCGATGCTACCAAATATATGAGTTTCGTAACTTGGTCCATGTAATGTGTTCTTATTCCTGTTTTTTTTTGTGAGGGGGGGGACCTTTTATGCCGACACACCCGTTGCACTGGTTAATTCGTTTTACGGCCTTCTTTGTTTTATGTAGATTGTATTTCCCGACAGCGTAAACAAAACTTTCGCATAAATCCTGGTTGTCTTATTTATACAGTAACCAACTTTATTCTACAATCAGAAAGACGGTGCGAGTAGCATAACTTCCTTTCATTTGACCTCTACGTAAGCATTCAAAAAGTGTCCCCCTTAGAGAAGTTTCGCTTTGGTGATCCAACGACTGACGACGCGCAACCAAAAGTTTTGGGACCCCGTGTATTTCAGACCCCGTTGGTTACTACACTTAATTTTTAAGGTATATTTTCTTTAACCACAAATTAATTGAGGTATATAAAAAACACGATTTTGGGTCAAATTATTTTCTTAATGGGAACATTTTTATTCGACCCCCCCTTTTTTAATCTTGAACTTTTGGAGAAGGGTACCCTCACTGGAATACTTCTGGAGTACCCACTGTACATAAAGCAGCATTCCCTCCGTCAATAAGGTTCATGTCACATTAATGTTTGATACCTTCAAATGAAATGTGTTTAAAATATGGTTTTGTGTCTTTTCAGTCATGTCCAGTTGTACAGCGCCACCTATCGGAGTTTCTGGAACTAATTTTTTTTCTCTTAATCCGTTTCCCCATGCATTGAATAGTATGTGTACAAAATTTGAAACGTATACACTGAATAGTTCAATATATAGAGAGGTCGGAGTAGGGTTGTTTTTATTGGCACTAGAATTGTAGTCGCCAAGTTGCCAATACCCACGTGATCAATTTGTTAACGCCGCCTAACGGCTGAAACGATATGTTCTGTTATAGTCTTTGTAATGTATCTGTCCGTGTTGCTTCGATGTAGTTTGTGTTTGTATTGATGTGTGTCAAATAAAATGTGTGTAATACGTATTACATTTGTATTTTATTACCGCATCACACATCAACAGGTTATGGGCCCAGGCACCCATCTAAGCACCATAAGCAACATGCGAAATATTTTAATGGACATTATTTAAATTATAACGAACTGTGCTTCGATCGATACTGGTGAAAAATGGGTTCACGAAAATTGAAACTTTGAATAAGCAAAATTATGAAACATGGAAGATTTAGATGAAAGCCTTGCTTATCAAAATGACGAATGGACTTATATAGTAAAGGATGTACCTGATCCCAAAACGTGCAAAGAAGAATATGAAAAATGGAAAATCGGAGATGAAGAAGCTAAGTCTCATATTATTTTATTTCCTGAACCCTCAGATCTGAAACAAATCAAGTATTGTAAAACTGCAAAAGACGTTTGAAATAAACTGAGTGACGTTTTTCAATCGAAAGATCCCACAAGAAAAGCAATCCTATTAAAATCGCTTATCCATTTGAAGATGGCGGAATCAGAACAGATACAGAAACACCTGCATGAATTTTTCGACTTAGTGGACAGACTGAATGAAATGAACATTATTATCGATGAAGAATTATTATCCGTCATGCTCTTGTACAGTTTACCGAAAAGTTTTGAAAATTTTCGATGTGCAATAGAATCCAGAGATGAGCTGTCCAAACCGGAAGTACTTTGAATAAAAATTATAGAAGAGAGTAACGCCGGGCATTCCAACGAAAGCAGAATAAACTCAAATGGTGTCTTTGCCGTGAAAAACGCCGGTGCCAGAAAAGGAACGAAATGGAAGAGCACCGATCGACGATGCGACATAAATATAAATAAAAATATAAGCTGTTTCCGTTTCAATAGAACTGGACATCGAGCGAGTGAATGTTATTAAAAAGTTGATTTTTCTAAACCAAAACAAGAACATAAGACTGGTTTTCTAGCTGAAAATAAATTTGTCAATGGATCTGATAATTTGATGACAGAGAATACAAAATGGTGTTTAGACTCTGGTTGCACTACTCATCTTAGTCGCAGTAAAGAAAAGTTTGTAAATGTATGGAATACAGATGAGGAAAATATCAAACTAGCAAATAATACGACAACAAGAATTACAGCTAAGGGAGAAAACAACTTGAAATCGAAATTGGGAAATAATATCATAGACGTTAACATTCAAGATGTATCTCTCGTTCCAGACTTGAGAACCAATTTGCTTTCTATTGACAAGATTTGCGACAAAGACTTTTCCGTGACATTTAAAAAGAACTGTGCCATAATTAAGAAAAACAATGGAAATACAAAGCTGTTAGCAGAAAGAATTCGGGACTTATATTACTTAAAAGAGTATGAAACTCCATCAGTGGCTACTGCAAGTGAATCAATCGATTCTAAAGGTAGAGATTTAGAAAAATGGCAAAAGCGATTAGGACACTTAAATGTTAGAAATCTCTGTGATGATATTAAAAAGGGGAATATTACGGGAATTCATTTAGATAATTACAAGGAAATTAATTCAGAAATATGTGTTAAAGCTAAATTAACAAAAGCCCCTTTCCCCAAAGTTGCAGAGAGAGCTACTGAAAAATTAGAAATTGTTAATTCGGATATATGTGGCCCTATGCGGATAAGGGTAAGGCTTTATATTTTATTATTTTTATTGAAGATTACTCGCGATGTTGTGAAGTCAGATTTATCAAAGGAAAATCCGAAGCATTAGACGCATTTAAGGAGGTTAAAAATTTATTAGAAAGACAATCAGGTAAGAGAATTAAGGCTGTTTCGACTTAAAGGGCACTTCCGTGTTCCCTACCAAGAGGGATTTTAAATTTCTTTCTCCCGCGCAGATGGGGAAAATATTTTTTTGATTTAGTGTGTTTTAAGCTTGCTTCGATGGCGAATGTACGCCGACTTTGTTCACATATGTAGCGATCCAGCCTGAAAGACTATGCGGAATTATATGTTACCAACACTGAATTATATGTTTTAAAGTAATGTATGTTGTGATGTTCGTGTGAAAATAAAAGAATAAAAGGACAACCGAAGTTTGATTAATCAAAAGGATTGCTGCGATCCCATCATATTGGAAGATAGAACATTTTGGTTACCCGGACGTGATCAACCACGATTCTGGATTCTGATGCGACTGTCTTTGATTGAGGTAGGTCCCTTATTTAGAATTCCAGTCGATTTGTTGATTTTGAATTAAGAAGCTATTGAATTAATGTAAAATGGAGATAGAAAGAACAAAATGTAAAAGGACTACGGTACGAACATTGTTCTCAAAACTCGCGACTAAAATCGAAAATGCAATTGAGCGTACGATAAGTATAGATTTTACCATAGAAAATAAAATTGATGAGTTGTATGGCTTGAAAAATCAACTTCTTGATAAAATAAAAGATTTGAATAATTTGGATGAGGAAATTAAAGGGACTATTGAAACTAAAGATTTAGATAAAGAATTGATCAATAATGATAAGTATAAAGAAACAGGTATTACTTTGAAAACTAAAATTGACAGATGCATTGTTTCTCTAGAAAAACAATTGAATACAGTAAAACAAAATGAATCGCTCCATAATGTCGAGTCTAATGATACAAATGGAAGTCGCATTAAAAACGAAAACTCCTTTGAAAAATAAAATTATGACTCTTGTATTTCATTATTAAAAGAAAGATTTTTAAGAACAGACTTAATTATTTCGTGTCTCATGAATAAATTGCTTTTAGTAGATTCTGTTAAAACTGTGCATAATGTAACTGCCTTAAGAAAAATGTATGACACTATTGAAATTCAAGTTAGATCCCTAGAATCCCTGGGAGTGACCACTGGAACGTACAGCAGTCTCCTCTCAACAATAATTTTACAAAAACTTCCTGAAGAATTAAATTTGTTATATTACAGGCAACGTAAAACGACGGAATTATTCGATATAAAGGATTTGCTAGAATTTTTACGAAAGGAAATTGAATGTCGTGAAACATCACTTTTGCTGGGAAATCAGAGAAACAGTGTAACCGAAAACGTAACCCGTAAACCAGTAAATAACTATAACTATCCAAAAACTAAATACCCATATAACCCTAAACGAAATGTTCCCACTACTTCGGCGCTCATCTCAACAGTTGAAAATCGAAACTGCATTTTTTGTTCAAAATCCCACATGACTCAGAATTGCACTTTAAATGCTAGTGAAAGGAAAAATCGTTATTAAGTCAAGGAAGATGCTTTTCCTGCCTAGGCAGACGACATACCATTAAAAATTGTTGGAAAAAGAATAATCACCTATGCCATTGCGGTCAAACACATAGCCCGTTAATTTGTGAAAAAGAGAAGCAGAAACAAAGCTCCAATCCTGAGAAAATCCCTTCTGAAACTACAACTCTTTCAGAAAATCCACTATCCCTATTTTGCAATGGAAATAAAATTAAAGAAAACAATTCTGAGACTGTTTATCTTCAAACGTTTACTGCTGCCGCCACAGAGTCCAAACCGCTGGTGCACTTGCATTGTCTTGTAGACGGAGGAGCGACGCATAGTTTTATACAACGAGATATTGTCGAGTCATTAAGTCTACCAGTGCTGGAAAAGGAAACACTTCAGATTTATGCTTTTGGAAATAAAACATCAGAAAAACAGACTTATGATGTTGTGGAAATTGAGCTGCAAAACATTTCCGATGCCCAGAAAAAGATAAAAATAAAGGCGATCGTAATTGATTACATTACGAAGGGACAAATTCAAGTACCCTCAACATGGGTTAGAAAATTAGCACATCAGAAGCAAATAAAATTAGCTGATATGGGATACTCGTCGGAAATACATTTATTAATTGGGTCAGATTACATTTGGGATATATTACGGGAAAAAAATGTTAGACTAAGCAAAAGATTAGTGGCTACCGATAGCATTTTCGAATTCGTTATTCAAGGTATGGAGGGTGAATCTAATTGTAGAGAAGTTCACGTTTCCCATTTAAGTGTTTCAGGGGAAGAAATAAATGACAGAATTAAATGTTTATGGGATTTAGAAACAATTGGAATTTTGGAACCGGAAGTATCACAATCAGATACGGAAATCTTAGAAACGTTTAAACAAAACATTAAATATAAAAATGGCAGATACGAGACTCGGTTATTGTGGATGCAGGATTATGGAGAATTGGGTAATAATTACGATGTAGCAAAAAGACGTTTGTTTAGCTTAAATAATTCATTTAGGCGAAATGAGAAATTATATTTAAGATATAAGGATATTCTAAAGGAACAATTAAATGATGACATTTTAGAAGTGGTTAAGCCAAATTCGGGTAATAAAAGCGAAGGATATTTCATGCCACACCATGGCGTAGTAAGGGAATTAAAAGAAACAACTAAAGTCAGAATTTGTTATGATGCCTCCTCTAAGGCAAAAAATTAGCTTTCTCTTAATGAGTGCTTGGACAGTGGTCCAAATCTGAACCCCGACTTGCTTAAAATCATTTTGAGGTTTCGGTATCACCCCATAGCATTTTGTGCAGATATTCAGCGAACATTTTTAGAGATTAGCATAGCAGAAGACGACCGTAAATTTTTGCAATTTTTATGGGGAAAAGAGTGTTAGACAGACCTCGATTTAAATGATTGTCGAATCAGGGTCTTGAGAATGAAACGTGTTCCCTTTGCGGTCAAATGCAGTCCATTTTTGTTGGCTGCAACCATAAAATTTCATATTAAAGACTATGAAAAGGAACATGAAAGTGCTTGTGGCGTGCTACGTGATCTTTACGTAGATGATTTAATCAACGGTGCAGAAACTATTGACGAAGCAGCATTCATTTCTTGTGACGCCACCGAAATAATGAAAAGAGCGAGTATGAACTTACGACAGTGGGTAACCAATTCTCCAGAATTGCGTGAAATATGGAACTCGCAGAAACTTGAATGTCGCAAAACCCCTAATGAAGGAGATGTACCATTAAAGGTGCTCGGACTGGTTTGGGACAATGATCAGGACATCCTAAAAGTCACGTTGAACACTTTTCAACAAACCAAGAAACTTTCCTACTAAAAGAATGGTTTTAAGCGTATGCGGTATGATCTTCGACCCACTAGGTCTTTTAATTCCCTTCACAATCAGAATCAAACTTATGATGCAGGAGCTATGGGAGAAAGGAATCTCCTGGGACGAACCTCTTCCTTCAGACTTTAATGGAAGATTTGAGGAATGGGTCTCTGAAGTTTCATATATTCAGAATGTAACGATTCCTAGACAATATTTTGAGGGAGTGATATCAGAATTAGAACTGCATTTATTCTCGGATGCGAGCCCGAAGATATACGGTTCTGTGGCTTATTTCAGAACGAAATGTTCATATACAGTTAAAACTAGTTTCGTAATAGCCAAATCACGTTTGGCTCCTCTGAAAGAAATCAGTTTGCCTAGGTTAGAGCTGCTTGGGACATTGGTTGCAGCTAGACTGTGTTCATACTTGACTAAAACTTTTCCGATGATAAAGGAAAATAACATTTTCTTGTGGACAGATTCGAGTATTTGTCTTCATTGGATTAGGGGGTTCGCGAAAGACTGGAAACCCTTTGTAAAAAATTGGGTATGTGAAATCAAAGAAAAAACCAATCCGATGAACTGGCGACACTGTAGTGGGAAAACAAACCCAGCTGACAAACTGACCAGAGGGATGAGCATTCATGCATTGATCAACGATAAGGCTTGGGTCAAGGGGCCATCTTGGTTATTGAAAGATGATATTCCAGCAGGTAATATGATAGAAGAATTTGACTTAGAGGAAGTCCAAATAGAAAAAAGAAAAATCCCTGTCCTCTTACAAATATGCCAAGAATCCACGGAGCCTCTTATTGACTTGGAGAAATTCAACAATTTAAGAAAAGTCTTGAGAATTACTGCGTATATTCTCAGATTTGTGAATAACTGTAAACCGATTAAGTCAAATTTATAAAAGAAATCAGGTATCCTAAGCACCGAAGAACTAATAAATGCAGAAAAATATTGGGTGCATGTGACACAATATTCAGAATTCAAAGAGGAATGTTGTCGATTAAAAGGTCAGACACCCATCAGTCCGGAATCAAAACTTTTCAGCTTAAACCCAAGTCTAAATGCTGATGGACTTGTTTGCCTTGGAGGCAGATTGCAAAATTCCGGATTTCAGTTCTACGAAAAACACCCCATGATTTTTCCGTTTAAATCTAAATTCACCGATCTCGTGATTATGAATGAACATGAGAATATGTTCCATTCTGGAGTTTCTGATACTCTTACGCAGATAAGGGAAAGATATTGGATAATACGTGGGAGACAAGCCGTAAAAACTTGCCTCAATAAATGCTTCGTTTGTAGACGATACAAAGCCAAAAGGGGCAATCAAGTAACTGCTCCGCTACCCATAGACAGAATCCATGAAGGAAATCCATTTGAGGTCACAGGAGTGGACTTTGCAGGGCCTCTGTACACAAAAGACTAAGACAAAGTGTATGTTGCTTTGCTTACTTGCGCAGTTACACGCGCACTCCATCTAGAGGCCGTATCCTGCATGAGTACAGATGACTTCCTGTTAGCATTCCGACGTTTTGTATCAAGAAGAGGTATCTGCAGAATAGTCCAGTCTGATAACGCAAAAACATTTAAAAGAGCTGAACTTGAACTGAAAACTCTATATGACAACCTTCAAAAGGAACCAGTTCAAGAATTCTTTGGTACGAAGGGTATAAAATGGAAGTATATTGCTGAAAGAGCAGCTTGGTGGTGGTGGTGGTGGTGGGGGGGTTACTGGGAGAGAATGGTGAAAATGACAAAGGCCATTTTAAGAAAAATTTTAGGGAGGGCTCTACTAAATTTCGAAGAATTACTAACCATTTTGGCAGAAACCGAGTCAATCTTAAATTCGAGGCCTATAACATATGTGTATAACATGCCTGATGAACCATTCCCTCTCTCTCCTTCTAGTTTTTGACCGGTAAGAGATCTACCACCTTACTCCACTGGGCTGGCTCTAGTAAGCCAAATGACATTAACAAACACAGTCTTATAAAAAGATTCTTGTACCGAGAAAAACTGTTAAATACATTTTGGAAAAGATGGAAAGGGGAATATCTTCTCCAACTTAAAAGTTGTAATTTCATTAATCCTATGATTCCAAATGTTGAATTTAATATAAATGATGTAGTACTTATAGGAGACGACAAGGTACCACGCCAGATGTGGAAACTTGGTAGAGTTATCCAAATCCATAAAGGGCGGGACCAAAAGGTAAGAAGTGTCACAATTCAGACACCTTCCGGCCAAATTAAACGGCCAGTTCAATTACTCTACCACCTTGAGCTCAGGTAGTAAAATTTTATTCTTTTCAGATAATTCAGATTTATGTTTTTGAAGAATCAGTTTGTGTGTGTAAAGATTTATACACGTAAATGTGAATATTTATTATTTGTTAACTTGTTGTTGCTGTATTATTCATTAAATTCTATCTAATTGTAATGCAGAGGAATATCTTCATCGGGGCGGGAGGATGTTCCGACTTAAAGGGTACTTCCGTTTTCCCTACCAAGAGGGATTTTAAATTTCTTTCTCCCGCGCCGATGGGGAAAATATTTTTTTGATTTAGTGTGTTTTAAACTTGCTTCGATGGCGAATGTACGCCGACTTTGTTCACATATGTAGCGATCCAGCCTGAGAGGCTATGCGGAATTATATGTTACCAACACTGAGTTATATGTTTTAAAGTAATGTATATTGTGATGTTCATGTGAAAATAAAAGAATAAAAAGACAACCGAAGTTTGATTAATCAAAAGGATTGCTGCGATCCCATCATATTGGAAGATAGAACAAAGGCTTTACAATCTGATAATGGTGGGGAATACATTAATGAGGAATTTAACGACTATCTACTGGAATTAGGAATTAAAAGGAGATTAACAGTTAAAAATACACCTGAAAAAAATGACTTTTAAAGTGGAAATAAAGTTTGTAAACTAAAGAAATCATTGTATGATCTGAAACAATCAGGTAGAAGATGGTTTTTAAAAATTGATGAAATTCTAAAAGATTTTGGAGCTAAAAATACCAGTTCAGATTCGTGCGTATATTTTTGAAGCAAAACAAGAAATTACTAACAATTACTTTACCAACAATTTATGTAGACGATATTTTAATTGTGTCGGAAGATCCTGAAATGATTCCTAAATTGAGAATACACCCAGAAAAGAAATAAGATGTTAAATATGTAGGATTAGTAAAACATTGTTTAGGGATGAATTTCGAACAAGGGGAAGAAATTATTAAAATTAGTCAACAGGGTTACACAGAGATTTATTAGAGCGATATTGTATGGCCGAGGCCAATCCCTCTTCAGCTCCCATGGACATAAATGTTAAATTGGAGAAAAGCGTCACCCCAAGAGAAAATAATTACCCTTATCGGGAATTAATCGGAGGACTTGTGTATTTAGCAGTAAGTACCAGGCAAGATATAGTGCACACAGTTAGTAAACTAAGTTAGTTTTTGTCATGCTATGATAAAATCCACTGGATTGCAGCAAAACGTGTATTACGTTATTTGAAGGGTACGATCAATTGTGGACTAATTTTTAGATATACTGAGGATAATTTGATTGATTATACTGACGCTGACTGGGGAAATTGTGTAGAAGACAGAAGATCTTACACCGGCTACTGCTTCATTTTAAGTGGATGTGCGATTTCTTGGGAATCAAAAAAGCAAAGAACGGTAGCTCTTTCCTCAACTGAGGCGGAATATATGTCATTAACTGAAGGTGTTAAAGAGGCAATTTATCTTCGCAAGATCTTGACAGAATTCGATTTAAAAGATTTATCAAATGTAAATATGTTCACAGATAATGTTGGCGCGCTTAAATTGGTAGATAATCCTGTACATCACAATCGGACAAAGCGCATAGACATACGACATCATTTCGTCCGACAAGCTTTAAAGGATGAACTAGTAAGCGTAAGTTACGTACCTACGGAAAAAATGGGTGCCGATATATTCACGAAAGGACTATGTAAGCAAAAGCATTTCAACTGCTTAAATATTTTGGGTATTGATGATACTTGTGTATCAAATGATCAATAACGTGTGCATTGAGGGGAAGAGTTGGCGCTAGAATTGTAGTCGCCAAGTTGCTAATACCCACGTGATCAATCTGTTAACGCCGCCTAACGAGTGAAACGATATGTTCTGTTATAGTCAAATGTATCTATCCGTGTTGCCTGGATGTAGTTTGTGTTTTTATTGATGTGTGTCAAATAAAATGTGTGTAATATTATATTTGTATTTTATTACCGCATCACACATCAACAGTTTTAATTATGGTCACCAGGTATATTCAATTGACTGTAACCTAAAAACTACTACTTTTCAACAAACCAAAAAAATAGGGGAAACATAATCGTAAATAAACTTTTAAAAATGATGTGGGGCGTATCATAAAGCTAACTCTTAGCTTAGTCTGTCAGTCTATCATATGCGGCTGAGTGTGCACTGTCAATATTGTGCAAATTTATCGTTTTCATATTTTAAAAGATTATATGTCTTTGAAGAAATGTATTTTAGTAAAGTGAGTAAGAAATCAATATTATACAAGGTTCCGAACTCAAGTTTTTCAAAAAGTTCATCAGCCATCGATGGTTCTCGAAAGTTAATTCAAATAGCTAATTCAACAATAGGAAACAATTTTCAAAAAAGACAAACATTTCATAAAATCTAAAACATTTATTGCAAAATAACAAAAGAAATCAAAGTCGAAACAGCTGAGTCAAATCAAATTTTACAATCCATCGAACTGTCAAGGTCAAAGTCAAAAGTATTGTGTTGTAGGCGTTCTTCTTATACAAGAGAGGATATCTCGTGAAGGAGTGCGCCACCTAGATTTCACTTCGAGAAGTAATATCTGTAGCACAAGTAAAACCAGATTTTTTTAGATTGTTTTGATAATCATTTCATGTCTCACCCCCCCCCCCCCCAAAAAAAAAAAAAAAAAAAAAAAAAAAAAACAGATAGCCCTTTTAGGTTCTCATCTTAAAGAATTTGTTAAAAAGCTAAACCTTAAACTTCCTATACTATCTGAGGACAAAACATCTGTTTTGATAAATATTTTAAGTACTTTCAACTGTCAGCAATACAGGGGGACAAATGAAAAAAAAAATATGAACCATATTACATGAACAAAATTCATCAGTTATTATTTATTTATATCAAAATAAATTATTCGGGTAATGAATACTTCGAAAAATAATTATTCTTCTGTTTTGAAAGTTATTAAATTTCTTTTTTAAATATCAATAGTATATGATTTCAAATTTTGATTTTTAACGCTATATAAAATGGGTAATATTTTAATTAATACGAATCTAAGAAACTATGGCATGATAGGATCAAATTTCTGAGAATTGAAAAGCATGTTTAATAATCTTAAGCAGATACAAGATATCCAGAAAATAGAGGAGTCAAAAATTGAGATGAAATTTTTATTTACATTAGAAGGATATTTCTACCCAATTTTCTTTAAATCAATGATTCATGGCGTAGTCTGTGGCAGAAGGCAACACGTAAGGTGACAGCTTTATCGTACAACAGTGGAGACCGTCATGTGAGCTCTAGCGAACATGGCCAACTCAGGCTACGAGGTTTTAGGGCCTGTTCACATAGGAGTCCGTTGCGGAGCGTTAAAGTATTGAAATATATTCAACCAATGGCAAACCTCCAAACGATTAGCAATGGAATTTTTAATGCCTGTGATTGTTTTGTTTTCGTCTCAACGCCATCTTTCCCTTAACGCCACGCAACGGACTCCTATGTGAACAGGCCCTTATACACAGTGACGCGCCAAGCATCTTCTGCGGCGTCGTGCGAAATACTGATAAGCGCCTTTATTGAGCCAAAAGTATGATTACGTTAAATTTTAACCTCCGTTAAGTTTTTGTCTTCGTTAGCCCTTTGACTTTTTTCATGATTTGAAAAAAAAAAAGAAATTTGATGATCGTTAAAATTTAACGTAGGTAATCGTTACAGAATTAACATTTCAGACTTGTTGCTCGTATGTATTTTTTATTTGAGGCAAACAGTAAGTACACACACAAAAAAGTATTATTAAAATTTTTATTGCACAGTAACAAAAGAACAGTGTTAAAGCTATAAGACGTGTATTCCAAATTATTAAAAAACAGAAGGTCAAATAAAATATATTTAGATTGCCCGCTGTTTTAAATAGACATATTTGATGGAAAAAGACGGAAATATCTTATAGAAATTGCACTTTTCTAGCTTTACTTTTGGCAAATTCATTAATAAGATTTTCAATATATAGCTGCTTTAAAAAGTCAGACTCTATAGAAATGATAGATTTTTTAACCGCTCCTGGCCCATTCTAGATCGTAAGTAATCCTTAATCAATTTTAATTTAGAGAATGATCTCTCAGCTGTAGCTACAGAAATTGGTATAGTTAATAATATACGTAATGCAATAGTAATGTTTGGGAATGAATGAGTTAAATTATTTATCATAATGTAATTGAGTGTTTCTACTACAGACGACGGCACATTTTTATCGCAATTTTGCAGAAATTGTAATTCATGTAAAAGTTCTGTTCCGTCTATATCTTTTTTGTCTCAATCTTTGTCGGTTAAAGCTTCATCAAGCTTTCTACAAAAATTAAATTGGTCTAGGTCAGAATACTTGCAAAAATCCTCAATATTCCACAAAAATTTAAAAACATCAGAATGAGAGGATAATAGCTCAAATCTTTCATTAACAGATGAAAGAGTAATGTCTAACACTGCAAAGAAACAATTGATTTTAAATTTTAATTCTGGGTTTTCAATTGGCTGATCTTCACTTTCGTAGGAAAATTGTTTTTTTACTTTTCGTGGTCTTAAAATTTCTGAATATTTGAATTTCGCATCTATTTCCAAGCAAGATGCTAATTCTTTGGCATCTACGAGCATGTTACTAAACCCTTTATCTGAAAGATATTCCTTTAAAAAGGCATTCAGGTTGTTCAAACTTTCACAAGCCTGCGAAATATTAAATTGTTTTGTTTGCAGAATCTTGGTAACAATATCAACTTTACTTAGTATTCTGTATCACAAGACTAACATACACATAAACTCATAATTTTTAATTTTTTTAACTAGAGCAATAGCCAAATGTTTTGTACTGTTATAGAAATTTGTTCCAGACAAAATTTCGTAAAGAGCATCGTAAATTTTGCACAACTGGAATATTAGAGGGGTTATTGCATCAATTATGCTAGACCATCTGGTATCCGACAAAGGTGTTAACGTTAAATTTGAAACGTTACTTTTCAAAACAGACCACCGATTGGTTCAGGCAGAAAAAAAAATTGTATAACTCTTGAACAAGTGAAAAAAAATTATACTGAACATATTGGATTTTACAGCATCGTTTATAACAAGGTTATAACTGTGGTTACAGCAAGGTACAAAAATTGCTCGTGAATTAATGTCTAAAATTCTTTTTTGCACACCTTGATGTTTAGCCTTCATATTCGAACCATTGTCGTATCCTTGTCCGCGCATATTATAAATGTCTAAACCATAATCTTCTAAAGTTTTGAGTAAAAGTAAACCTTCACCTGTTGTATCACTTACAGGACTAAATGTTAAAAAACGCTCTTCAACACTAAATTCATTATTTTTTAAATTAACATATCTAATGCAAGCAGAAATTTGCTCCTGGTTGTTTACATCTGGAGTACAATCAAGTAATATAGAAAAGTACTTTGCTTTCTTAACTTCATTTAAAATATTATTTCTTATATTATCACCTAATAATTTTATCGTTTCATTTTGAATTTTATCTCCTAGATAAAGTGGCATACTTTTTTGAGATCTATTAATATGTACAGACATAACTGGATCAAATTTTGCTATCATTTCTACACATTTTAGGTAATTTCCATTATTTCTTTCAAATAATTTATTACTAGGACCACGAAACGCCAACTTTTGTTCAGCTAAAAATTGAATTGTATAAATTATTTTTTCAATGACACTCCACCAGTGTTTAGTTTCACTTTTTAATAAATTTTGCGTTTCGGAATCTACAGTTCGATTCTCTTTTAATCTTTCCAGTAAGTCTGACCAGAAACGTAAATTTTGAAAATGAGATTTACTTTTTACGTGAATTTTCAGATGTTCACTTAAGTGATGCCAATCATTAAAACCGTCTTGATTATTTAATTTAGTATTTTTAAAGGTCAATGGATTACTGGTGTCATTGAATATTTTACAACAGAAACAAAAAACTACATTTTTCTTGATAGAATACAGTAACCAATCTCGCTGAACCTTTTCACTATTTGACAGAATTCGAGTGAAATATACATCCGAAAACTTACGTCCACTTTTGTCTTTAGGATACATAGTTTTATTTTGAAAATATATAGGACCTTTTTCGACTAGTTCTTGCACCTGGGCTGGAGATAATATACTCGTCCAAAGACCTGGATCATTAAAGAGAGGTGAATACGTGTCTTTGGATGATTCGTCTTGCTTACTCGAACATGATGGTACCGAGTGAAACGTATCAGAACTTGAACCTATTGGATCGACATTGGCTTGTTTTCCTAATTCGGATGGCAACTTCGATATTGATGGAGTTGGAAAACCACTGTTATACTTCTCAGTAGCAGTACTGTCTTGAAAATCTGTGGGCTTCCGAAAAAAGTTGGTAATTTTTAAATTGTTCTTCTCCAAGTCTTCCTCCCGTTTTCGCCTGTTAAGCAAGTTTTAATAGCCAGACAATTTATTTTTTTCTTCTCTGGCCATCTAAATAAAATCAATAACAAGTTAAGGACCACAAAGTTTTTTTTTGTATAAAAAATTATTAAAGAAAATTCAAAATATAAAATTTTGTAATTCAGTTGTTATTTATAGCAAAACATGTTATCTGCCTTTTTTACAAAATGTACTTATAAGTATTTTGCCATTTTAATTTAAAACGTCACGTAAATAGTACATAGTGATTTTTTATTTTCATTTTTTACAACTAAATTCACTATACTTACCTTATTTGTGACTATTTAATGCGAAAAAGTACCTACATTTTGTAAAAAAAGCAAATAGCGTGTTTTGCCATAACAGTACTGAAATATTATAACGCCAGATTTCGTTAAGTATTTAAAATTAGAAAAACTGAATGTATAATTAATACTATGTAATTTTTTTAAACATTATTATTAAAAACTACAGGGGAAAAGACGTAATGTCACATAATATCAATTACGAGAAACATCCATTTTAAAGTTTAGAACTTCCAAGGATTCTTAAACACTATATGTATCAAAACAGGGTTGAGATGATTTAAATCAGTTAAAAATTATCTAAAAAATCATAAAATAATGATTTTTAAAAAAAATTGGTTATTTTTTTAAAATCCTGATTTTTATCAACTTTGTATTAAAATAAAGTGAATCAATTTTTATTCATAAAATAAAGGTATCTGTATTGGGTTTTTGAAACGATTCTACCAGAAAATGCATTTTTATAAAAAATAATGTACAATAAACTTGAATATTTTTCCACCCCAAAAAGAGGGAATGTTAAAAAAAATAATTAATTACCTAGTTCAAAAGGAGGTACCTCTGTCCAGTACTCTGAGGTGCCTGAATAATAAAAATATAGATACTTTTCTACTAGATGAAGGTATTAACTCAATTTTCGATATTTTGTGACATTCTTGTTTTCTCCTGTAAACTTAAATTTATGTAAAGCTGATTTGTTAATCACTTACCTTATTTTTAAATGATTTTGCACAATCAATCACCCTTATAGAAAATCACGCAGATCACGCTCACCGACTCACCGCTCACGACAAAATTAAAAAAATTAATGAACCTGCACCGACCACGAAAGCGTTTAAATAAACCCAACTGATTATATTAATTAACACTTTCAAACACAGTTTACATAAGAAATGAATTGTAACACTAATTTCACTCAAAGAAATATTTATTATCAAACACAGCACTGAGCTAAGCGAACACTCTGGTCGCCATTGCTCCACAAAAACATATACTGGTTACCTCTGAAGAGAAGATCCCCGAGAAACTGGTCACTCGGGGAGAGTTCTTTTTTGTTGAGGGGTGGAACGTTAAAGCGAAGGTCAACGAGAGAGGAAGAGATTGTCGACCAAATATCCCCTTCTTTTCGCCAAATATTGGCATTTGACCCAAGAAAGAGTCGAACAGGTGTGTTTCTGCCGATTGGCAATGGTTTAGTCTAAGAAAAGGCAGTGTTTACAAGAAACAGATGGGGAGAAATACACATCTGCAGTTACAATTGAAAAGAAATTTTAAACACTATATTACCTATTGGAACTATTATACCTTTTGGAATATTAACTGCCATGATGTTCTGTATAATCTGAAATGTTTAAATGCTGATTTCTGAAGTCTATTTTCCAAGGTATAAATTTGCAACCAAGCAAAACATCTTTCTCGTTTTTACTAACTTTTAAACTGGACAAAAATATTGCTAACAAAAACCAAGTTATGAGAAAATATTTCAAAGAGGGAGAAATTAAAGTTTGAAGAAAATTTTCCTTATTCAAATTGCAGAAAATGGGAAAATTTTATAGTGTTGATAAAGTTAATTGTGAATTTTCATTAGAAGAGGTCATTAGGGTAGTACACTTTAAAGGGCAGGGCTGACCTTGCCAGTTGAACCTATCTGATCTGGAAAATTAAAAATATGCCTAAACTGAAATGGCTTTAACATATGAGCTGTTAGTTTTGAAAGTGGTTTAAGTCCATTTTTTCATGTATCGAGATATTTAAAGGTTTGTATTTGAATGAATTTAAAAATATTGGCAAACGTTAATCAATTCGAGAGATGTTTTTAACACTAGACACCTTTTAAATTTTACTGTGAAATAATAATTATTTAAATTATTTTAAAAAATAAACGATTTTTTCAGCTCCAAATGGACTTATACCACTTTCAAAAATAACATATTATAAAAAATAAAAACAAGGGGAAATTCAAGTCCATATTTTTATATACATTAACTTCACTGAAATTTATTTTTTAATGTAAACTCTTACTTACCAACATCACTATCAGACCAAATTGACATATTATCGTCTTTTTTAGAGGTATATGAACTCATTGTAACAACTGTATGAAATATTATTTATCTAAAACTTTGATTTTCTGCTTTAATAACAATAATATATTAAATAATACTCACGTTGCAATCTATTAGTATAAGAAACACAAACCAAACAGTAGGACTTGCGAAAGAAAACCAAGCAAAATCAGTGAAATTACTTCTGACCACTTAATCAGAACAATAATGTTATCTTGTTAACGATGTTGTATTTAAGACACTAGCTAAGTAAAATATGCTAAAGCGTAGTGTACATTGAAGTCGTAATAATCAATAATAATTGCAATAAGCAAGTTGCTTTTATTATAATTATTAGGAATGAACTTATTCCACTTAAAAAAATTTTCTTTGCGATAACATTTTATAGCCAAAATTCTTTTGTTTACTTTATGAAAAAATCGTACTCCACTGAAAGTCTGATTTTAAATATGAAGAGAAGGTGTCTATATCTTACTAAAATTACAGTTAACTCATTTTTTTTAAAGTGGAGTTACACCACTTTCAAATATAACAGCTCATATGTAAAATTAGCGACACACTAAGTGTGTAATTCTTTTTTTTAAAACCAATGCGGACACACTTGTCGTGAAGACATTCGCCTATAATACACCCCAGCTATTGCTGGCCCTTTTATTATGGGGGCGCCATATAGGTGGACCAGCATTACCTCCTATGAAAGGATTACATAAAAGGAGGCATTTTCAGTGGCGCAACGCCGGGATTCGATCCGAGCACCCTCAGCACCGAAAGCCAGCATTTCTCAGAAACTGATAAAGCAATTTCTATAAAACTTGGTAAATACGTTCATTTTGATGCAAGGAATAATGTATACTTCAAATTTAGTATTTTTAATTGCATTAATTATTTAAAATTAACATGCTTTCAATAAAAAAATGCATTTTTTCAAAGTTTTGTAATTTAAATTTAAATTTTAAAAGTTTAAGTTTTTAATTGCTTAAAAATGAAGTATACGTTAAATATACAATAGTTTTACATCATTATCAATATTTTTGGGGACTCTAGAACCAATAGTTTTGCTACAGTCTTGCGCGCAATGGATGCAAGCCAAAACACAATTTTAAAATTTTCATCAAAATTAAAAATTAATTAAAATAACTGCTTTAGAACATTGAAATAATTATTCTACATAGAACATATATTAAGCTTTCAGTGGCAAAAATTTCATGTATTTATGTTTTATAGGGAATGAGAAATAAAACTAAATGTGACATGATGCTAAATTGCATCTTCAGTAAAAAAGTAAGACTCCTGAAACCCCTTAAATGAAAACAAAATTACCGAAAAAGATCACGTCTCCTTTGGCAAAAGAAAAAAATAACAGTTTCAAAACCCAAATACCCTGAAATCTGTATCTATAATAATAAATTTTTGTATGATCCAGTATTTATAAAAATAAACCTGACTCTAAATTTTATTGAGGTTTTCTGAAACTCCCTTACATTACATCGGGAAATAGTAAGTAATACGATGCAGGGTAAAAAGTCGCCAAAATACGTTGGTTACATGAAAATGGAAATCAAAACATGCGATGGTTTTCTTTAATTCTAAATAGTTAAAACCTTCATAAATTTCTTAATGCCTAAAGAGCGATAAATACTTTCCGCGGGAAATGGTACTGGAGGTGTTGATTATCCCCGACCCCTCATTTTGAGAATCGACCTCCCCGAGGCAGCAACCTTAAAACCGGTCTCAGGTCTCTTCTGAGGGGAGGTCTGCAGTACTACACTTTTCAAATTCGGCGTGGAGACGCTACCAGCCACACCTTTTTACACGCTTAGGTTGCGGCGTACATGAGTTGAGCCCGCATGAGTTGGGGCCTTAATACCAACATTTTGCAAGCTTAAACCTGAAAACTAGGTAGAGGAGTAGTATAATTTCACCACCGGTCAAGACGGTCAGTATTGGTAGATGGCAGATAATAAAATTTCACTAGCGCGTCTTTCGCGACTCGGCACCCAATGCGTGGAACAGTCCATTTGAATTTAGAGGTGGGATACGTTAGGTTGTAGGGTGCCATCTATTCGCTATTCTACGATTCACTTGCCGACGGGGCACTCAATGCGTGGCACCCAATGCGTGGCACCCAATTTCTGTATATCTTCACAAGTACCTTCCAACATTTTTGAGATTTTATTAAAAGTTTCAAGTATTTTACTTTGTAAAATTATTAAAACAATTGTTGGAAATTGTTCAAAATACTTGTAATTAATCAAATTTTTATTTCGCCATCTATTGACACCTTGAATTACTAATTTTTTCATTTATCAATTTATATTTTTTAAATATGTATGCTGTTGCAGTTATTAATGTTTGAAAGTTTTTTTTATTTATTATACTGCTCGTTAAGTGTAGAAATTAATTTAATGGGTTTTTATTTTGTTGTTTAAAAATTTAGAACATTTTGAAACATAACTTTAAAGTTCTGTATTCAACATTTTTATTTCTTGTGTTATGATGATACAAGTCTTTGGCATATACTACTGCACATTGCTTTTTATTTTATTTATTTAGTAATTTTATTTTATAAAAATTACTAAAAAATTACTTACCTGTAAAGATTGCATTTATCATTTGTATTGTATATAACAATACTAATGAACGTCTAATATTCAATAACCTCAAAAGCCAGTACCTTTCGAAGCTGTGGCGATAAATTGAAGGATGCTAAGTGCATTTTTACAATTTCCAAAGAGAGCTAAATGAAACACTGTAAATTCTGTAACTTTTTTGGGTAATAGAGATAAATATTTTATGTTTCTTGGGATTCCATGAGATCTAATTCTAAGAAAAGTTGAGTACATATTACACTAGATAACCTAGTAGCCATAAATAGTACCTTTATAATCTTCAACCGTTGAATTCATTTAGTAGCTTCAGTTTATACCTTCATTTTAATTCAGGTTGATAATGATTAAATCATTTTTAAAGAGCAAGATATTTTTTATCTCAAATTCTGTTAACCCTTATTTAGAAGATATTTTTATTAGAAATTAACAAAAATGACTCAGACAATATAAAATTTGGACTATTGGGTTGGTTGATTTGTAACTGTATGGTCAAATATGCTCATTTTGGACTGAGACCTATTGTTTAAAGTTGATTCTGAACCATTAGAACATCCACGCCTTATAGATCTGTGGTGACTCCATGTACATAAATATTTTCGCCTCCAAAACTTTCCTGTTTTGGATTGGCAACACTGTCTGTTTATGTTCGCGCGTTTCGTTTCTCTTTGCTAGCTGCGACGATGTTTTTCGCTTAGCTAGAGGCAATTAGCAATATGATTAGTATGTTGTAAATAAAGTGTAAATAATATAAAAATTATATTTCCTTGAACATCAGTACATCAACATACGCCTCACTGGTGAATAACGGACTTGGAACATTTTATTCTGTTTATTCGAATGTTTACTTCTGATTTAGATCATCAGCAATCGTCCCGCCAACTGTCTACGATTCTAGCACTTACCGTCTGCTGCGTAGTATTTCGGATTCGAAGTGAGTGTTTCATTTTTGTTTTCTTTGGTCGCTGAATGTTTTTTACCTTTAAATCATTATGGCTTTCGATGATTCAAATCTGGGTGTTGAAAAAATAGGAATGAAAGTTCCGCAGTTTTCTCCAACAAATGTTAAGTTATATTTTGCTCAGCTTGAAGCTAATTTCGGTATAGCGAATATCACAGAGGAGAAAACCAAATTCAGTTATTTAATAGCTGCTATCGATACTGAATATTTGAAATATGTATCGGATGTTGTTTTTACGCCACCTGCACAAGATCCTTATTCCGTTTTGAAAACGAAACGCGCGAACATAAACAGACAGTGTTGCCAATCCAAAACAGGGAAGTTTTGGAGGAGAAAATATTTATGTACATGGAGTCACCACAGATCTTAAAAATATAGGCACTTTGTAATTAAAATATTGACATATTTTTTATTGAATAGAAAAATTGTGATAATCAACATGAAGCTGAAAATTTGATTAATTACAAGTATTTTGAACAATTTCCAACAATTGTTTTAATAATTGTACAAAGTAAAATACTTGAAACTTTTAATAAAATCTCAAAAATGCTGCAAGGTACTTGTGAAGATATACAGAAATTGGGTGCCACGCATTGGGTGCCGCGTCGGGTGCACGCATTGAGTGCCCCGTCGGCAAGTGAATCGTAGAATAGCGAATAGATGGCACCACCCTACAACCTAACGTATCCTACCTCTAAATTCAAATGGACTGTTCCACGCATTGGGTGCCGAGTCGCGAAAGACGCGCTAGTCACGACCTTGCCCATATGGACGGCGCGTCCCTGCTTATACAGACAGCGCAGCGGTAAGATTTTTTACTACTGCGTAGTGTCGCACTTGCAGTTGAATTTGCGATAATACCCCCTCCGACAGTTTGCTTTTCCGCAACGCGAAACGAAGAACTATCTTACCCGCATCTTACGCGAAACGAAGAACAAATTCCAACGCGCATTACATCAAATCCCGTCAAATCGCGTCGCATCGCCGGCATCGCGTCAGTGCGGGCTGTTTTTGTCAGGTTGCAGGAAAATACTCGTTTATGCCCTGAGCCTATAAATACACGGACCGGGATAATTAGCTCTATATTAATTTTGAACGTGTCCATCTCAACAACTGAAGAACAAAGCTTCGAACAAAGCAATCGAGCACAAAGTCTCTAATTTTTGTGCTCGATTTTGTGATTGCTGACCAATAAAAATATTTCACAGGTAAGTAAACTTGATGATATATTTTCTTTTGCGAGGTTAGCGGTTGGAAATTGAAATAATACATTTATGGTTTGATATTTTTTTGCAAACAAAAGCTAGGATTCATTACTTAATTCTATTTTAAATGTTTTTTTAATATTGCAAATGTTAAACATATAATAGGTAGTAACAGGTGTAAACTTGGATTTTTGAACTGCATCACCTTATTTTTTTAACAGGTGCGTGAAATATGGCAATTTTTTTTCAGAAATCGGGAAAATACGATTTTTATTATTATTATTAAAGTAAACGTAGGGGAAATTGTATTCAAAATATGAACAAAATTAAAATAAAATCGTTTTAAAACGTTTCTTTGCAAAAGTCAATCTTTATCGAGAAACAGCTTAACATACATTGCGCCTTTTTTATAAGTTCTTTACGAAAAGAACCTTATTTTTTTACAGATGTCTAATAATCGAAAAAAACTTTCTGGGGGCCAATACAGAAAAAGAATATTTGAAAAAGAAGAATTGGCAAAAAAGGCTTGTGGTTCACTAAAAACATTTTTAATCTCAGCAAGATCGCTTGAAGCGCCATCAAGTTCCAGAGATACAAATGTGACGGAGACCGAAATCACAAACCCTAAGGAAGATGTTTTATTGAACCAGTGAAGTCCTGAAACCAGTGAAACCGAGACCAAAGACCGTGAAGATATTCTTCATGTTTCTTATAAAGATAATGTTTATAAGGATCCTAGCTGTTGGCCTTCCGTACCATCTGACAAAATTAAATTAACTTTAGTAGAGGTAGGCCCTACCCAATTTACAGAAGCGGATGTACACTTTCCTTTAAATAAAGATAAAAGAGGTTTCTCATCTATTTATTATAAAAAAAAATTAAGTAACGGGGGAATAATTCCAAGAGTTGGGTAGTGTATTCGAAATTAAAAGATTGTGTATTTTGTTTTCCTTGAGAATTATTTAAAACTTTTTCTAGTGTCTTTGTTGAGGGATATAACGATTGGAGACATTTGACTCAGATTATAAAACTTCATGAAACATCAAAAAGTCACATTTATAATACAAAATCTTGGATTGATTTAAATAAATCAATTTCTTCTAAAACAACTACTGATTCTGTAAATGAGAAATTAATAAATATGGATAAAGATAGATGGGTTTCCGTGTTAAAAATTAAAATTTATACCGTTAAATTCTTAGCCGGTCAAAATTTGAGTTTTAGAGGAAAAAATAATAAGTTATACTAGCCACAAAATGGAAACTTTTTAAAATTAATTGAAACAATTGCGAAGTTTAATGATACCATATCAGACCACCTCACTAGAATTAGCAGAAATCCATCAAATATGCCTCATTATTTAGGTGCTCATATTCAAAATGAACTTATTTCCCTTTTGGGACAAAAAATAAGACATGAAATAATATCGCTCTTAAAAGTTAGTAAATGTCAGTCTATTATTTTAGATTCCACCCCTGATCTAAGTCACCAAGACCAAAGTACTGTTGTAGTATTTGTTCTATTAAATAATAAATCAAAGCAAATAGAAATTAGGGAGAATTTTTGGGGATTTATTTCAATATCAGATTCGACAGGACAGGGTTTAACAAATTTTTTTAATAGATTTTTTGGAGACTCACAACATTTGTTCGGGGGAATTAAAGGGGCAGGGTTATGATAATGGTACGAATATGAAGGGTCGCAATAATGGTTTACAAAAAAAAGTTCTTGACTTAAACCCTAGAGCTTCTTATGTGCCTTGTGTGGCCCATAGTTTAAATTTAGGTGTTAATGACGCTCCAAAAGCGCCTTTAGAAATTACAAGCTTTTTTGTAATTGTACAGGAGCTATCCGTTTTCTTCTCCGCATCGACTAAACGTTGGAAGGTCTTAAAAAATGAAATCCCAACTTTAACACTTAAACCCCTTTAAGATACTAGATGGGAAAGCAGAGAAGTTCTTAGATACAATCTAACAAAAATATATGATTGTCATGCATCCAAACGCTGAACAATCACACCGCGTAGCAAATTATCACCTCCAATGTTCCCACAACAACAAGTTTATTACAAGACGATTTTAACACTTGACATTGCTTGATTATACACATACATATATGACACGTAACGCCCACCAAAAAACATATGTAACGCCACGAACGAAATTCTATAAAGCCAATTTAAATGGCTACTACCCTTCATAAACAACTTCCGAGGCAGGCTCCACAAGACCTCCTCGCTTCCCCACTGCCTACGCAGGACTCTCTTTTTCTCTACCCTTCTTCTTTGCACTTTGAACTCTATGTGCAGGCGCGTCAGCTGATCTGCTAAAAAAAACGCCTTACGCAATACGAATGGCGTCGCCTGACATCACATCCCCCATCCAAGATTGAAGATAGGGTTTTACTTCTATTTACAATATGAAATTTAATTCAGGTGACGTCACAAAATTTTCCTCTCACTCTTACATGATTAAACAGTGAAGAAAAAAAAATATATCAGCTACATAAAATTCTTAAGACTCCTTAAGTCTATTAGCTCGAACTTCTAACCTTCTATCCTGCTCTTACTCTGAAAAATACAAGAATAACATTACAGACTAATACAATTACAATACCAAAATATAATATACAATTGTAATAACAAGAAAATCAAATCAATATAATACTGTTAGTAACATAAAATAAAATAAAAAAATTAACACTAAAAGTTTTTGAGTCCTTGTTTTTCAGTCTGCTTACACTGCTGGATCAACCGTCTCTAATCTCGATAATGCATCCTCATTATTCAGCTTGGCTCCCGGGCAATGAGTAATAGAAATGTTGTACTTCTGTAAAGCAAGGGCCCATCTTTGCAATTTAGACGATTGTGGGGCATTCTTCATGATAAAAGTCAGTGGATTATGGTCCGTTATCAGTTCCACGGGTGATCCGAATATCCATGTCTCGAATTTCTTCAGGCTCCAAATAACAGCATACGCCTCTCTTTCAATAGTTGGCCAACCCTGCTGTGCTTTGGTCAGTTTCTGGCTCGCATAACTGATTGGATGTAATGCTCCTTCTCTTTTCTGAGATAGACACGCCCCGATGCCTGTTGAAGATGCATCACAATGTATAACAAAAGATTGTCCAATAACTGGGGTATTCAAACAGGTCCATGTCGCTGGCCAGGCACTTTTGGAATTTCGAGTTGAAACTTTCACAAAAATTAGTACCTAATTAGTACCAATTAGTACCAAAATATTAGAATTAGTACCCATCAGGATCGCGAGTTATAGCGTGTCCAATTCTGCCGGGCCAGCGACATGGTAGCCCGGCACTTTTGGAATTTCGAGTTGAAACTTTCACAAAAATTAGTACCTAATTAGTACCAATTAGTACCAAAATATTAGAATTAGTACCCATCAGGATCACGAGTTATAGCGTATTCGATTCTTCAGGGCCAGCGACAATCAGGTCGCTTCCGAGCCCGACGCTTTGGAATTTCGAGTTGAAACTTTCACAAAAATTAGTACCTAATTAGTACTAATTAGTACCAAAATATTAGAATTAGTACCCATCAGGATCGCGAGTTATAGCGTGTCCGATTCTGCCGGGCTACCATGTCGCTGGCCCGGCACTTTTGTAATTTCGAGTTGAAACTTTCACAAAAATTAGTACCTAATTAGTACCAATTAGTACCAAAATATTAGAATTAGTACCCATCAGGATCACGAGTTATAGCGTATTCGATTCTTCCTTGCCAGCGACAATCAGGTCGCTTCCGAGCCCGACGCTTTGGAATTTCGAGTTGAAACTTTCACAAAAATTAGTACCTAATTAGTACTAATTAGTACCAATATATTAGAATTAGTACCCATCAGGATCGCGAGTTATAGCGTGTCCGATTCTGCCTGGCTACCATGTCGCTGGCCCGGAACTTTTGGAATTTCGAGATGAAACTTTCACAAAAATTAGTACCTAATTAGTACCAATTAGTACCAAAATATTAGAATTAGTACCCATCAGGATCACGAGTTACAGCGTATTCGATTCTTCCGGACCAGCGACAATCAGGTCGCTTCCGAGCCAGACGCTTTGGAATTTCGAGTTAAAACTTTCACAAAAATTAGTACCTAATTAGTAATAATTAGTACCAAAATATTAGAATTTGTACCCATCAGGATCCCGAGTTATAGCGTGTCCGATTCTGCCGGACTACCATGTCGCTGGCCCGGCACTTTTGGAATTTCGAGTTGAAACTTTCACAAAAATTAGTACCTAATTAGTACTAATTAGTACCAAAATATTAGAATTAGTAACCAGCAGGATCGCGAGTTATAGCGTGTCCGATTCTGCCGGGCTACCATGTCGCTGGCCCGGCACTTTTGTTATTTCGAGTTGAAACTTTCACAAAAATTAGTACCTAATTAGTACCAATTAGTACCAAAATATTAGAATTAGTACCCATCAGGATCACCAGTTATAGCGTATTCGTTTCAATCTTTCCTTTGGACCCAAGAGTAGATCGTTGTGGTTTTGAGTCTTTGACCCACGAAGCTATCAACGTGTTCTATTCTGAGTCTGAATTAATGCTTGTTTATACAGATGGCGCTTGCATGGAAAACTGTATGTATGTAGGAGCAGAGGTCTTATGTCAGCGTTTCTCATTAACCAACTAGAAAACACTGGCCCTCTTTTCTGGTGGGCGGGTGGGTGAGGGGATGGGTAACGTTGGAATATGAACTCCAGAAAAGGGGAAAGTTAAGGCTGCTATGTAAAAAAAAATAAATAAATAAATAAATAAATCGCTGTTCGAACCTTTTTTCTTAATCTGGTAGTGGGCGGAGAAGAGTTGACAGTTGGAGAATTCCCCCCCCCCCCCTTGGATGCATTTTAATGAACCTCGCCATAGGGGGTGAAGATGCTACAACCATTTTCCCCTTTCCTGATAAGACAGTCAACTGATAACGTTTGAAGGCGAAAATTCAATTTATATATATATATATATATATATGAACTTAAAAAGCTTTTGGGAATGCACAACTCTTTTAAAAGTTATTTAAATGGGCATTTAATAAACATTACACTATAAAATGTTGATTAAAAAAAAATTTCATTTTATAATAAAACGCATCATTTTTCTATTTCTCAATTTTATGTTAAGAGTTTAAAAATAATATTTTGGTAAGACATTTGGATCAGATAGGAATGACGGAATGGAGCATTTTAACACGACATTATCTGTTTTTATGTGTGTTTTTTGACTGGTTTGCAGGGTAAACTACATATACTACTGTGATCAAAAAGTTTCCGGAATGCTTCATTTAAAATACATATATAATAGATATGGTCTGCAAACTTTTATCAAACATTTTTACGACTTCTATAAACATCTGGCAATAGTCAGTAATTTATTTAATTTTATCTTCCAAAAATAAAATTACTTTTAATTGTGGTACTAACGAAAATTTTTGCGGTACTAATCGGTACTAACGAAGTACTAACGAATGACACTAGTGAAATTCCAGAATTGCATAGGTGCGGGGCTGGTGAAATGCTGGCCCCGCAATAAAAAATTGCAATAAATTTATTTTAAATGCGGTACTAACGAAAATTTTTGCGGTACTAACCGGTGCTAACGAAGTACTAACGAATGGAATATGTTTGGATTAAAATTTGCTTAGGTGCGGGGATCCCTGCTTGTTTTATTAGATGTGACATCGCACATGTAATAAAAAATATAACAACATGGCGGCCTGTTAAACAAATGTCTTCGGGAGTGAAGAATTTCTATGTTAGATGTTTAGCGGAAGTATTAAAAGCAAGTAATATAATAATCGCCAAAAACCTAATTTCTGCCATACTCATGGTTGCTGAAAGTGAATATATTGACAAACTTGTAAACAAAGGCGAAGTAACCTCAGAAGATTCTCCTGCAGAGAAGTCTCGGAAGCTCCTCAAGAAAGCGATTTCCGACGTCCAGTTCGAGGAAAGTTATTTCGATGAAGAAGACGATTCAGATAACGAACAACAGTGCGAGCTGGATGAAAACGCTGGGGAAGATTCTCGAAGAATTGAAAACCCTTTTGAAAATTGGGTAAAGAGTATATACTCCAATGTAAAAGACAACACAACCGATACTGGAGAGCACCTAAATGCACTCTACTGTCCACCAATTATACCATGTGTCATCGATTTGGTTAAAGATCTGCCTTTAGTTGGTGCAGTAATGATACCAATGTTTGGATATGGTAAACCTCGCGCAAGCAGTGCGTTGGTGGAAAGTTCATTCAACAATCTTAAAAACAGAATGTTCAAAAACGACTCATTGCCGATGAGACTAGATTTGTTTCTGACAAAACACATATCGTGCATAGATGGGCTAGTAAAACTAGTTGCTCCCACCCAGTCGAATGAAAACTTTACAACAGCGGCTACCAGAAGCCTACAACAAGACTCAGAATCGGGTTCTCCACTAATTCCACCCCTTCCCCAGAGCCTATCTACAGAATATAGAACAACAGTGGCTCCCAGAAGTCTACAACAAGACTCAGAATCGGGTTCTCCACCAATTCCACTCCTTCCCCAGAGCCTATCTACAGAATATAGATCAGTCCAAACCAAAACACCTGAAAAACATGAACTAATTTTTAAACCTCCAGAATATATTACAAATGACGTGTGTCCGGAATGTTCAAAAGGACAATATCCAGGAGGTGCTCACAAGTGCATCAAATGCAAAAACCCAGTGCACATAATTTATAGCACATGCTCACGCCCAATTGACAGTGACGAAGGTTATAGCAAAAAACACATTTGCATAAAGTGTTACATAGGTACAGCATCTGAGGATGTCGTGAGAGAAAATTGGCGAAACCGAGGCTACACACGAATAAAAGAAAATGCTCAAAGACAAGGAAAAGTGAAAAGACCAACTGACGATAGTGACGAAAATAACAAAAAACGAAAATTTAGAAGTATTAGATCATACTTAGTCCGCCAGCCAGATTTGTCTAATTTAGAAGTTTCAAACAAGGGGCCAAGAGGAGTTGGTCTGTTGAAGAATGGAAATAGAGCCTCTGAGTTAAAAGCAGTCGCTTACAAAGGCAAAACAGTGTCAAAGGTTACGTTGATAAACACTTCTGCCTTCGATAGTTTTGCCCAAGTTGTTTCTTGCGCTTACAATGACAGCCCTGCATTGAAAGAGTTAATTGAATCAAAAAATGATAACACATCTTCAGACAAATTTCTTAGCTTCTGCAAAGTTTTAGCTAACAAAGGTGTGACCTCTCAGACCTATAAACATAGATTAGAACTTCTAATAACAGCTTTTCCGAACTTGGAAGCATGCCCAGGAGAACTAAGTATGTTAAACACTGAGAGCACAGCGGCAGAAATGGTAGGCAAAATGACAGAAAAGTATCCAAGCATCAATGATGTGTCGTTTTGTCCAAGTTGCGAAACTCTTCAGCAACAAAGAACATCATGTCTCGCAATTACAATGCCAGCTACTGGCTTTTATGGTCTACCCAGCTGGATTGAAGAAATACTCCATAGTCAGCAAGTGAAGTTCGACAATCCTAATTGTAGCGAAGGAGAAAAAACAATCACCAGAAAGCCTTCTAGCATGTGGTTGTTCATTGAACTAATAAATATTTTTGAGGGAACCTCTGAAAACTCATCGACGAATTTAGAAAAACTCAACAGGGATATACTGACTGAAATAGAGGTACGTTAAATTTGAAAATGTATATAAGTTAGTGTTTGGCCTACTGTGCTGGGTTATGCACGGAACATATGTCTCAATAACACCCCAATTAGAAAAAAATTCAAATAAGTTCTAATGTATATAATTGTCGTTATCTATATAACGATATAGACCTGGAGCCAGGGCCGAAAAGCATATATCCTTCTTGACATCAGCTTCCGGTTTACACACAATCAATCACATCAAATTTTCAAACAAGAGGTTATCAACTTCTATTTCTCAAGCTAATCTTTAAATGAAGATAAATAAACTGAAGGAGGTAGCACACTTGTCTAGAAAACCAGATTGGGTTGAAATCTTGGATATAATACCAGCTTTTTGAATATATTCACCCAATTAAAAAATTTTAAAAAAAACTTATTTAAATAATTATTGACATCCGTGACTTAATTACTTCTTTTTTTCCAGATAACCCCATGTAATTTACCTCTTTTTATTCCAGTATCTGGGATTCAGTACCAATTGAGAGGATTCATTGGATTTAGTGGACGCCGAACAAGCGTAAGCAGTGTAGGACATTATACAGCTACAGTGAGATGAGTCAATGAATTGTGGGAATTGTATGATGACACCAAAGACAAAAAAAAAGTCTGATATCACCTTCGAATAAAACAACGTGTCAAATTTTAATATATACGATTTGATCATTTTGATGATCAGATATTCAATTTAATGGTAATTTAGTTGAAATTACCATTGAATTACCTATGGAAATTCATAGGAGTTTATTGTTAGTTATATAGCCGGTAAGAGCCGAACCTTAAAATATAATTCTCTCAAACTAAAGGAAACCTCTCGTTTTGATTTTCCGTCTATTTGTTCACTTTATTTTTATCGAATCAATTCTTCGAGGCTTTAAAGGGAAATGCGACGATCATTGAAGTGAAATGACTTTTACCACAGAAGATTCAATTTTTTAAGGGACACTGTTTAAACAATTGATTTTACATTACCAATTTACTAATATCGCTTCTTGTGCTGTAATATTGCTTATTTCCACTGTCATAGTTTTAAATAATCGAGTTTTAATTTTTGAAACAGTCATGATCATTGTTCAAGCATTATCTCCAATAACTCAGGGAGCAACGGTGGTAACAACATATTTTGAATAAAACATTTCTGGTCAAAAATGAAATTGCCCGGACGTATTTTTTATTTTTACTTTCCTGTTAAGAAGCATTGATTTTTAAGAAATTAAAAAAAACGCGAGTTACTAAATTGTGTTTTTGTTTGTCTTACTCTTACTCATATTAGGCATTGCCTGCATATGCTTGCTGCATTCTCTGATTGTTACTCTATTTTGTGTATCCCATATCACATGTACTTATAACTAAATATTATATCTGCTCTGGTGTCCTATTGCAATTGGCAATTCTGGCTCTGTAATATACTTTCGAACACTTTGATTTATGCAATTGTCTTCTAATAAAGATAATTTTGCTTAAAAAAAAATAAATAATAAAAAAAAAAATCGGACGACATCATATCATAGATACTCGGACATCACGGTGGAACGAAATATTTTTTTTTCAGAATTTCAATATGCTCTAGTTTTCAAAAGTTGTCTTTTAAAATTAAAATTAAGAATATAAAATATTTTTGCTCTACTAAAATATTTTCAAATGCCGCAAAGGGCTTCAAAATGGATATTTTTATGAAAAAGTGATTATATTTGAATTTTTTGTTAATTTCTTTTATAGTATATTAAAATAATGTATATTTTCTGTAAATAAAATATTCAAAATATGATATTTTGACAGAAAACTCGCATATTCTAAGTATTTCTAATTTTTAGATGCCATAACAGAACAACTGATTTTGTGGAATTTCGCGATTTTCATGATATTAATTTTACAGTAGCATATTCTTATAATACACATTAGAATGAACGAAAAACAATTTTTAATTGAAGGAAACTTAGTTAAAATAAACAAATCACACTTAATTAGAAAAATATTAATGTAATGTCTATAAAGGCAAAACGTTATTTTGTAAAAAATATTCATGCTTTTCAAAAGTCCATAGTAATCACACATGGTTTCCATTACTTATTTCACTGATACATTGAATTGTTTTATTGTTTCAAATTTTGGCATTATCTTTTGAGAATGTATTTTTGTTTTTATCAATGCATCTCATGCAGAAGTACCACGAACGGACAAGGATGACACGGTAACGAATTTAACAATCCTTTCTACTACTTGTGTGTGACATGGAATGTTGTTGAAGTCAATAATTTAAATGAACTGTCCCTACGTCACCTATTTTGTTTCCTAAATGGAAAAACTAAAGGTCCAAATGAATTTGGAGGAGAAATAGGTAAACAACTAGAAAACTGCTATGAACTTCCAGTGATTGAATTTTCACCTATTGAAAATAACATTCCATTACTAGAAATTAAGGATGATTTAAGTGTGGACCCAAAATATTTGTTAGAAATGCATAATTCAATCTCTGTTGGAAAGTGCTCTTTTGATTTGTCCATGAGAAAACCAGGAAAATTTTGTCATTCACGATGGCTTACATTAGCAAACCGAATGCGTCGCTTGTATGTGGGAACAGAATTTCCTGCAAAAAATCTCCGAATACTGAGTACATTTTGAAAGTTTATGCACCAATTTGGTTTAACATAAAGCTGAAACCATCTTGTATCCGTGGATCGAAGCACTTGTGGAAACTTGTAAGCTATTCACGTTATCTCAATCAGACACTTAAAAGTGTAATTGACCCTGTCATTCAAAGAAATGCATACTTTGCCGCTTCTGAAAATCTCCTCCTTTGTATGATATTAGACGATCGCAGTCAAGTAAGAGAGCTTGGATTACGCCGGATTCTAAAAGCAAGGGCGGAAAATGAAGGAGGCATCAGAAAGAATTTAGATCAACGTATAAACTTTGATGCCAAAGTTTATATTGATATGATTTAATGGAATGGTATTAAAGTAACAGAACCTCCTATGATGAGGCATTTTTCTGATTTCAAACTAAAACAGTTTATAAAGGAAGCAAAAGAATCTGATCACGAGAAACAAATTATTGACTTCAACAACGTTCCATGTCACACACAAGTAGTAGAAAGGATTGTTAAATTAGTTACCGTGTCATCCTTGTCCGTTCGTGGTACTTCTGCAAGAGATGCATTGATAAAAACAAAAATACATTCTCAAAAGATAATGCAAAAATTTGAAACAATAAAACAATTCAATGTGTCAGTGAAATAAATAATGGAAACCATGTGTGATTACTATAACCTTTTGAAAAGCATGAATATTTTTTTCAAAATAACGTTTTGCCTTTATAGACATTACATTAATATTTTTCTAATTAAGTGTGATTTGTTCATTTTAACTAAGTTTCCTTCAATTAAAAATTGTTTTTCGTTCATTCCAATGTGTATTATAAGAATATGCTACTGTAAAACTAATATAATGAAAATCGCGAAATTCCACAAAATCAGTTGTTCTGTTATGGCATCTAAAAATTAGAAATACTTAGAATATGCGAGTTTTCTGTCAAAATATCATATTTTGAATATTTTATTTACAGAAAATATACATTATTTTAATATACTATAAAAGAAATTAACAAAAAATACAAATATAATCACTTTTTCATAAAAATATCCATTTTGAAGCCCTTTGCGGCACTTGAAAATATTTTAGTAGAGCAAAAAGATTTTATATTCTTAATTTTAATTTTAAAAGACAACTTTTGAAAACTAGAGCATATTGAAATTCCGAAAAACAAATTTTCGTTCCACCGTGATGTCCGAGTGTCTTTTAAGTTCCTCGTCCTTAAGTGCCCTTATGTGTACTATTTTTATGAAGTAAATCGTATTATAAAATCAGTTTAGCAGGTCTCCTGACTAAAAAGAATGTTTAAATTACATATTTTGTTACTTTTTTGTACTACAAGTGTATTCAATTTCAAAATAATTGCGAAATTTGTCAAAAATTTAATAAAAACCAAAAGTTTGCCCTTCTTGAGCTAACTGAAAACATGCACCAATTACGCTAATATTTAATTTTCGTCTTTATTTTGTTAAAAGGCAACTTTTGAAAACTAGAGCATATTGAAATTTAAAAAAAAGTTTTTTCGTTCCATCCTACTAGACATCACTGGTTTCGCGATCGTGCCGAGCGGGATTGTACCGAGCGATCGGTTGTCAGTACTTTCTGGATGCCTCACGGTACGACAGGTTAACCTTGTGATTTCTACATGTTCGGGACTCCAAATTGCCAATTATTTGAGAATGACCCATAAGTTATTTGACTCTCTTACACCAGTCATTTGCTGTGAGTTGCATTAACTCAGCCAGCGTCACTGTAGTCCGGCAGATTCGAATACGCTATAACTCGTGTCATGATGGGTACTAATTCTAATATTTTGGTACTAATTGGTACTAGTTAGGTACTAATTTTTGTGAAAGTTTCAACTCGAAATTCCAAAAGTGCCGGGCCAGCGACATGGTAGCACTATGCATCACAGGCGTAGCTACCGTGGAGAAGTTGGAGCGAACTGCTCCATGCGCACGAATCATGGGGGTGCAAAATTAGAAAGGGTGAAATAAATATTTGTGAAAACTTTTGTATAAAAAATTCGATCTGTCAGATTTTCTATGAAATATACAAAAAATAAATGAAATAATTTTTTAGATAAATAAAACAAAGCTTTTAATTATATTAGTATGCACTTGACTGAAATCATAACTTTGATTTCAGAAAATATTCATTATAAATTTAGCATTTTATAGATCTATAAAAATGCATGATGATTGCTAAGAATGTTTGAAATCACTACTATAGGCATTTACTATACGTACTGTAAGTTGCGTTTTACAGCAAAAAAATTACATGCATCTGGGGAATCCCACGAGCGCAAGTTAACATCGACGCAGAATCGAGGCAAATATTCGGGATTTTTTAAAAGCAAGCGTAGTATTTAGAGTTTCATATTCCCTTTCTTTATTTTGTGCAGTGTAAGGATTTGAAGTTGATTCTGGAATGAATGTGTTACATAATTTTTAAAACTTATTGAGTGCACTGGGGATTGTAATTTATTGTTCCGTTTAATTGACTTTGTAAAATTTATGACTATTTTACTAAATTACTTATATACAGTGTGCTTTTGGATTCAACGACGTATAATTTTAAAAGTAAATGGTTTGTTTATAAATTATTATGTTAATTGAGGTTGCAACATACAGAATAATATTTAGTTTTATAACGTAAGAAAATAAAATGGTTTTTAAAATTTATAAAAGTTATAAATAAAAAATTATCAACAATTAACAGATATATTTATATATATTCTGTTAACTAAATTCTGTTAATAAATATCATATATTTATATATGTATTGTAGTTAGAGATGTAAAAAAAACTAAGTGGGGCTCAGTTTAAAAAACGAAGAATAGAAATGTCAGAAGCCGAAAAGGAAGTTTTAATGAAAGTTGCTAAAATATGAACTTTTTTAAAACAGTCGATTCAAATAATGCACTTGTTGAATTTTAATGGAAACAAATCGCAAGCTCAAGGCAATAATTCTCCAGACAAAACAGATGCAGATATTACGAATATTTCTGCGCCTGAAACAATTCAAACAGAAAGTGAAATTCTTCCACAACACATTTATATAGAAATAGACTCGTCTGACAAAGGAAAATTTTCGGAACAATTATTTTGATAATTGTGCAAAGTAAAATATTCGAACCTATTAATACAGTCTCGAAAATGCTGCATGGTACTCATGAAGATATAGAGAAATCCGCTGAGATGCTTTCATCACTCCTAACCCAATTTCAGAACTTAGGGAATAATTGAGAGTTTGTTAAAAAACGATACCCTTGAGTTATCAGCTGTATGGATTATTAAACCTTGTTTTCCCCCAAAAAAATGCGTCTTGTGAAAAAATTCTTTGCTGAATTACAAGTAGATGAACTCATTGAAGAAAGTGAACGATGTTTCAAAGTCGAGGTGTTTTATAAAGTAATGGATTTAATAATTAATCAATTTACTATTAGATTTGAATCCGTTCGACAGTTGTGTATACTTTTTAAATGTTTATCACTTGAATATCTCGCCGCGTCACTTGATAAAAGTATTCTGGAAGGATCAGAATTGTTACAATCGGCATATCTTTTCAATATTTCACCTAATTTTGGACCTCGATTGATTCGATTTAAAATGTGCTTTTATATTCAATTATAACAAATTATTTTAATACTCGAAATTGCTAAACTACTTTTAATTCACACCGCAGACTCAAGTAGCTTCTTTGACATAATTACAGCTTGCCTGATATTTTCACTTTACCGGTGACGACGACGACAGCAGAAATAAGTTTTTCAAAGCTAAAATTAATCAAAACATTTTAGAAGCATCATGTCACAACACCGTCTTAACTCTTTGACCACTATATAAATTGAAAAGAACGCAATTCCGGAACTCCCTGGCTGACACAACGGGGAAGACCGCTTGTTTACGAGTGGTGGGAGGAGTCGAATTGGCGGAGAATCCCCCCCCCTCCCCCGCAACAGGAATGACACTTTGAACGACCCCTCCCAACAGGGCCCCTTTTGTAAGAAGACACTCAAGTAGAACAGCTGGGTGTCGGATACCGATGTTTATTTCAACTGTTATCTACAGCTCTAGGACCCAATAATCCAAACGTTCTGTTCGAAACGAAAACGAAAGCATCTCAATCGAAGGTTCGGGCTTCGAGTTGGGCACAAATGCATCCTCTAAGGCAGGGTTCGGAAATCTTTTTTGGTTCCGGGTCAAATTCAACCAAAATGTGTGTATTAAAAAAACGTTTCGAGTCATTGGTATTATAATTTTAAAATAGTCTTTTTTGGTGAATAACAAAAATTTTCTTGAGAAGATAATGTCAATACGATTTAAACTTTCAACATAAAAATTAAAATTCTAATTCTAATTATTATTTGACTCTCTTACACCAGTCATTTGCTGTGAGTTGCATTAACTCAGCCAGCGTCACTGTAGCCCGGCAGATTCAAATACGCTATAACTCGTGGTCATGATGGGTACTAATTCTAATATTTTGGTACTAATTGGTACTAATTAGGTACTAATTTTTGTGAAAGTTTCAACTCGAAATTACAAAAGTGCCGGGCCAGCGACATGGTAGCCCGGCAGAATCGGACACGCTATAACTCGCGATCCTGATGGTTACTAATTCTAATATTTTGGTACTAATTAGTACTAATTAGGTACTAATTTTTGTGAAAGTTTCAACTCGAAATTCCAAAAGTGCCGGGCCAGCGACATGGTAGTCCGGCAGAATCGGACACGCTATAACTCGGGATCCTGATGGGTGCAAATTCTAATATTTTGGTACTAATTAGTACTAATTAGGTACTAATTTTTGTGAAAGTTTTAACTCGAAATTCCAAAGCGTCTGGCTCGGAAGCGACCTGATTGTCGCTGGTCCGGAAGAATCGAATACGCTGTAACTCGTGATCCTGATGGGTACTAACTCTAATATTTTGGTACTAATTGGTACTAATTAGGTACTAATTTTTGTGAAAGTTTCATCTCGAAATTCCAAAAGTGCCGGGCCAGCGACATGGTAGCCCGGCAGAATCGGACACGCTATAACTCGCGATCCTGATGGTTACTAATTCTAATATTTTGGTACTAATTAGTACTAATTAGGTACTAATTTTTGTGAAAGTTTCAACTCGAAATTCCAAAAGTGCCGGGCCAGCGACATGGTAGTCCGGCAGAATCGGACACGCTATAACTCGGGATCCTGATGGGTGCAAATTCTAATATTTTGGTACTAATTAGTACTAATTAGGTACTAATTTTTGTGAAAGTTTTAACTCGAAATTCCAAAGCGTCTGGCTCGGAAGCGACCTGATTGTCGCTGGTCCGGAAGAATCGAATACGCTGTAACTCGTGATCCTGATGGGTACTAACTCTAATATTTTGGTACTAATTGGTACTAATTAGGTACTAATTTTTGTGAAAGTTTCATCTCGAAATTCCAAAAGTGCCGGGCCAGCGACATGGTAGCCAGGCAGAATCGGACACGCTATAACTCGCGTTCCTGATGGGTACTAATTCTAATATATTGGTACTAATTAGTACTAATTAGGTACTAATTTTTGTGAAAGTTTCAACTCGAAATTCCAAAGCGTCGGGCTCGGAAGCGACCTGATTGTCGCTGGCCAGGAAGAATCGAATACGCTATAACTCGTGATCCTGATGGGTACTAATTCTAATATTTTGGTACTAATTGGTACTAATTAGGTACTAATTTTTGTGAAAGTTTCAACTCGAAATTACAAAAGTGCCGGGCCAGCGACATGGTAGCCCGGCTGAATCGGACACGCTATAACTCGCGATCCTGATGGATACTAATTCTAATATTTTCGTACTAATTAGTACTAATTAGGTACTAATTTTTGTGAAAGTTTCAACTCAAAATTCCAAAGCGTCGGGCTCGGAAGCGACCTGATTGTCGCTGGCCCGGAAGAATGAATACGCTATAACTCGTGATCCTGATGGGTACTAATTCTAATATTTTGGTACTAATTGGTACTAATTAGGTACTAATTTTTGTGAAAGTTTCAACTCGAAATTCCAAAGCGTCGGGCTCGGAAGAGACCTGATTGTCGCTGGCCCTGAAGAATCGAATACGCTATAACTCGTGATCCTGATGGGTACTAATTCTAATATTTTGGTACTAATTGGTACTAATTAGGTACTAATTTTTGTGAAAGTTTCAATTCGAAATTCCAAAAGTGCCGGGCCAGCGACATGGTAGCCCGGCAGAATCGGACACGCTATAACTCGCGATCCTGATGGGTACTAATTCTAATATTTTGGTACTAATTAGTACTAATTAGGTACTAATTTTTGTGAAAGTTTCAACTCGAAATTCCAAAGCGTCGGGCTCGGAAGCGACCTGATTGTCGCTGGCCCTGAAGAATCGAATACGCTATAACTCGTGATCCTGATGGGTACTAATTCTAATATTTTGGTTCTAATTGGTACTAATTAGGTACTAATTTTTGTGAAAGTTTCAACTCGAAATTCCAAAAGTGCCGGGCTACCATGTCGCTGGCCCGGCAGAATTGGACACGCTATAACTCGCGATCCTGATGGGTACTAATTCTAATATTTTGGTACTAATTGGTACTAATTAGGTACTAATTTTTGTGAAAGTTTCAACTCGAAATTCCAAAAGTGCCGGGCCAGCGACATGGACCTTATTCAAACTAGGTGCCTCAACAAGACACTTTTTTTAATTTGTGGAACGTTTCGTCTGTCCACATCATCTCTTCTGGTGCTTTCTTTTTGGTCAGTTCGGTTAGACAATACGCTGTCTCTGCATAACGAGGAACGTAATCACGATAATAATTACATAGTCCCAAAAAGGTTTTTAACTGCCTTTTTGTATGAGATCTGGCCAATTTTTGAATGGCTCCTACTTTCTCTGGTGGTGACTGCCGGATCCAATGATGTGTCCAAGATATTTTATGTGAGATTTCGCAAAAGAGCATTTCTTCAGATTCACTGAAAAGTTCAGTTCTGCCAATTTATTAAATATGTTGTCGAGATGTCCTAAATGTTCATCAAAGTTCGATGAATACACTGCTATATCATCAATATATGCTCGCGAAAAATCTCTGTACTTAGAAAGTGCCTGGTTCATCACTCGTTGAAATGTGGCTGCGGCATTACGCAAACCAAATGGCATGACTTTGAATCTATATTGCGCTCTATGTGTTTTAAAACATGCTAAATCTTGACTTTCCCTTTCCAAAGGTATTGCCCAATACCCCTTGAGCAAATCAATGGTAGAAATCACATTTGCTCTGCCAATGCAAAACAATAGTTCTGTTTGATTTTCCATCGGAAAATCCTCTGGTTTCGTGACCGTATTTAAGTCTCTAAAATCGACACATAGACGGAGTGCTCCATCTTTTTTCATAACGCACACTACTGGATACGATATTTCTGCATCACACTCTTCTATAAGTCCTAATGACAAAAGTTCGTCAACTTGTTTATCTACCTGAGACTTTAATGCTTCTGGAATTCTATATATATAAGGCTTCTTTCTTTCTGTTTCGATTAGTGGTATCTTGTGTTCTCCTACTTTTGCAATTTGTACATTATTTAAAAATAATGCTTTATACTTCCTCAACAAATTCTCGATTTTTTTTCCTTTGAATTTCATCTAAATAGCTTAAATTCACCTCATCTACACTACAGAAGTTTGCTTCATCCTTTCTACTAGGCGTGGGATGGACTTCCCTTAATTCCTGTTCATTTTCAAATATAACCCCCACAGCTTGTACTCTAGATATAAATTTCCTAATTTTATTTACGTGAACTGTTTTAAAGTTCCCATTTGCCAATTTAACTTTGTATGAGTCGGTACTACAGCGAGCTACTAGTTCTGCGGGTCCCGTCCATCTAGCATATAATTTATTATTTGAATCTGGAATCAAAAGATATACTTGATCCCCTGTTCGGAATTCTTTATACACTGCCCGTCGGTTGGCATATTTTTTGTACGCGCCTTGTTTAACCTCAGCAACTATTGATGCCTCCTCCGCGGCTTTTTCTAAATTTATTTTTAGCTCCTGCAGATACTCAATTGCGTTCTTACCAATATTAATAGGAAGGGGAATTTCGCCTGCCCACGAAGATTTCAATACCGCCAGTGGTCCTCTGGCTTCTCTCCCATATAGTAATTTAAACGGTGACACGCCGGTAGTGGAATTTGGGATCTTTCTATATGCAAATAACATATATGGAATATGTTTATCCCAATTTTTAGGGTCGCTTCGTATGATATGGTGTAACATGCGCTTTAAAACCTGATTATACCGTTCCACTAACCCTGAACTTTGTGGATGCCCCGGTGTTGCAAATCTAGGAGTGGCGCCTAACCTTGCATGAAACTCTTGAGTTAATTTTGATATAAAGTTAGTACCTTGGTCGCTTGCGATAACCCTAGGTATCCCCGTTCTCATAAATATTTCTAGCAATGCGTCGCATGTTGCTTTAGCTGTAATCGTTCTCAATGGAACCGCCACCGGCCACCTAGAATGTTGATCAACCAAACATAACACATATTTGTGCCTTTGCGCTGATGGCGTTTCTATAGGACCAATTAAATCAACTGTTACTTGCTCAAACGGAAATTGTGGTCTTTGAAGTGGAGTTATAGGTATTCGATCACTTGCCCTCTCCCTACTCCGTAACTGGCACGCTTCACAAAATCTACAATACTCTTCAATATCGCGCGACATATTTGGCCAAAAAAATGAGTACCGGATCCTCTCTTTTGTCTTTTTCATTCCTAAATGATTAGCAAAAATTGACTCATGCGCTAATTTTAGAATTTGCCCTCTCCTGACCTTTGGAACTACTAGCTGACAAACATTTTCCCCCAAAACCTTTTCTTTATGATACACTAAAGAATCCATTACAAAATACCCATTTTTGTTTTGCTCTGCATCTTTAAAAGCTTCGCGTAATGTATCACACTTTCTCTGCTCTTTCTTGAAACTACTAGCATCCGACAATTGACCTACATTCGTCTCTTTTTCTGCTTTATTTTCACTTTGAACGCAGCTAACTATCAATTTCTCCTCTCCTCTCTGCACCATATTTTGTATAAACAAACCCTCACATTTCGCGTCTTCCCTTCCTAACTCAGCATTTCCTCCCCCCGATGTTTCCGTGTGACCAACTTCTTGTTTACAATTCTCCTGCGCAGTTAAATCCATGTGGATACCCCTTGTCGCTCCCCCTTCTTTCTCTAACGCTGGCTGAAGCACTTCATAAATCACTGGGGTGATTATACAAGGAACTACAAGTCTATCCGTGATTGAAAATAAGACGTCAACATGACCATGTGAAAAATTGGGAGTATTAAATTTTAATGATATCGGCAACGTTTTTAAATCCGCCACAACTTTGTCTCCAAATGCAGATATCAACTGAATTTTAGAACTGTCCTCATTTTGAAAATTTTGCGGTATCTGGTTCGAATTAATTATTGGCATTTCTGCAGCACTATCAACTAATGCTTTAATTTGCTTTCCCCCTAACCAAATGTACACGTACTGCAATGGTTGAGTATCGAATGCATTACTATCGAAATACGCGGTTTTAACTTTTGCAATTAGTTTATCAGCCTGATTGCTTTTCCCTGTCGCCGAATCCTTTTTCGTTTGATTTTGTGCAGCTCCCGTTTTACTCTTTTCTCTATTATTGGGACAAAATCGCAAATGAACTACGCGTTTACAAAGTTTGCATTCTTTTGAATGTGTATTTCTTTCATTATAGTTACTTCTCATATGAGGGGGTAGGTATTTCCCGCTACTTTGATTCCCAAATCCTGTTTCATTCTGATTACAAAATTTCGTTGGTTTGTCATATAATTCAGAAAAGGATCTACCCTTAGAGGTAAACCAATTGTCACAAAGTTCGGCAATTTCCCTCGGTTTTTGCCAAGTATTTAGCTGCTTAATCCTAATATAACTTCGCGTTTCAGAGTCTAATGTACTCAATAATCTATCACTAACTATCAACTGGTTCAGCGTTTCAATGTCTGTCACCTTCCTCAGTTCGCAATAAAAATCCCAATTTGCCCTTAATCTACTTGCAAATTGTATATGGTTCTCATTTCTCGCTCTTTTCGCAGACAAGAAATGATTTAAACACGCTTCCGGTGTCGGTTGAAATTCTTTTAAGATTATAGCTTTCACTTTCTGATAATCTTTCATATCTTCCGCGTTTACATAAACTAATAAATGCGACGCTCGTTCCCCCAACAAATTAAATAATATCTCAACCTTTATGTCTTCCGCGACCTTTTTCATTTCGAATGCTTTTTCGAGAGACGAAAAAAATAAATTCCACGACTCTGGTTTAGTCGGCACCGCAAGAGTTAAAGTCCTAACACTCTTTATTAGCGCCTCTAATGAATTATAATTCCCGCTTAATGAATTAGAATTCCCGCTAAGTCCATCCCCGCCTGTATTCAAACTCCTACCTTCAGCTTGAATTCTAGATATCTCTAACTGTGCTTTAGCTACTTCTAATTTTGTTTTTTCAAGTTGGAGCAACGTATCTTGCTCTTCTTTAAACCGTTCCCTTTCAATTTTAAGTAACTCCGCGTCCTTTTTCTCTTTTTCTATTCGTTCTCGTTCCCTTTCAATTTCAACTAATTCTGCGCCTATTTTCTCTTTTTCTATGCGTTCATTAACTGTCGATATCATAAATTGTTTTACAAATTCGAAATCTTCCTCGTATGACTTACTAGCTTCTATAAGAGTTTTTAGATCTACTATTCTGTGGTGTTCCTCCACATTCTGTCCTAGTTCTTTGGCAACCAAAACCAAATCTTAATTCTTTAAACCCTTTATGTTAAACATATTTTAGTTATTTTAAATCCTCACTCTCTACAATTTATATACTGGTCATATTTTAATAACCCTCTTTACTAAATATATTTCAACTCATCAATCACTAAATATTTTCTTTCTACTCTAACATCAACACATATCAGAAATATTTTTCATCTTCTTAATTACTAATTTAATCATTCACAAGTTTCACTAAAGAACAAAAGGCTTCCTACCTTTTCAATGCTCTGATTCCCGAAAGGGAGCGTGTCACGCATCCAAACACTGAACAATCACACCGCGTAGCAAATTATCACCTCCAATGTTCACACAACAACAAGTTTATTACAAGACGATTTTAACACTTGACATTGCTTGATTATACACATACATATATGACACGTAACGCCCACCAAAAAACATATATAACGCCACGAACGAAATTCTATAAACCCAATTTAAATGGCTACTACCCTTCTTAAACAACTTCCGAGGCAGGCTCCACAAGACCTCCTCGCTTCCCCACTGCCTACGCAGGACTCTCTTTTTCTCTACCCTTCTTCTTTGCACTTTGAACTCTATGCGCAGGCGCGTCAGCTGATCTGCTAAAAAAAACGCCTTACGCAATACGAATGGCGTCGCCTGACATCACAATGATGCTTTATATACCCTCTATTCTGATAATACTAGAGACTCTGAAACTAGAAACATGGCAAATTCATTACTTTTGAAAATGAAGTCGTTTAAATTTATTTGTTCCATTATTACATGGTATAATGTGTTAACAAAAAATAATATCGTAAATAAAGCTATGCAGGAATCGGATGCTATACTACCAAATATTATTTTAATGTTAGTGCAACCAAAACATATTTATATATTACATAAACTGAATTTATAATATATTCTGTAATTAAGGTAAAATCTGTAAGGGTGTCATTTAAGGTAAAAATATTTCAGAGAAATTTCAATTAATCCATATGGTATAATGGGGGGGCGCTAAATTATTCTCGCACAGGGGCGGCAGCTACCCTAGGAACGGCCCTGTTTGTATATATAATAAATATAATTAATCAAGATCTAAGGACTGGATTTCACGTGTCCGACATCAGAAAACAACAAATTGGCAGAAGAGCGTGGTTGTGATTAATAATATTCAAAGCGTGTTCTGAAATCAAAACTACCGAAGCACAAATCGAAAATGGAAAAACTTAACGTTCCTGAACTGACTGGAGAAAATTATTTCAACTGGTGTTTGAAAATGAAAGCAGCCCTATCATTAAAACATCTAGATACTGTTATATCCAGTGTGAAACCAGAAAATTTGGACCAAAAGAAATCTGAAAAAGGGGATCAAAAGAATGCTGACGCAGTAGCTTACATGCAACTCGCTATGTCAGACGAGCAGGCGCTGCAATTCGCCACGGAAGTAAATGCAAAAATTCTGTGGGAAAAAATAAAGTCAACATTCATGGGACAAGCAGAAGATCGAAAAATAGATGCAGGAAACGAATTAAAAAATTTGGAAATGACTTCGAATGAATCTGCGAACGACTATATTGTCAGAGCAAGAGGGATGTTGACTAAGTGTCTTTCTCTCGGATTAGAAATTACACCACGGAAATTAGTTTTTTACACTGCTCGAGGACTGAAAGGCAAATTTATCCGTGTTCGTGACATTTTGAATACCGAAAGGGATAAAGCAATGGATGAAGTGTTAGAAATTCTACGTGAAGAAGAAGCAACGAATTCCCGAAACGGAAGACGCAGTGAAGGAACAAACTCAGAGGCATTCATTTCGCAGAAGAATAAGAATGTTAATTCTAGAACATGTTACATATGCAGAAGCCCTGTTCACCTAGCCAAAAATTGTTACTTCAACCCAAGAAATAATAAAGAAAAAAAGAGAGTCCATCAAATGCGCATTATTCATCGGGTGATCAACATTCCAGGTCTGCGCTTATAGTTTCTGCCCAAGATGATGAGCTTGACCAAGTTTGGCTATTAGATAGTGGGGCTTCTTGTCATATGGCTAAAGATTCTTTCTGGTTTGAGGAAATAATACCAGAAATAAGAGACATTCACCAAGCAGGCAAAAACTCAGTGCTTTATTCACAGGGAACAGGTACTGTTAAAGCTAATACTATAAATAAAAATTGTAAGTCTATAACTTTAACTATCAGTAATGTAAATTATGTTTCCGATTTAAGATATAATCTGTTATCAGTAACCTCGTTAATGAATAAGGGATGTAAAATTGTTTCAAATTACAATTGTGTTTTGATTTTTGATAAATATAATAAGTTACTTACTAAAGCATTTAAAAATGGTAACAGACTTGAAGTGTATTTAGAACCTTTTTATAATTCTGAATACTCTATTGTTAATGATAATTCTACTAATAATTATGAGCTTTGGCATAATAGGTTATGTCATTTAAATCCTAAATATATGATTAAAATGAAGGAATATATTGATATTAATGATGAAAAGAATTTTGGATGTGAAACTTGTGATATCAGTAAAATTACAAGGAAAAATCCTCCAAATGTTGATATTGATCAAAGTTCTGAAATTCTTGAATTAATTCATGCAGATCTTTGCGGTCCGGTTCAAATGGAATCAATAGATGGCTCAAAATAATTTATGACATTAGTGGACGATTTTCTGGAATGTATTTTACTTATTGTCGTATTGCTCGTCCATTTAATTTATAGGGCGTGATTATTTTGTGGTAGTACAAAGATTATGTATTTAAAAAAAGGGGGTATTTGGGTGCGTTGTGTTTTAATTATTTATTTTGTTACCCAAAGCTCTGGACGTAATTAGCAATTTACGAACAATTTTAAAGCCAGTTGGATCCACTAAATCAACTTTGCTACACATAAAAAATAACACACATCAGATGAATAATACTAACTCAAGGTTTGAAACAAAAAAAACTTATTTGTTTACACTATCCTAATATTTACATTTTATTTCATCACATTTAATTAACATGTAAGCTGATCTACTCAATATCAAAAACACGAGCAAATGAAACAGGGTTCTATTTAGTTTAACTTCTTGATTCAGGGAGCGAAACACTAACTAAAACAAAATTCTAAAAATCTCCTATCAAACAATAATACACTATATTTCAATCACGTAAAACCGCACTAACCATCAATAGCAACCGTGGGATCTGAACTAGACAAAAACAAGAGAAAGCACTCACGTCCTTTAGTTGAGGTAATCACTGGGGTTAGGGGTCGAATCTCCTCTCTGGTTGGGGTTCTCCCGTAAAATCGATGGGTCACGATAGTCTCTCGTCGAAAGATGGGGCACTGTAGTCTCTTTTTTTGAATGATGGGGCTCTCGTCAAAGATGGGACTTTCGTCAATGATGGGGCACTGGAGGCAATCTTCTCTCAGCAGCACATCTTTATCTTGTATCCGGGAAAATCTACCGCTCTCCACGACACACAAGCTTTCTTTCCCGGGAATGATCCACCGAGATTCTACTTATAAATCTCCTTCGTTTTATTTATATTTGCTACCCGAAATAGGTACTAGCTGCGGGAAGATTCGACCGGGCTTTGGGCAGTCAAACAGGGATAGGTTATTTTTCAGCCGACCAGGGGAATGCCTCCTGGACTCCGACTGTCCGACTTTTTTACGTCTCCAAAAACACTCACTACAATTATTTTAATTCTCTCACAGTTACCGCCTCCGAAACCATTTCTTCAGCCATTCAGGAAACTCACATCTTTTTATTTGCTGAGTCTCTACACTTAATTTCCTCTCATTCGCTATATTCTTTCTTATCCAAAGACGCCCCTCTTACGTAACATTACAAACAGCTGATGACCACCCGCAAGACAAACTGCTAACCCTCGTGGTCTACCAACGGACCCCGCTATCAATCACTCACAAAAGGCAATTGTAACATAACGTCACAAGTGGTGCCATCCACAGCTTACCTGCGTCTGGAATCACAGACCCCACATACGCTAGGCTCATAAAACTTTCGTAAATTGGCTAATATTGCCGACAAACGCTTTGCCCTATAATTACGTCGGCGTTAAAGACGTTCCCGACCTTTCCCACAAAATGTAATGAAGCAAGCTTTCGAACATTTTAGTTTCTCTTAAAATTTAATTTAATTTTTTTTGAAAGCGCTTCATTACTCTTATTTTTTAAAAACTAAAAGTGAAGTATTTGATGTATTTTTGAAATTTAAAACTAAATATGAAAATCTTACGGGTAAGAAAATTAAACAGCTAAGAACCGACAACGGCCTAGAGATTGTAAATGAGCAATTAGATAATTTCCTTGCTAATTCAGGTATATCTTATGAAAAAACTGTACCGTGCAATAGTGAAAGTAATGGAAAAGCTGAGAGAGCTAATCGAGTTTTATTAGACAGAGCTAGAGCATTATTATATGAGAGTCAACTTCCTTTAAAATTCTGGGCAGAGGCTATTAATTGTAGTACACAAATTTCCAATTTGACGCCACGTAAAGGAAAAGAAAAAAATTACTCTTGAAATCTGGACAGGCAAAAAACCTAAACTAAATTATCTCAGAAAGTTTGTCTGTGTGGATTATTTTCACATTCCGAAAAGAATGCTTAATAATAAATTTGATGTTCCAGGAAAACGGGGAATAATGTTAGGTTATGCTAGTGAACGCCGAGGATACCGTATTTATGACTTAAAAAGTAATAAAATAATTGAGGAACGATCAGTTCGATTCAATGAATATTTAAAAGGTAGCACTTACTTAGAGTATCCAAGTTCAAAAAACAAAGTGGCGGAACTTGAGATTTATGTTGATAGCGGCGACAATGATAGGAGACAGACAGTCACACTTCGGGAGGAAAAGCAACCTTCTGATGAGGTTGAACAGTGAAAACCATCAACATGAATCGCAACTCCGACGCTCTGAACAGCTAAAACCTAAACAAATGTCAGCAAATCTGACTGATGATATTCCAAACAATTTTTAGAAGCGAAAAATAGTGTTAATTGGCGCGATTGGGAGTCAGCAATAAAAAATGAACTAGATTCGTTGAATCAGCATAAAGTATGGGAAATAGTAGAAAAACCTCTAAAGGAAAAAATAATAAAAATAAATGGGTCTACACTTTGAAGGAGAGAGATTCCAATAAAATAAAATATAAAGCGCGACTTGTAGCTGCTGGATTCAAAAAGTTAAAAAATAAGGATTATTTAGAGTCTTATTCCCCTGTTTTAAACATAGAATCTTTTCGATTATTACTTGCTCTTTCAGCGAAATTAAATTTGATTGTTAAATTTTTTGACGTAAACACTGCGTGTTTGTATAATGACTTAGAGGAAACAGTATACATGTCACCTCCACCTGGATATGAAAAATTAATTGGGGATGGAAAAGTTTGTAGATTAAAAAAGAGTATTTACGGTTTACCACAATCGGGCAGGAATTGGTACATGAAAATAAAATCTGAATTAGAAAAAAATAGGTTTGGTACAGTTGGCTTCTGATAATAGTGTATTCACTAAACATGATGGTACAGACCTTTTTATATTATGTATGTATGTTGATGATATTGCTATTTTTTGCAATAATAATGAAATGTATCACAATATTGTTTCTAAAATTAAAAGCGTATTTGAATTTCATGAGAATAAGAATTCTGAATTCTTAGGTATGGAAATTAATAAACATGACAATGATGTAAGTTTATCACAAATTGAATATATTGAGTCACTTTTGCTTAAACATAAGTTAGAAAATTGTAAATCAGTAAAAACTCCAATTGGTAAAGGAGAAGATAAAAGTTTTCCACTTATAAATGAATTAATTGATGTAACTATGTATCAAGAATTAATTGGTGAATTATTGTATTTAGCTAATAGAACGCGTCCTGATATATCATTTGTAACAACTTATTTATCTCAGTTTAATCATAAACCTGAAAAGAGACATTATCTTATGGCTAAAAGAGTATTAAGGTATTTAAAAGGTACTAAGGACAAAGTATTGTTTTATAGCAACGATTTTGGTTTTTTTGAATGCTAGTTGAGATGCAAGTTGGGGAAATGCAGAAAATGTTAAGTCATTTTCAGGTGGTTTAATCTTATTAGGTATCATGGAAATGTAATACTCAAAAAAGTGTTAGGCTTTCTACATGTGAAGCAGAGTTATTTTCTATTTCTGGAATTTGTAAAGACATTATTTGGACTGTAAATTTATTATCGGAGTTGAAAGGTATACAATTTATAAATGATGCTGTAACCTTAAATTCAGACGGTCAAGCAGCAATTCAGTGGATTAAATGTACTAGATCATCGACTAAATCAAGACATATGAACTTACGTTTTCATTTTGTGAAATATTTGTTAATGGACAATATTATTAAACTGGAATATATACAGACTGAATATATTACAGCGGATTTTCTCACAAAAGCTGTTAATGAAGAAAAACTGATTTACTCTCTGAAAAATATTTCATTAATTTTTAACTATGTATATGTATGTATTTTGCGTTGTAATTTCGTATATGTGTGTATTTTATGTAATAATTTTGTAGTATGTAGTAATTTCCCGAATTTTGTGGAAAAAATGTGTTCATCGCAGGAGGAGTGTGTTGAGTTTGAGCGAGTGACCCTATTTTTCTGTGATGAATAATACTTCTACGTATAATGGCGTTGTACGTCTCGCCACCGCTTTTACTCCAGAGATGCATAGGAATGTGTCGCTGTGTGAGCACATATTTTGAGCTGTGAGCATTCTATCTTTTAACTATTTTGTATACATAATAAATATAATTAATCATGATCTAAGGACTGGATTTCATGTGTCCGACATCAGAAAACAACAGAAACAAACAACCAAAACAAAACGGCGATCGCAATCATTTTCGTATCGTCTCGCTCCCGCAAACAAAACAACAGTGCTGTTCTCTACAGCTAATATTTGGATTTGAATGAGACTACGCCATCGGAGTGAGGCGGCCATCTTGGAGACCTTTGGAGAACAAAACTAGGAAACCCTATGTAGATTAGCATTTCCTCCTTTTTGTGGAGACTCTTGCTCGAAACCTATCCATACTTAAGGGACAGTGTACTTTCAAAATTGTGAAATTTGTTCAAAAATTCGGTTTTTTCATTTTATTGAATTGTGAAACTACGGACGAGTAAGAATGTGTTTAAAAGAATTTTAAATGTAATTAAAAAGAATTTTTAATTACTGTGATTACTTTCCTAGTTATAGGAATTTGTATTTAATTTAGATATTATATGGTTACTAATAGCAATAACTTTAAATGTGTTTTTCTCAAAATAAAAATTTTCATGTCATACGAATATTCAAACTGCTCCAGGCGCATTTCTAATTATCGTATTGCTTTGAAATTTAAGTTTTATATACTTAACTGTATATCAAATAAATATTATTGAAAAAAATTATGCTTCGTAGCTCAGAATTTCTAAATTTTGTACTTGAAAAGATGATTTATAGGTATTTTGCGTAATAAAAAGGGTGTTTTCACTATTATTATTTTCTCTTTATATTTTTATGAATGCAAAAAATAAGCAATAAGTTTCATTGTTATTTCTATAAGGTATCCTGTAAATAAAAATTACCATATTATATGCAAAAGAAATGCGCATGGAACATTTTTAACGAGGCCAACTTTTGATATAATAAATAATTCATTAATTATTAATATTTCAACTTTAAACTTTAACCCCTTTTATATATCTATGGTACTAATCACATATTCAAATTTCAAGCAAATCTATTCAAAACAAAAAAAGTTAGGTTTCAAGGTCCACTGTCCCCTTAAAGAAATTCCTACTATGTAAACCTTAGTATATTTAAAATCTGCGATTTTTCATAAAAATTACGCCTGGACACACTGTTTTTAAGGAGAAAAACAATAAATATTATTCACTTTCGAATTTCACTTTGCCAAACACTGCCTAGTAGGCGATATGCGTATTGAAATAGAAAATTAATGATAACCCTTGTATGGTAACTTTCTAAATCAAAGATGCCAAATAATTTTGGGATTGTTTAGATTAATTCCTTTCCGGTATCTGTTAGCCGTGTACAATGACAACTTACGATATTTGATCTTTTATCAGCGGGAATTTAAATTTAATAAAACGAGGGCAAGATGTTTTGAAGTCTTCCACGTAGGGCCTGTTCACATAGGAGTCCGGTAGCGGAGCGTTAAAGTGTTGAAATATATTTAACCAATTACAAACCTCCAAACGATTAGCAACGAAATTTTTAGCGCCTATGATTGGTTTATTTTCGTCTCAACGTCATCTTTCCTTTAACGCGCCGCTACCGGACTCCTATGTGAACAGGCACTTAGAGTCGTTTTATTACGACCCGTGTGGGATTATATGTGCATGTGTTCATGCATCAAAGAAAAATAAAAGTTATGGCGTTGAAGTAAGTTTAATTTGTGTTTTCTCTCAGATCTCCTTTTGCCTATTTAAAAAAATACATGCTCTTCTGATTGACTAGTATTTATCTAGTATTTCAGTTATAAATCTGACTTTTTATAACTGAAACATATCAAATTCCTACACTTATGATTACTTCTGAATAACTTTCCAGTTGGCTTTCGAAGTAGATAATGATAGTTTATTTTTGTGTGAAAATTGAAGTTTTGATACTATAAAACATGATTAAAAAGTTTTAAACTCATTATCGCCATTATGGCTCTTTTCAGAGTACCTGGGCGAAAGGTTTATCCAATGATGACTATGATTAATAGGAACGCCCCCAGGATTTTTGCTTAGGGGGGGGGGGCGAGATGATCGGATAAAAATATTTATAATGCAAAATCAATATTCATAATACAATTTCTATTTCTTTGGGGGGGGCAGGGCCCCTTCCCCCCCCCCCCTGGGTGAGCAAATGATGATTAATTTGAGTAAGGGTGCTCGTGAAATTGGTCAGTAGAGGTTTTTAAGCTATAAGTATTGCTGAGTTAAGAGAATTTAAATTTAAATTTAAATTTTTGTTTTTAATTAAATAAAAAGACGTACACACACAGAGACAGGGGCGTTCCAACCCGGGGGTGCAAGGGGTGCGGGGCACACGGGCGGCACATCAAGGGGGGGCGGCAAGTCAGCCGCCCGGATAAAAAAAAATTTAAAACTAATTTATTAGAAAAATAATTAATATAAAAATATCACCATTATGCTAGGTAACTACTTAGAGTTAAAAAATGCATTTTACAAGTATAACTGGAAATAAACAGTAAGGTTTGGACTCAGAAGGGGAAGTGACGCGCCCAGGCGCAATCGCGACCTATAGCCACAACTGTAGCTCTGTATAATAAGGCCCTTAGATTTATCGCTTTTGCGAAGCCAGTGTGTCTACAGGACATTGCTGATCTAGTGTAATTTTTGTTTATTCGGCACATGCCGGATGTGATGAGGTTTGCGCGCGAAAAATGTTAAAAGATTTTTCTGGGAGATTTTGTCTTAGGCTGAGGTCGTGTCAGATCATTTGCGCTCCCGGTATGTTATTTTTATTGTGATTTCGTTTTGTAACTCCGTGTGTCTCTATATATATAATCAAATGTGTTTGATTAAAATAAGACTTCGTTTTTATTTGGCGAAGCAAGAATGCCTATATTTTAATGATAATTTAAATTCAGCCACGGAGAAATTTACTTGAGGGGACAGTGGACCTTCAAACCTAACTTTTTTTGTTTTGAATGGATTTGCTTGAAATTTGAATATGTGATTAGTACCATAGATATGTAAAAGTGGTTAAAATTTAAAGATGAAATATTAATAATTTATGAATCATGAATTATTAATTATATCAATAATTGGCCTCATTAACAACGTTCCAAGCGCATTTCTTTTGCATATAATATGGTCATTTTTATTTACAGGATACCTTATAGAACTAACAACGAAACTTATTGCTTATTTTAAGCATTCATTAAAAATATAAAGAGAAAAAAATAATAGTGAAAACACCCTTTTTATTACGCAAAATACCTATAAATCATTTTTTAAGTACAAAATTTAGAAATTCTGAGCTACGAAGCATAATAATTTTTCAATAATATTTATTTGATATACAGTTAAGTATATAAAACTTAAATTTCAAAGCAATACGATCATTAGAAATGGGCCTGGAGTAGTTTGAATATTCGTATGACATGAAAATTTTTATTTTGAGAAAAACACATTTAAAGTTATTGCTGTTAGTAACCACATAATATCTAAATTAAATACAAATGCCTATAACTAGGAAAGTAATCACAGAAATTAAAAATTCTTTTTGCAACACATTTCTACCCGTCCGAAGTTTCACAATTCAATAAAATAAAAAAAAAATCGAATTTTTGGACAAATTTCACAATTTTGAAAGTCCACTGTCCCGACAATGGACCATGAAACACTTTTTTTTTTATTTATCAACCAATTGCTATGAAATTTTGTATACTTATACAGTGTTGTTTAGAGATGAAAATGCTAAATTAAAAAAAGATCAGAATGTAATTAATTAAGATATTAATTAAAATCAGTTTGTTAATTACTCTACTTAAAAATGCTCCATGTGCATCAATTTTTGTCTCAGATATCTAATTTTCTTTCTTAAGCTAGCTTTATATAGTTATAATAAAAGTTAGTAGTAATATTAGATTTTCAGCCATATTTATAAAAACTAGAAAAAAATCGATAAAAATAGGTCATTTTATGCAAAATTTTATCAATTTTTTTTTATTGTAAAAATTTTAAGGTGTTTTAAAATAGTATAATGAATTTATCACTAAGTTTTATTCTAACATATATAAATAATCATTTTATGAAATTTTATGAAAATTCAAGAAAAATTATGACGCATGGAACATTTTGAACTTACCGAAACGACATGAAAAGTTTCTTTGAGAAAATAGCATTTAAAGTTTTAATTTAACGTAACATTTCCATTGTTTACGTTTGGAAAAATACTTATAACTCTGTTAATAATGATTGGATCAATATAACTTTTTTTTAAACTTTAAAGCTGATGAGTTGCAGAATCATTTTCTGAAAAAAAAAAATCGTTTTTGAGGCATATTTTTGTCTATCTGAAGGTCCATTGTCGCCTTAAACAAAACCACATTGGTTTTAGCAGCGCTACTCCACGTCGCAACCATTTGGGAAATATATTGTTCGTTTTTGTTTTAGCACATTTTAACCCATCATCCCATCAAATCGCGTCGCATTGCCGGCATCGCATCGGTGCGGGCGGTTTTTGTCAGGTTGCAGGAAAATACGCTTTTATGCCCTGAGCCTATAAATACACGGACCGGGATAATTTGCACTATATTAATTTTGAACGTGTCCATCTCAACAACTGAAAAACAAAGCTTTTTGTCTCTAATTTTTGTGCTCGATATTGTGATTGCTGACCAACAAAAATATTTCACAGGTAAGTAAACTTGATGATATTTTTTCTTTTGAGCGGTTAGCGGTTAGAAATTGAAATAATACATTTATGGTTTGACATTTGTTTTAAAAAAAGCTAGGATTCATTACTTAATTCTATTTTAAAGGTTTTCATTTTATTTTGCAAATGTTAAACATATACTACAGGAACAAGTGTAAGTTTGAATTTTTGAACTGCATCACTTTATTTTTTTAACAGGTACGTGAAATATGGCAATTCAGAAATCGGGAAAATACGATTTTTTTTATTAAAGAAAACGTACGGGGAATTGTATTTAAAATATGAACAAAATTAAAATAAAATCGATTTGGACCGTTTCTTTGCAAAAGTCACTCTTTATCGAGAAACAGCTTAACTTACATTGCGCCATTTTTATAAGTTCTTTACGAAAATAACCTCATTTTTTTTACAGATGTCTGATAAACGTAAAAAGTTTTCTGGGGCCCAATACAGAAAAAGAAAACTTGAAAAAGAAGAATTAGTAAAGAAAGCTTGTGGTTCATTAAAAACATTTTTAATCCCAGCAAGATCGCATGAGGCGCCATCAAGTTCCAGAGATACAAATGTGACGGAGACCGAAATCATAAATCCCAAGGAAGATGTTTTAATCGCAGAACCAAGTCTTGAAACCAGTGAAACCGTGACCAAAGATCATGAAGATTTTCTTCATCTTTCTTATAAAGATGATGTTTATAAGGATCCAAGCTGTTGGCCTTCCGTACTATCTGACAAAATTAAATTAACTTTAGTAGAGTTAGGCCCTACCCAACTTACAGAAGCGGATCTAAACTTTCCTGTAAATAAAGATAACAAAGGTTTCTAATCTATTTATTATAAAAAAAATTAAGTAATGGGGAAATAATTCCAAGAGTTTGGCTAGTGTATTCTAAGTTAAAAGATTGTGTATTTTGTTTTCCTTGCAAATTATTTAAAACTTTTTCTAGTGCCTTTGTTGAGGGATATAACGATTGGAGACATTTAACTCAGATTATTGAACGTCATGAAAAATCAAAAAGTCACATTTGTAATACAAAATCTTGGATTGATTTAAATAAATCAATTTCTTCTGAAACAACTACTGATTCTCTAAATGAGAAATTAATAAATATGGAAAAAGATAGATGGGTTTCCGTGTTAAAAATTATAATTTATACCGTTAAATTCTTAGCCGGTCAAAATTTGAGTTTTAGAGGCAAATAATAAGTTATACGAGCAACGAAATGGAAACTTTTTAAAATTAATTGAAGCAATTGCAAAGTTTAATGATACCATATCGGACCACCTCACTAGAATTAGCAGAAATTCATCAAGTATGCCTCATTATTTAGGTGTTCATATTCAAAATGAACTTGTTTCCCTTTTGGGTCAAAAAATAAGACATGAAATAATTTTGCTCTTAAAAGTTAGTAAAGATGATTCTATTATTTTAGATTCCACCCCTGATCTAAGTCACCAAGACCAACTTACTGTTGTAGTAAGATTTGTTCTATTAAATAATAAATCAAAGCAAATAGAAATTAGGGAGCATTTTTTGGGATTTATTTCAATACCAGATTCGACAGGACAGGGTTTAACTGATATTTTATTAGATTTTTTGGAGACTCACAACATTTGTTTGGGGGATTTAAGGGGGCAGGGTTATGATAATGGTGCGAATATGAAGGGTCGCAATAATGGTTTACAAAAAAAAGTTCTTGACTTAAACCCTAGAGCTTTTTATGTGCCTTGTGCGGCCCATAGTTTAAATTTATTTGTTAATGACGCTACAAAAGCGTCTTTAGAAATTACAAGCTTTTTTGTAATTGTACAGGAGCTATACGTTTTCTTCTCCGCATCCACTAAATGCTGGAAGGTCTTAAAAAATGAAATCCCAACTTTAACGCTTAAACCCCTTTCAGATACTAGATGGGAAAGCAGAATAGATGCGCTAAAAGTTCTTAGATACAATCTAACAAAAATATATGATGCTTTATATACTCTCTATTCTGATAATACTAGAGACTCTGAAACTAGAAACATGGCAAATTCATTACTTTTGAAAATTAAGTCGTTTAAATTTATTTGTTCCATTATTACATGGTATAATGTGTTAACAAAAATTAATATCGTAAGTAAAGCTATGCAGGAATCGGATGCTATACTACCAAATATTATTTTAATGTTAGAGCAAACCAAAACATATTTATATAATATTAGGTCAGATAAAGGTTTTAGTGATATTTTTGAAGAGGCAAAAAATATTGCAGAAGATATCGATTGCGACCCTTCATTTCCTCTGGTTAATATTGTTAGACCCCGAAGAAAAAAACGTTTATTTGACTGCGAATGTAAAGATGAGGCTCCAAAAAATCCAGAAGACCAATTCAAAATTAATTTTTACTTTGTAATATTGGACACTGCATTATCAAAAATAGAAGAAAGGGTCGAACAAATAAAACAACATCACACAGTTTTCAATTTTCTCAACGACCTAAATAATTTCCTTAAAACAGATAAATCAAATAGGTCTACAAAATGTAAATCTGTGGAAATTATGTTACATGATCAATTTAAAAATGAAAAAGATATTATAGCTGAAGATTTATGCGATGAAATTGACAACGTTGCATCCTTTACTTCCCCTGAAATGAACGTGTTAAATGTGATTCAATACTTATTTACAAGTAACCTCATCTATCTGTTTCCAAATTTAGTGATTGCAATACGAATTTTTTTAACATTACCCGTGACTGTGGCTAGCGGGGAAAGAAGCTTTTCAAAATTTAAAATAATAAAAAATTATTTGAGATCAACAATGGTACATATAATGGGTGTTTAATTGTTTTGATGAATATTCCGCAATAATTAAAATTGTTAATCTTGCTCATTAAATGATTAGTATCAAGGTAGTTGAATTTGGGGTGTATTGCCAATATATAAATTATTTAACATACTACCTGATTGTTTGATCGATTAGTCTCATATTCTTGAATTGCGTTGTGTTTTTAAAATAATCTAATCATCTGATTGAAATTGTAAATGGATAGATTTATTGAACATAACGACACACATAATACATTACAATACATGTCATAACTGTTATCCTAACTACCTTATTTAATTCTTCTATTTTTTCAATATCTATATGTGGACTTCATTGTACTCAACTACATATAATTAACTTATTTATCACTGAGGTATTATTTAAATTCTTAATGGATGAGTGGTAGATAGGCACAGTATCATAGGATCAATGATTAACTGCCACACGTACCTTAACTGACGCTTCATTTGTAGATATGGGCACGCGTCTAGAATCACGTTGAACGTCGGATGGCTATAAAACAGGCGGGGGGTCTAGCAGGTAGCTGATGGCGGAACGTCCTTCATTTGGTCCCCAGGGAGCGGGTAGTCATTCTTTCGTCTAGCGGTAAGTTCTCGGGCATCGATCTGTCATCCGTCGGGTCGGTGGGCTCGTCTCGTAGCAAACTCCCAGTTCTGGTTCACATTCACTGTCGATGGGTCAATCGTCGGGCATTACCTCTTTCCAATATCACTCTTTCAGCTGACTGGGTAGAGCTTTCTTTACGTATCCGAACATTCGGTCATCCTTCTCAGGCCAAACAAAATCTCTGTGTCTAATCTTTATCCCGCTTCTTTTTTATATCTTTCTCTTCTGCCGCTAACTCCTCCTATATTCTCTTGATTGGGCCCTTATTTTTATTTTTTTTGGGGGGGGAGTATCTACCCCACCTTGCTGAAGGCGTGTCTCATCATCTCATTATCACTACTTTTCCCGGGACCGCATTTGAACTATGCCGCTCTCCTCTTACTTCCGACCTCTTATTATTTCGACTAAGTCATCTTTCTTCCGTCTCACATGCCTCCCTATTCACCTTCTTCTTTCCTAAAGACCTATTTTTCTTTTCAAACATTCCCCCTCTGTAATCTCTTTTCCGTGCGATAATTGCTTCGTTCCACCTGAATCATCTGGCATCTCCTAATAGCCTTTTTACTCCTTCAAGATCTAGCTATCTTCGCCGCCTATTCACCTCCTGTATCCATCAATATTCTCTTTTACCCTCTTCTATGGTCTATTATTTTCCCCCGTTCGCTTCATCTTCCGACATTTTCAAAGGTCCATTCATTATACTTTTTTCTCTATATAATGTCACTGTTTAACCGTGACAGTACAAGAAAGGCTTTCAGACTTATCTATTATTAGTATAGAAAAGGACAGTTCGGAAGATATAGATGTATCAGATATTATAACAGAATTTGCATTAAAAAAGGCACGAAAAGCAAAGAAATTTAAGTTTTTTGACTGTCTGTTATTAAGTATATGTATTAATAGATATGTGTTGTATGTATTTAATATAACGTATTCATTTGGTTACTATATCAATACATTAATAATTATTATGTTAGGTTGTAAAATTAAAAAATAAACTGAATTTATAATATTTTCTGTAATTCGTTGTTTCATTTAAGGTAAAAATATTTCAGATAAATTTCAATTAATCCATAATGTATGAGGGAGGGGCGGCAAAATTATTTTCTGTGCAGGAACGGCCCTGCACAGAGAGAAAAAAGAAAGGAAAGAAAACCTGTCTTTTGGGGCCATCAAAAAAGAAATAAAATGGGATTTTATTTAGCACAAGTGATTCTTCAATTACTGTCCATAAAATATGAGTTTTTTCTATTTTAGACCTTATTCCTTTTCACTAGAAACACCGAAAAATCATTTTTTTCCTCTAAGCATTGGGGCTGTTTTATTATCTGAATTTGAGGGTTAAACTTCAACAGAATACTTGACATAATTTATATGAGCATCGTAGTTTAAATATTAAGTTGTTGCCTCCCAAAAACAATTTTAAAATTTTCCTTATTTTGTTTATTATTTTTTTTAAATCTTTGTTTCTAGATTATTATTTTTATCTCTAAGAAATCCGTAAAGATTACGTATTTTTTCATGTTGTATGAAAATCCTTTTTTTTTTTAACAATTGAAGTAATTTTTTAAAATAAATTGTCAAAGATGCATTTCATATTTTCTCATTCTATTCCAAAAGCATTTATTAAATGCTATAATTATTGCCCTTGTGAGATATTTATCGCGAAACCAGAGATTTATCTGAAAGGTACAAAAAAATTCGCACTTGGCGAAAATCAGCCAACTCTGTGCCAAATGTTTGCGCACAAAGCGTAAGGGCCTGTTCACATAGGAGATTGTTGCGTAGCGTTAGGGGAAAGATGGCGTTGAGACGAAAATAAACCAATCATAGGCCTCCAAACGATTAGCAATGAATTTTTTAACGCCTATGATTGGTTTATTTTCGTCTCAACGTCATCTTTTCCTTAACGCAACGCCACGGACTCCTATGTGAACAAACCCTAAAACAGCCGATTTCCATAGAAACCTTTCAATTTCCTTTAAATATTACGTTTGGGACATGGTTTAAAGTATTTTTAAAATTAAGCTGACGTCTTGAGCAGCAGTAATCAATCGAACTTTATAATCCTTGAGTTGTGTAACCGTTTAGGACTGGATAAGGAAATAAAAAAACATTCCAGTGAATGGGTTGGCAGGAAGCGTAAAAGCGTAACACGTATGAATTGAAAAGTTTGCTCTACAGTGCTCTTCCTTCTAGCTGTAAGATAGTAGTAATTTGACAGCATTTCTTAAACAGTACCTTACGCATGCTCGGGAAGTTTATCTTGTTCGCATTTTTTCTTGGGCATTGCAAGCTAGGTACTTTAGCTGCCGTACTCCACACACTACTCGTAAGGCCTGAGCCGCTGACCACAGTTTCAAAATCTCTGGATTTTTGGAATGAATAGAGAACGCATATTCCTGTAATGTGAATTTCAACAAAACAAATCTGTGCTTACATGGAGTGTAGAAACTTCTTGCTGAGGCGTATTTAAGAATACCACTACAACTTCTAATCACGTGATACAATACCGCGCTGCCATCCATCCAATTCGTTAGAAATTCTACTACGCTCATTCATAGTGAAATTACTGTTATTTTCTGATCGTGGTTTTACATAGTTACTTCATATATAAATTCTTATTTCGATTATTTAATGGATTGAAACATGGTGCAAATATTGGTAAAAATGTACGTTACATTTACAAAAATATATTATATTTGTGTAGTGATTTTTCAGAATTTTATTTAGGGTTAATGAAAAAGTGCAACTTTATTGGTATAAAAAAATCCATTTATAAAAGTGTCATTTTTTTTTTTTAGAGGGGGGGGGTTAATTGCATTGGATAATGCACTTTGCGATTTGTATTTTTATGATTACATTTGTGTTTGAACAATATTTATATTAGATGAAAGCCGGTATACCCATATTCACCAGCTAAAACTGCCATTTTGAAACCACGTTTTGATTGTTGTTTTTTTGTTTGTTACCTTTTCTCAGTTACATTGCATTAACTTCCATCAAAGCTATTTTTCAAAGAATTGTACAACTCGCATCTTCACTATTGCTTTGTGGAAAATTTCAGATCAATCTTGAGATCTATGAGTTTCTCTCAGTGTTTTACTCATTGATGTTAATCATTTTAAATTAAAAAAAAATATTTTAAGGGAGTGCTACAGGCAGACTTGTATTTGTTAATAATTTCTCGTGTTGCATTGTGTATAAAAATATAGCAGATTAAGAATATTAATTTATTTAAGTGGTTTTTCAGCAATTTCTATTGATGATGTCATGTGTGTACTTATGTTGTAAAAGTAATGTACTTAAGTATTCAGATTATTAGTTGTCCTGTTGATAAACGTTCTGTTTATGATTTCTATCTTGAAATAAGTTTCTTTGACGACTATTTGACGAACATGAAGCTAATCACCACATTTAATCTGGTGTTATAATTAATTTAAGTGAAATAAATGAAGACCAGATTGGAATCAAGATATCAGATGTGATATCCGTAATTTATCTAATGAAATGGAATGATACATAGCATACAACATTATCCCTATGATTTATTTATTTATTTTTGAAATGTTTAATACCAGACTAGCATTTTAACAATAAAGGTGATGAGTCTTTAAGATATAATCATATACTATGCTGTTTATTATGATCTCTACATGATCAATATTTAATTTTCCCCCAATACTATGTAGCTTATGATTCCAGTTAATTTTTATTTTCAGACTTTCTTAGAATTAAAAAACTGTAAATTAAGAAGAAAATAGAACTCTTACTGATACTCTCTATATTACTCAACTTAAATAAAGAAAAACTATGTTTGGCAATGAAAGTTATATTGAAGACCTTGTGGCCTCACAGTTGTATATTATTTAGGCTTTCAATTGTGGCTAATTTAGAATATACATTTTAGAACTAATGAAGTTATAATGAAACATTTCATATTGTTCCTTACCAGCTTTCTCTTTGTATTTTGCTTCTCCAAAGTCCCTATTATAAAAATAAGTTGCAGCAAAATTTGCTTTTATTTTTTCTTTTATAAAGCCTTTTAGTTTAAAAATCCCCAGAAATTATACTCTGATAGTCATCCTCCTATATACAACATAATATAAAATTCATAAAGTAGAAAAATTTTAAATTTATGGAACTTGTTTTCTCTCTCAGAAGATATTTTTGTTCATAGGATTTTTAACATTGTTTAAGTGTAATAAACCAAATCATTAAAAGAAAAATCTAAAATAAATGTATTTATTCTCCATCTATAAATTTTATGCCTTACCAATTAAAATAATGAGTAATGATTTATCAATATGCTTCGTGAACGTAAAAGTATTAACAAAATTTTTTTAAGGTGCAAGTTTACCTCAACTAAATTAAATTTATTAATTTATATCTTTCAAAGATGCATATAGTCATACTTTTTCAAACGTATTTGATTCATGAGGTACCTGTATGGGAATTAATTGCTATTTAAAAGAAAGTGTGAATCTTTATAAATAATATTGACATGCTATTCTGGACTTGACTGCATTATGTTTTTAATTTAAAACCAGTATCACTGTCTCTATGCAGATTTATTATATCTGATGCTGTCTGACTGATGTTGAAACCTTAAAAAGAATTTTTTTTTTTTTAAAAGTGAGGAAATCGAAATATGAATAATATTTTGATCACTGGTATTCACTAGAGCCTTTTAATCACATATTTGCTTGCTTGGTAGGTACCAACCAACCATATTGACCACTCAGGTCTTTCAATCAATCAACATGATATACTGTAGAATATCATATTTCTTCTAATGTTCTCATAGTTATGTCCATCAACTTAAATATTATTCAGTGTTATTTTAGTGTGAGGAAAATTTCTATTACATTCTATGCAGAGTCAAAAGAGTAGGTTGTTTCAGTATAGAGAGTAAGGAGGTGGTGGTCTTTAGTAACAGTGTATCATATAATCGAAACTGCAGTGTGTTTTATTGGGTTTTTACCTTAAAAAGCAGCATTTCCATTTAAATTTATTAGTACTACTAGACACTTGATAATGTGAACTACTGCTATATGTGATTGAATTGTAGTTGATATTGTTTAAATTTTGAAATTCAATAAAAGTCTTAAGTTTACAGTGTTTTCCTTTAGTTATCCCTAATGCAGATTCATTTTTGTAAGAGTTTTCACATCACATGCACTTCCTAATTCCAGTAGTTAAAAACCTGCCATTTAGATAAGTTGTGAGCGTGAAATTTTATTTCCTTCTTCTAAGTGATAATGTCGAAACTTAGTTTTAATTTATAGTTGGGCTTTATGAATTTAAAAAATTGCCTCTAAAAATTATTTTTTAATGAGTATTAGACAATTTGTGAATACTAATACTATTGCATGGATTTTAGTGCAAAATTTTTAGATTCCCGTAAATTAAGAATAAGTACATAATTTTATATGATTAATGAAAGAATTTGGTGAACTAAAGCAGTGCATCAGTTGACCTAAGAGATAAGATCATATGTTTAGTAATAGTGAAATAACTTTTCTAAGTATGCATTACCTAATGGATATTTATGGTTGGTTGGTTGAGAGTACTTAGGTAATTTTTTTATGGATATTTGTGAATTCTATTTTCAGCATATGAGAGTAAACTTTTTTTTTTTTTTTAAATGTTGGCTTTAAAGTTTTTGCAAATACATTAAAAGTATTTTTAAAATTTACTTGTTCCAAAATTTATAAGTTAAAAACTTCACTCACTGAAATGTTCTTTAAAAATATAACTAATATTAATTTTAAATTTGGCATCACTTGCTATAAATCTTAAAATATACGGTTTTAAGATTGTTTTATATTAATTAAAAGGTAATATTCTGAATTTAAATAACATTTATCAAGTTCTAAAATGTATATTTCCACCTCTAACTCTGCACCATATTAATAGAGGGCAAGAAGAGTAGAAATCTCCAGATGTGAAGGAAAATAGAGGAGGTAAATGAGTTAACACACACACACACATATATATAAATATGTGTGTGTGTATATATATATATATATATATATATATATATATATATATATATATATATATATATATATATATATAGAGAGAGAGAGAGAGAGAGAGAGAGATATAGGCATGAATGTGTACATACATATATACATATGTGTGTATATATATATATATATATATATATATATATATATATATATATATATATATATATATATATATGAGGTAGCAGAATCACATCTCATTTTGAAAAGTAAGCACCTTTATTTGCATATATTTGTATATTTTTTATGTACATATATTATTTAAAATGTTTTAATAAAGGAAAACTTAACTTTTTAATGGGACTAATACATATATATATATATATATATGAGTGTGTATGCAGACGTGTATGTGTGTATTTATGAATTTGGAAAGAATATAAAATTTTTTGACTCATACAAAGAATGGAGATTTTGAGATTAATATAAATACTTTCCTAATAAGCTGTAGCTCTGTTCTAAGTAAGAAGGAAAATATATAACTGAAAGCTATGTAGTGAAGGTAAACCAAAACAAGACTATCAGAAATAAATGGCTTGATGATAATATCTGTTTGTTTACCGTGTAGACATGTTCATTAAATGGATTGTTTTTTATAGTTGTGATTGTAAAGATATACACAACTTAGCACTGACAATCCTTTGAAAAACATACTACTAGTGCACTTCTCACTTGATCACTACCTGGAACTGTAGGCAAGAGCACAGTTGATAAGACAAGCTAAAGAGATGAAAAAGGAAGAATACTTTAATTATTTGTAAAACTTGGCTTAGACATTCAATATTTTAAAAAAATGGTTTATTTTAGCTTATAAACAGAATAACTTATATATAACATAAATTTTTGAAAATGGTTAAAAAAATTTATATATTTAAAAAATATTAACAGTTGTTTTTTATGATATTTAATATTGTATTATTTTGGGAATTTATTCAAATTGAAAGAATGAATAGCTTTAAAATTTAAATAATTTTCAGATTTTACTTTCAAAACATATTTCAGTTTTGTTTATTTTAAAATAAATTTAATGAAATGAGGGTTGTTTGATATGTTTGTGGAACTTACATATTGAATTTTATTTTTTTATTAAGAATAAATATGAACTTCTTATGTATTAAGAATTCTGGCTGTAATGAAGTTTTAAGGTTTTATTATATCTGCAAATATGTTCATGGCTTTAGGGGATTTTATCCCAAAATGCTCTCTTGCTGTGCCTTTCTTGTGTTTGTATAGTTAAAGAACTAGTCTAAAAGCTTATTAATTTTTGGCTATCATTTTCATGTATTTTCAGATCTAATTTTGCTTTCAAATCATATTTATTTTTGTATATTTTAAAAGAAGCATATTGAATTAAGTGTTGTTTGATAAGTCCATGCAAAATCCAAGAGACTAATGCTACTGCACAGAAATTGTTGGTGCTCTGCTTCAAAAGCATTTCCTTTACTTTAACAGTGACTTTTTAGTTTTGAAAGGAAGAAAGAATACTTAAACAAGCCTAAAAATAAGACTTGTGCTAATTAACTTTATCCCCACCCCATCATAGCATTTGAATTTCTCCATTGTAATGTTTTTCATAGTAGATCTTGTACACTTCAACTTGTGCTGACTGTGTCATGTATGTTAGGACATCAGTCATATTTGGCCTGTGCTCAGTGATAGCTTTTAAGGTCTTCCGATAAGAATATTTGTGGAGGTTAACTGCTTCTTTGCTGGAAACATAGATGTTTTCTGAGCAAGAAAAGTTTTTCAGCTGGAACATCTGCTCAAGTGTTTTTGTAAATTATATTAATCTGAGTTATACATACGAGGGTTGTAAATAAAGTAATGGCAACGTAGCCCAGAAAGTCGTAGAACATCAGGCATGCGCAAACAGGATATCGGAGGGGGTGGATCTGTTATCAATGTGTAGAGTGCATAAAACTGTCCATTCAGTAGAAGGAGTAGTGTCGTTTCTGCCGCTCTAAATCATGTTTACAAAAAGTTATCACTGGTCGGGGATTAAAATCAAGGTTGCCCGTGCACCCGGCTATATGGCACAAACGCCCACGTTTATTGTGGGACAATCTCCCTATCATGTTGCAGGACAATGCTCGTTGTCATCTTGCATGAGCTGTAAATGATATTTTGCGACGGTGGTCTTTGGAGGTGTTGGAACAACCTTTGTACTTACCTGGCATGAGTCCTTGTGACTACGACCTCTTTCTTAAGTTGAAAGAACCCCTTCGAGGCATCAGATTTCCTGACTGTGATCCAAGCATTAGGGCACTCCGTCACTGACATCAGCAGACAACACCTTGCCAACGTTATTCTATGGCTTCCTGACATCTGGCAAAAGGTAAAAGACTTTGCTTGTGGTTATATTGAAGGAATGTAATGCAATTTTGCTTGTACATTCATTAAAAAATGTTTCTGGGTATGTTGCCATTACTTTATTTACAACCCTTGTATATACTAGATAACTTCTTATTTTTAGTTTGTTTATAAGGGCCCTAAATTAAAAAAAGAACTTAAATTTGCATTCAATGTTCTTGTCTTTTACCATTTACTTTGTGGTGTTTAAAAAGGTACTTATTTTTGAGTTGGAATACAAGAATTTTCAGTTTATTGCAATTAACGATTGCTTTTAGAAAAATGCTGATAATACTTTTTCTGTGTCTTTTTTGCTTGCATTTTTATTGTTTAGGATCAGAATGCTTATGTATTATCCCTATGGCCCCCACTCCAAATACAGTAAAAACTGTTTATAAGAACACCGATTATAAAAACATATCGCTTAAAAGAACGGAATTAGTAGTTAATAAGAACGTATCGCTTTTAGTCACTTAAAATAAATTTGTTTCTGGAAAAATAAATCGCTTATAAGAACATGTTAATTGGGAAGTAGCAGCACGTTGTTCTTCAACCATTTTATCTATTTTTTATCAAAAAAAAAAGGACTAAAATTAAGAAACACTCAAAAAAGTCCACATGCTGACATAGAAGAAGCCTTTTTGCATTGGTTTAAGATTCAAAGGAGTGCCGACATTTCCCTAATCAGACCGATTTTGCAAGCAAAAGCAAATGAATTTGCGAAGCTCTTTACAAACATTATTTCGTTTGTTCAACTTCGTGGATCCAGAGATTTCGGGAGAGGCATTCCATTGTGTTCGGGAGAATCAGTGGAGAATCGAAGGCCGTGCCACCAGGTTTGGTTTGGTTTGGAGCGCTACGGGCAACTTTTTGCTACACGAGGGCTAATTAGACCGGGTCCTTCAGTTTAAAGCCGATTCCGGATGGCTACAAACAGCCAGTGGGTCTCGAACCCACAGGATCTGAACCGAATGCCAACGCCCTAGCAATTCGGCCATTACCTGGCAGCCGTGCCAACAGGAGTTTCAGATAACTGGCTTAAAACCGTTTGGACTACGTTAAGAGAAGGTTATGAAGACCATGAAATCTTCAATCTTCAATTAAAAAAACAAAATCTAATTATTTCCTGCCTGCTGGTTTTCTTAGGGTTCAAAATCCTCCCATTTTTTAAACTCAAGACGCTAGATATAAAACGCTTCAAACCTAGGTTCGAGATTTGCCAATTGAACAAGATTCACTTCAGGAATATGAAGACATGGATTTTGCTCTTGCAACTCATGGGAATGTAATGGATGAAGATATTGTTACAGGCGTAAATGCAGAGATGATGATGATATTGACGACAGTGCCAGTTGAGAAGATCTTTTGAATGAGTTTCCTTGTCCGAGTTTAAAAGAAATGTTTTCAGCAATCAATACTTTAAATAAATTTTTAGCTTGCAATGACGATTTTGTGAAGGATGTGATAAACAAAAAGCTGTCAAAGAACTTGTCGCGATAGCAGAAAATTATTTTTATTTAAAAAAAAAATTACTGACTATTTTTCAGAAAATGAATAAACACGTAAAAACAAAATATTGCATTACGTATGTACATTCATAATAGCTACATAATTTTATTCACTTTTCTATTTAACGTTTTTAGAACTATGTATTTGAAAAAGTTCAAAAATACATACTTATATGAAAATAAGCAATGTGTTTTTCCTTGATTGAACTTGAACCTTTTAACCATATTTTGAATGTCATGTTTCAGGTGTAAATAGAAATTATGTGACAATGAATTTGGTATTTCCAGCAGTTGTAAGTTATCTATCGGATATAAAAACTATCGATTATAAGAACCAGTTTTTAAAGTCCCCTGGATGTTCTTATAAACGATTTCTACTGTATATACATATACTACTGGTTTTTCCTATTGACTTACTATGGCACTGCTTGCCGATATAAATTTAAGTTCACTTAAGTGATGATCAAAGAAATTGCAACTCGTTTAGGTAATTTAAAAAAATGGTCATTAATGTTTAGAATTCATACAGTTGATATTGGAAAAATTTTTGCAAGGTCCTAAACTCGAATATTTTTTAAATGTCTAAATTTTATAAATAAAACATCTTAAATCATTTTCGAAGTCCTAAAAAAGTCCTTATTTCTGGTGTCAGAAAATTAATATAAACCCTATAGAAACATAGAAATGTCAGGAAAATTTTTAGAATGTTAATAATGTAAAGGTTTGAAATTTTCCTTACTGATCTGTCATTGAGCTGCATTTCTGCTTCAATAAAATTAAAGGCATCTTTCTTCCTAATATATCTAGTTTTACTGTTTAAAATTATTATGTGACTGTGAAAGTTTTTCTTTAGTTTAAAATATATTGATGTTAAAAAGTAAAAAAATTTTGATTTTTATAAAATATTTTCATTATGTTCTTTTTATTTTAATGCTTTTGAATTGGTAGGAGTTTCAGGTTATGTCCTCAGTAGATATTTTTTTTAAGTGTCTAATAATATTTCTCTTTCAGCTGTTGCATTTAACTGTAATTGATAAATAGTAAAATTGCTATGCTTTTAAAACTAAACAAAATTTTGGTATTGTGTGAATTTCTCTTTTTAATTACTTGTTCTTAACTTGAAGAATTGATATATTTTGCTATTTTTCTACTTTATATGAGGTTAACGTTGTATTTTCTGGATATGTCAGTTTCTGATTGAACGAAGTTGACTCTAATTAAAATTGTGTACTCTATTGATATTCTTTTATTGTTAACTTTGTTGTATTTCTGCAGATTTTCCACGTGCCTACAAGTGATTGTTTTTACAAGTAAAGAATCTCATTGAGTCCTTGAGACCTCAGTATGCCATTGCATAATTTGATGCTGTTCTGTCAATAATAATAATAATACAGAATGAACGGTGCAGCTCTAGTTAGGAAGAATATTCAGTAAATCAAACTTCAGACTTTTCTGTATAAATATTCTATCATCTTGTTATTTATATCTAATTCTTAAGCTAGGTCACTTTGTCATGTGTTTACTTTATGCAAAATCATGCAGTATTAAAGACTTGAATCTGCTGCTAATGTGGATAATTTGTGGATTTGACATTATGAAGGAACTTAGTACTTCATTTATCTTTATTAGGTTTTAGGAGACTGCTGGTTAGTTGTTTCACTTTGAGCTTAACTGACACTATTAAATATATACGTAAAGTAGTAAATAATTTATTCATCTAAATGTATCCTAATTTTATTACCATGTTTTTATTAACCCACTTTCTTGATTGTGTGTTTGTCCAGGACAAATCTTGCAATCGATTTTTAAATAACTTCCCGACTAGCTAAATGTTTGAAACTTTTAGAATAGCTCGAAACACGATGACAATGCATTCTTTTGATACTTTTAGCCATCTTCAAGCAGATTTGAATTCATTTTCAGTTAATTTTGTTTTGTAGAATGGTGCAGCCATCTGTCAGCCGGGACAGGAACGAAAAGTTAAACGCAATTGATTACGCATTTGATACCTCAATGATTATTACGCATTTGATCATTTTCTTTCAAGTTGATGGGATAATTCATCAAAAAAATTTTTAAAAAGTATTTATTAATACATAGAATTGTCAAGTTTATATGATTCAACAGAAAATTTAAAAACATGGTATATAAAAAGTTCTTTTTATCTTGTAATTATATGATACTGATTTGGTTCAAGGATTTAAACCAATTGTCTTACATGAAAGAATGTGAGTGTGTTAAAGAAAACTAAATAAATATGAAATCTTTTAAAGAATGAATTTTTAAGATCAACTTAACTATATAATAATTTAATGTGTTTTGGTTTTGTTAACTTTGCATATTAAGTATTCATTCAAATATGTGTATGTGGTGTTCAGCAGAGGATACTCTAGTTTTTGGGGTGACCATCTGCCATCTTCGATGTTTCCTAGATTTGGTGTTTTTTCCTAGCTTACTTTGCCAGCAATAATTATTACTATTTAGCACCCCCATCAGATTCCCTTTCCATTGCTTTAAAAGAGCAAAAATTTTAATTTTGGAAAACACATGGTCATCATGTTGGGACCCTCCAAACTAGAGTTCTCCCATTGCAAGGGCTATAAAACTAAAGTTAAATAGTACTGCAAGTTATTTCTTTTTACTAATTGTATTTTTCATTTAGTGATAATTCAAACACCTTGATTCCTCTTTGCATCACTTTGACAAAGATTGACAATATTCCAAAGCTATACTAATCTTAAATGTGTGTAGTATGCTTACCTTTATTGCCAAAAAATATTTCTTAAATGCTTTCAAATACCTATTTTTAGGACTGAATATTTGGCTTTAATTATATGGACACTCATACATAACTACTTTGCATTTCACAGTTATCCCAAAATTTAGATTCTTTAAATTGCAAAACCTTATATTAACTGACAGTTTTTAAGCTATTGGTGTCATCTGAGTTTGTCACTCAACATCTCACCACTAGTTTAGAAAGATACTAGATTTAAGAGAATTTCTCTGTGTATAATTCTTTGGTTTTCCTGATAAGAACTTAATAAGCTGAATATAGTTGAAATACGAGCCGGGGGGGGGGGAGGGGAGACTAATTTCATTTAAACACTAGTATGTACTTCAATGGTCATGAAATTTTATTTTTAAGGTCATGAAAAGCCATGAAATCGATTTTCTCAAAGTAGTAGACACCCTGAACATGCTTCTTCTATATTAATATGCAACTTAAATATGATAATGAAGCTCCTTATTGTATTCAATATGCTAAAATAATGTGTTTAAATTACAGGTAAAAAAGGAAATTTTATTGTTTATTGTGATTTTTGTTAACAGTTTGTCCCAAAATTCAGTGTATACCAAGTTTTCAGGTTAAATATTCTCATTTCACTATACACTGAGGGGCATATCAAAGTTGGTATTGCAATCAATTTGTTAAGTAAATCTTAAGTCTTTTGATACAATAATATAGAAATATAAACAACCCCTTAGAAAGGGATTCTAGTTATTCTATTTCTACCAAGTGATAGGACTTGAAAAAACATTATTCTGATCATATATATGTCGGATGTTGGTGCTTCACGCCCAATCTATTTAACACATTATTCCAAACATCCTGAGAATTATTTCTCACTTGGCAGTCGGTGGTCTGGTGGCGAGGACATTCATCATTAATAAATCCATCAAACAGCAAGATGTTAACACAACAGGCATAAATACACTCCAATTGAGCATCCTAAACATCTTTATTAAAATTTCAATAATTACTCGGCTCCATCAAACTACTTTTTAATAACCCCACCCAATTTAAATCTGTGCGCCTACAGCACACGTCCTTTCCATTCCCTAGTTATCCATGGCTCTGCAGATTTTCTTTGTTTCAACTTTAAACCAACGTTTAGTGACGCTCATTACTTAGCGTGATGTCATGTCGGATGATCTTTTTGCTAAACTAAGCATTTTCTTAGCGCCAACTCTTCAAGGCTAATCCGTCTACTTAAAATTCTCCCATGTGGTTCTGCGGAATTGAATCAAGTAGAACCCATTAATCCTATTTTCACTGCAATGCCTGATGCTGCTTATTTGAACTCCCAGACTTTTAAATTGGTAATCCTATATTTTACTAACTAATATCCCGTTTTAAGGTTGCACAATCACTGCCCCCCCCCCCCCCCCATATTTTTAGCCTCACATATATATTGTTGTAACTTTACTAACAAGTTATTTGCTTATAAACATATTGTTGACATAGTTTGCTATTTCAAGATTTTGCTAATAATTTTAATAGATGCATTTCTGTTTGTCACTTGAAAAGTCAGTGTTCAGAGTACTGCTAATTGTGTATTTCTTGCTATAATATATATTTATTACTGTCTTTGCTTTCTAGTTGAAGATCAAGACTAAACTAAAATAGGAATTTATATGTTTGCCAAAAATATCCATAAGAAAGGAACTGGTTTTTAAATAAGCTCAGTTGATACAAAATTTGGTGACCTTTATTATTATTATTTTTTTTAATTTTTTCAATTTATTTTTTATGATTTAGGGAAAATGTGATATCAGTTTTTTAAAAATTTATTTTTTATATGTATATCTGTTGGCAATTAATATGATGTATCTTCTAGAAATTCTAATTTAAAATTATTTTCAGTGTTTTATATGCTAAATTTCATACTCGTGGTGAATATTTAGTTTTGGGACTGATGGTGCATGTGTCCGAGAGAGACAGTTATTAACATATTGTTGTGCAGATGATTAAAAGAGGTAGTGGGAAAGTTTTTATTACAGCTGATGTATGGGATTAAAACTTTACTGAATTTTTTTCTTCTAGTTTTTGGGGTACTGACTGTCATCTTGAATTTTTTTTTAAATTTTATTTTTTAGAGTGAGGCAAAGAAATAGAATAAAGACTAGTCAAATTGGAACTTTTATCCCTTTAATCTTATCTGTTTTTTACAGTTACATGAAATATACACTTATTTGAATACTTAATTTCTTCTACTCATCCTTCACATTTGTAAAATTCAGTCTTCTGAAATTTGCCTCTGCAAAAGCATTTAAATATGTTAGGTTATGCAATATTTTAAACTTTTATTAAACTGTGCATCTCAGAGATGCATTTTTTGTAGTTACTATTATTTATTTCTCTCATAGAAAAGATGATTCTATGTGCATAAAAGAATGGGCCATAATTGAAGTGCAAGGAGACATAGAGTGTAATTCTGGATGCTCTGTTGGAGGAAAATTGATAGGCCAATTAATTTTCTCTTCAAAGGTAATTATGTTCGGCGATCCAAATGCTTATCATTATGGCTCATTTATCATCCGAGATATATATATTTTACCCCCTTGAAACAACTAATACAAGTTTTTAAGTTACAGCAGTTAATTATTAACTATTTATAAATATGTCTTACATTTCAGAAAGAAGTTAATGTACTGCTTACCGTCATATTCATTACAGGAACTGATTTAAAGGATGTTCTTATGTTGCTATTTGTGAAATTAGTTTTTCTTGCTGTTTGTTAAATAATTTTGCATTAACTTTTTATATTTCAGGCATATATAGAATCAATGAACTCTTGCTTAATTATCATGAATACCTACCTATTTTGGCTACTAAGTTAATATTTAAACAGCCAAAAATTAATGTATTTTAAATTTTTTTTAAGCCCATGACATGCTTATAAAATCATTTTATAGTTTGAAAATTTTAAAATTTTTTGTAACATCTGTGTGTGCTTTTTCATATGTGGTTTGAATGGGATATTTTTTGTTACATTTTGTATATTTTAATTTTGCATTTTCTTTTTCATTGTATTAGATCAGTTACATGTATTAGCATTGTATAGAATCTGAATTCATTGAAATTTCATGCATTTTTTTAATTTTTTTTTTTTTTTAGTGTCTTAAATTGAAACTTTCTTTCCAGATTTTCATGTGTCTTATATTAACTATGAAAACATACAACAGTTTCTATGTGAATTTTTACACAGTTAAATGATTGTGTGCTTGCTATGAATCGCATAATTTATTTATTTTTTTTTCTCAGAGTTATTTTGTTAAAGTGCTTAGTACTCAATTTTTTGTCTACAGTTTTAAGAATACATGTATATGTATGTGTGCATATAAATGTGTTGAAATTATTTTTCTAAACACTATTATTACTATTTAAAATTATTATAATTAGTTTAAAATGTATATCCTAAATGTAGTTTAATAACTGTATTTGTAAATTTTAAATACTTGTAATAATCTTTATTGATATATATATTTTTTGTCTATTTAGGAAAGGCCTATCCTTATCATTGGATACCACATTTTATATGGTAGAATAATTGAAAACAATCCTGCAATTGCAGTTCTTCATAAGAATAAAGATTCCAATGTTGACCAAACACCTGCATTTGAGCATAAAGAGGACTCCTCAACTGAGTACACATTGTTAGCATTAGTGAAGAAGAGAATAGTTTTCAGGACACGACCGAAACCTATAGTCACAGTAGATTAAAAGAAAATGTTTAATGACGAGTTTGATTTTTATCCTGAGCACCAACGAAATATGCGTTTTGAAAAACCTATGCATGGACCTCCTGGTCGTGGGCCTCCAGGCCACCATATGAGACCTCCAGGACCTCCGATGAGGCGGAGAATGATGCCTGATGGTGGACCTCCACCACCAAATTTTAGGGGACCTCGGGAACCTATGTTTGATAATGACTTTAATCCACCACCTCATGGTATGCCACCTATGGGCATGGGTGGCCCACAGAATATGGGTCGTGGACCTCCTGGACCACATTTTGGTGGCAGTTCTCCACAGCATATGAGCGGAGGGCAGTATGGTTCTCGTCAACCACAGCCAGGGATGCCTGGAAAAGGCCCTTTTCAACGTCCTCCTATGATACCTCCATTTGGAGTTCCTCCTCCAGGTTTTGCTGGAGGCGGTGGTGGTCCACCAAATAGGCCTCCACATGCTGGTAACCATGTGCCCCAAAATTCAGGAAATACATCTAATTCCAACTTACCAAATATTGATCTTAGTGGGGAATTGTGGGTGGAGACCAAAACAGCGGAAGGAAAGTTATACTATTATAATGCTAGGACTCGGGAATCTGCATGGACAAAACCTGAAAATGTCAAAATTCTAAATCAAGAACAAATTGAAGCAATGGCTGCTGCTGCTTCAAGTTCATCAGACTCTGCTCCCAATCAGAAAAATGATAGTCAGAAAAATAACACACAAATTAATCCTACTAGTACTGCACCTAACCAGTTTTCATTTGTTCCTATGGGTCCAATGCCGGGCATGGGACCTATGCCTGCTCCTGGTATGGGAATGCTTCCTCCTCCTGCATTTGGGATGCCTCCACCTCCTTTTACGTTACCACCACCTGGGATGATGGCTGGTCCTGGTTATCCACCATTTGGCATACCTCCACCTGGATTTCCAGGTGTTACTGTTGGAGTTGCTCCTCAGACTACAAACTCTGCTACATGTGACTCTACCACTGTTATTACCACTACTATATCTGACTCTAAAAATGATATGTCAGATTCAAACAATTTGGAGGCCAAAAATAAAGCTGATGAATGGGCAGAATATAAAGCAGCAGATGGAAGAGTTTATTATTATAATAAAATCACTTTACAGTCTACATGGGAAAAGCCTCAGATTTTAGTTGAAACTGAAAATAAAGAGGAAAATAAAGCTGCACAAACTGCAGATTCTACCACTCCTGATATGAGTGATGAAACACCAGCTGCTACTGATATTAGCAGTTCTGCTATGGAAGTTGATGAGTCGTCAGATTCTAAAAATGAACCTGCTGATTCTGAACAAGAAATTCCTCTTAGTGAAGAAGTTGTAGAAAATGGAACAGATGTTGATGGAGACAAACAAGATGCCGCAGAATCACCAGCAGTAAAGGATGAAGAAAAAGAACCCGTGGCAGAACAAGAGAGCCCTCAAAAGCCTGTTGATAAATCCCGTCCAGTTTCTAGTACCCCAATTCCTGGTACACCTTGGTGTGTTGTGTGGACTGGAGATCATAGAGTATTTTTCTTCAATCCCAGTTCCCGGATATCTGTATGGGAAAAGCCAGATGAGCTTAAAGGGCGGGCTGATGTTGAAGCTTTAATTCAGGTACCACCTCCACCTCAGACTGAATCCGGGAAAGATGAGAAATCTGATAATGATACAGGTCCTGAGGCTAAGAGGGCGAAACTTGAGGAATCTGATGATGATGATAAATGTAAGATAAAAAATCAAACAGAATCAGCTGTAGTAAAAAATAGTATTACACCAGGAAAAGAGTCTGCCGCTGAAGCTGAATTGCGTGCTGCTAAAGAGCGAGCAAACATCCCATTAGATGTACGTATGAAACAGTTCAGAGACATGTTAGTTGAGAAAGATGTGTCTGCTTTTTCTACTTGGGAAAAAGAGCTGCATAAGATTGTATTTGATCCTCGCTACTTACTGCTAACATCAAGGGAAAGGAAGCAAGTTTTTGAGCGATATGTGAAAGAGCGTGCAGAAGAGGAAAGAAATGAAAAGCGGAAGAAAATGAGAGAAAGGAAGGATGACTATCGTAAACTTCTTGAAGAAGCATCTTTAACTGCCAAATCAACATTTAGTGACTTTGCTCAACGCTATGGAAAAGATGATCGATTCAAGATGATTGAAAAAATGAGGGAACGGGAAAGTATGTTCAATGATTTCCTACAAGATCTTAGACGAAAAGAAAGGGATGAAAGATCTAGCCAACGAGAAAAAGTCAAAAAAGATTTTATTGAACTTTTAAAAGAACAAAAAGGGTTAGATAAGCACAGTAGGTGGGGAGATGTGAAAAAAGCTCTTTCTGATGACCATCGCTACAAAAATGTAGATAGTAGTTCTCTTCGTGAAGAGTGGTTTAAAGAATATGTAAATAAATTATCACGTGATGTTGAAGATGATGCCGTTAAAGAACGGGAAAAACAGGAGAGAGTTGAAGCCAGTATCCGTGAACGTGAAAAAGAGGTTCAGCGTACTCTGTCAACTCATTTAAGAGAGCGTGATAAGGAAAGAGAATTGCACAAGCATGATGAAGCTGTTCAGCATTTTAAAGCCCTGTTAACTGATTTAGTTCGTTCACCAGATGTATCTTGGCATGATGTTAAAAAAACACTACGGAAAGATCATCGATGGGAGACCATTGGCTGCTTAGAGCGGGATGAGCGAGAGAGAGTGTTTGATGAACATATTAGTTTTCTATATCGAAAGAAAAAAGAAAAGTTCCGAGAGCTTTTAGATGAAACATCTGACATTACATTAACATCTAGCTGGAAAGAAGTTAAGAAACTAATAAAAGATGATCCTAGATGTTCTAAATTTTCTTCGAGTGATAGAAAGTGTGAAAAAGAGTTTAAGGAGTATTTAAAAGACAAAATGGTTGCAGCTAAGGCTGATTTTCGTGAACTTCTTAAAGAAACAAAAATAATTACTTACAAATCCCGAAAACTTATTGAAGAAACTGATCATCTTCATGATATAGAAAAGGTCTTACAGAATGATAAACGTTATTTAGTCTTGCAGTGTATAGAAGATGAACGCCGTGAGCTTTTAATGTCTTATATTGAAACTTTAGATAGAAAGGGTCCACCACCACCACCAACTGCATCAGAACCATCAAGACGTTCCACGAAATAAACTTATCATGTAATTCATTTTTTTTTTCTCTTGAAAGTCAAACATTTATATTATACTGCATATAGTATTTGTTCTTGACACATGTAAAGGTACATTCTGCAAGTAACATTTAAAAGATTTTAAATTATCATTTGTAAGAAAGATTTGTAATTTAACTGATTTTTATGTAGTTTGCATTTCTCCAAAAACAAAATTATATTAATTCCCTTTTACTTTTTTTTTCTCTCTTCCTGTCATATAATGTACCATGGTTTTAAAAATTCTCATCTGAAGAAATGGCAATCATGCAGATCACACAATTTGTGTTTACCATTTTTCCTTTTCTCCACCATAGGCTTACTTTTTGATTATTTTTGCATCATTCATTGTCTTTTGTTTTTAATTTTATGATTTGTCATCTAGTTGTGCTTATAAAGTTAATTTTTTAATTGTTTGTCTTTTTCATAAATTAAAATAGTTGTAAGATAGCTTACAGATTTCAGTTTTTAAATTTGTGGTTATTTATTTGTAACTGGAAAAAAAGTATATTATCTTTATGCTGATTAATCTTGCTATACACCAGTCTGTATCTTCCCTTTATTTACAAAGCAAATAATCTGTGGTTTATTTATTTATTTATTTTCCTTTTTTAAAGTGATGGAGTAGTGATTACAAGGAAGTGGCCCTTTAGAGCAGTTTTCTATAGGTAGAATTAAAGTTTGAAATAATGACATCTTAATTTGCATTTTACCGCAATTTAAGGCCGTTAATTTGCAGTTAAATAAAATTGCTTGCATTTTACAATTATTTCTCATGGTTGTTTTTGATAGAGATATATTGGTTGCCTTGATCTACTTGCTTATTTCATAAATAACTTCACCCATTTCTTATTCAGAATTTTCTAATTTATGTTTACTCATATAATTTTCTCTTAAACAAAAAAAAAATCATATGGTAAAGTAATAATGTTGAAGTATATATTTCTTATACTGAATGAAAAATGATTCCAAAGATTTAATGATAATATGAAAGAGTTTGCAAAAGAAGCATCATTTGTAGTCCATGTAAACTAAATTTTAAAATTGTGGTAGACTATTATTTATGATGAATGATATTCAAGTTCAGTATTTTGCTTACGAATTAATTTAATTAAGAACTATGCCCAAAGTTATACAAAATGTATTACTTACAGTTTTGTCTAAATTGAAAATTTAATTAGATTTTTTTGTAATGTTTAGCCTATCATCATTTTTGGAATTTGTTAGCCACTAGTATGAACTTTTTGACATAACAGCAGGGATCATATAATATATAGTTATGTATAGGTAGACGCTCCACAGTTCTACTACAAATACAAACTTTAATAGTTGCCATGGCTACTCTTTCTCAAATGATTTAAAAATTGTTTTAACTAAGTAACTAGATTTAAAACCAGAGTAGTACTGCACTATTCAGTTTTGTATTTGTTGTGGTAGTGCTGAGGAGCTGCTACACGTGCATGTGTGTATATATATATATCTATATATATAAAACTGGATATATGTATGTTATATGTTCGTTCCAGCATCATTCTGGAATGCATGGAGCAATTTCAACCAAACTTGGAACACATATCACTTACAATCTGGAAAGAAACACTGGGGGAAGACACCCCTAGAAGGGGCAGGGGGCACATGTAAAAATCATTGAAAATGACTGATATTAGTGTTGAATCCATAGTTTTAGGGGTTGCTGAGATTAATAGTGACATTCCCGATGCTGTGCAAGTTCAGCCCCCCCCCCCCCATCAGCATTGGGGGGAAGGGGTGAATATAAAATGTCCAAAATACCGAGAATAGTGTTGAAACCATAGTCCTTGTGTAGGGGTGCATGTCAGCATCAGGACTAGGTAATTTGGTATTTATTGATGGCATAATGAATCGTGCTGTTTATATAAATATTTTAAGAGACTATTTAAAATTATCAGCTCAAAATTGGGTACTGGAAACAACTTTTTTTTTTTTTATCAAGATAACGATCCTAAGCACACAGCTCTTAACATTCGCCTCTGGTGTGTGTATAGTTGTCTACAAGTTTTGAAAACACCACCTCAATCGCCAGATTTAAACTCAATGGAACATATTTCGAGAGAACTGGAGGTTCGAGTATGAAAACATGACATTCACACGAAAAGCGAACTAAAAACAATTATGATGGAGGAATGGATGAACATTGATGCAGAAATTACAAAAGAACTAGTGCAATCTATTCCCAGACGTTTAAAAGCTGTTGTGGATGCTAAAGGATATCCTACTAAATATTAATTTAACGAAAAATTAGAATATTTACTAATATGTAGAGATTTTTTTTACAAGTGTACGATGACTTTTGTGAGACCAAGGTTTTGTTACTTTTTGATTACTGGTTTCTTAAAAATAAAGTTTTGCTATGTTTTTAAAATATTTCATGTAGTTTTGTCAAGAATAGATTATAGATCTTATTATTAAATACCCATTCTGAAATATTCATTTTAATTAATGGATAGACCCCTATGTCATTGAAAATTGTAAGTATACGGACACTTTTAGGAGCCACTGTGTATATGTGTATATATATATATATATATATACACACACACACACACACACACAGTATTCTCTTGATTGTCCATGTGCAGATTATTCATGCAGAAAAAATCTGATATTTTTATCCAAAATTATACCCACATGTCAGTACTTGGGAAGGTGACCACCTGTGAACACCACATACTGTTGGCATTTTCTATGCTGTCCACATAGTATATTGGTTAATGTCATAAGTTTCCATGCAGTGGGCTTGGATTCAAATCTCGAATAGGGCTTAGTTGTTAACGTGTTGATTCCTCATAGGGAGCAATGCTGGCTCACTTAATGGTGTGCCTGCAAGAATAACAAAAAGCAAATGTCTTGCAGCAATTTTCCCCGCATTAGGAAAAAAAATCATTAAATAATGCATGCAAATTTCTTCCACTAAACATATATAAAAAACAAGATTTTTAAAATATCAGTTTCTTATTTCTTGAAGAAAGTCTTCTAGAGTTGTTATAATAAGCAGGGTTTGGACATGATACACTATCTTAAATGCTGCTATAATTCAACCTTGGGAAGAAGTTGAAGAGAGTTAAGGAGAGCCTGTTGATTTGATTGAATACAGCACAGCTCTACCTGTATGTTTACACTTTGCAAGATTATATGAATACAATATCATAGCTGTTAGAAAAATTTATACAGATATTAAAGATTTGGTAAAACAAAAGAAATATGGATTACATACATAATTTAAATTAATAAAGTAGAAAAGCAAGTGTATTATATTTTCAAAACCTAATAAAATGTAATAGAAATAGAATTAGCCATGTTTTGGGATTATTTGTACTACTCCTCCCCTTCTATTAACTTGAATAATTGAGACTTATGCTGTATATTCATTCAAATTCATGGTTTGAAACTAGTAGAGTTGCTAATGAATCAACACTCGGAACTAATGTGTGTGTTGGTTCAATATTTGAGATTAACATGGGTGTTTGAAGTAGGCAGTACTTGAGGTGTGGTCTTTAGCCATCATGTAATGAGAGGTGAGTACAGGTAGCCCTCCTACAGCATGGCATCTTACAACACGGTTTCACTCTAACACGATAAGATAAATTGCGGGAACCCTCGTTTATCACTGCAACCTGTTACACGGTTTCGCTCTAACACGATAAAAAAAATTGCAAAAACCTTTGTACAACGCTGTACTTCATAGTACTAGATAACATGATTTTTGTTTAACACATTTAAAAACTAAATTACCTTAAAATAATGACGGGAAGGAATAATGAACTATAGTGGCTTTTCATGAAAATGTATAAACAAATTATAATTTATTCATTTATAACTCTATAAAATTACAAGAAGTCCTAAGATTAGCTGAAAATCTTGAATAATTTATCCTGAATGCAGACCCTTCCGCTGAAAGAAGCTGAAAATTCAAAAGGGAGCAGCAAAATTGTCTTATCTCCATACCGTGAATCTACAATGACCTTGTAAGAACCAGCAAATAAACCAAAATTACAGATTTTTTAAAGAGGATAGAAGGTGCAAAAAATCCAAATTAAGAAAAAGGTTCTGAAAGTGAAGGTGATATCCTTCAATCGAAAAATTTTTCTCGTTTGATTGTGCTGAGCAGGGATGATGAAGAAATTTATTAAATTAAGGTCGCATTAAATGAAAATTATTTTTTTTATGTTTCTTTTCGTTTTGTGTTATACATACATTTATATTTTTAATAAAAATTAAGTTGCTTATATGGAATTTTAAAAAAAGGTGGCTTTTAATAAGTTTTCAGAACGTAACCCTTTTTTTTTTAACTGTCTCTGGGTCTCATATAACACGGTTTCACACAGCACGGCATTTTCTAGGAACCTATCTACTGTGTTATAGGAGGGTTACCTGTATACTGCTTTCAAAAACCAATGTGCCAAAATTCAAACACAGCTGGCAAAATATATCTGTGGGCCTGGGCATTCTGTAACTTGCTCTAAACCAGTCATACTCTACCTTTTTTTCACCCCGGTCACATGCATATGTTTGCTGTGTCACGTTGGCTGTAACATATTACACTATACCTCATAATATAATGTAAAAAATAAAACTCAAAAGCTAAATGTACTCAATTATTTAATAATGAGGGAGATTTTTTATGTTGAGACAAACTGACTATTTTAGTCAAATCAGGGTTATAAATGCTACTCAATACATCATCATGGTAAGAATCAGTAAGCTGATTTCTATATATGTTCTTCACATATTTCATTTTGGAATTGGATGATTAACAAAGATGCATTGCTGCAAAGAAAGAGAGAAGCAGGTGGTACAGTTTTGTATTTTTCAGGCACTTGAAAGTCAACACAAACATAAAGAGTGGGATATTTTGTTTGTGTGGAATCAGTGTCTGGTTCAAATGAAGTTTGTGTGAATCTTTAAGATGCTCATCAAAAATTTTCATTTAATTTTACTCTTCATGTACTATCTTTAAAACAGTTTGCATATGTACGTAGGGCAAAACTTATAAAGGCATGATTGTAAAAAACAAGGGATATATATTCCTCTGGAAAAGATAGGTCTTATAAAATTTGAGATCTTGTGGGCTGTGGTTTGAAGACACCTACTTTAAACCTTTCCTGATGAATATTTTGAAATAAATGATTAAATGCTTCTGTTTTTATTTTTCTCCTGAGGGTTAAAATTGTGTGCTACTCTATGGGTAGCTCTAACTTATATAATAAAGGCCACTCCTTGTATCACTACTCCTTAGTTTGAACTATATATTAAACTATCCTAATCAATCCTGTTTATTTTGGGTTTTTTTTTTTTCTAATATTAATTTTGACTGCTATGTGTTGACAAATTGTGGTTATATTTAAGTTGATTGTACATTTTATATTAAGCATAGTAGATAGTGTTCTGCTAAAATTCTAAAATTAATTTTGAAGTAGAAATATCAGTATCGCTAATGTGCCTTGCATTTAAAAAAAATATATATATTGTTGCCTTAGTAAATGGCCATATGCATTATCAGGCTCCCTGAAACAGGACACTTTTCTCTTTTTTTTTCTTCGAAATTACAGTGCAACATTTTTGTATATATATATGACTATGAAAATTACCTGTTGAAATCCTTTTCCAGTGAATGCTCGTTTTATAAAAGATAACTCCAAATTGATTTATTTGTTCTTACGTTTGTTGTTTTATATTTAGTAATCAGGTTTTATAAAGCCTGGTATGTGACAAAACTTTTCTCAGATGATTCTCTTCTTAAAATCTAAACTTTTGTAGAAATGAAAATTTAAAATTGTACTTTCAAAGGTTTGAGTAGCTCAATTGATTTTTGTATTTTAGTCAAAATTTGAATAACTCTTCTCTTGCATCCGAATTATGTTTTTCTATTCCTCTCAGGCAGTTGTCAGGAAAGTGTAAGGCATTTATTTTCTTTTTGATGATGTGATTTATGTGAAGTATAGCATTATTTTCAAATTTTGTCTCGCAATTCAGCATTTTATTTGCAGCATTATCATATTTGTTTTTATTAAACATTTTTGGGTTACTTGTGCTACAATAATTTAGCCTTAATAGTACATTAAAATGTATTTATGATTGAGGAAAGAGTAAAATTGTAAACCATACCCTTTTGATTGCTCGTTCTAATAAAGTTTTTCATGTCTTTATTCTACGGTAGTCTTGGAAAAAAGTCTAAATACATAGATTTTTCAAAATTAATTTCCTTTTCCATTTAGCACTGCTGTCCTATTGATGATTCAAAATGGAATACTGTGAGATAATAGTTTTCTGCTCGCTTTTAAATTTTCTGAAGATCCAATTAAGAAATCTCCCTTGTCTGAAAATTTTATTCAAGAGATCAGATGCCAGACATGCTGTAGATTCTGGATGTTTCAAAATACGGGCATTTGTAATGAATGTTGATCACTTTGCAAATTAACTACATCGAGGAGGAGAGAAACAATATACATGGCTGTAGGTGAGTTGACAGTAGTTTATCGTATTTACGTAAGCACCTCTAGGAATCCATCTTTTAAAAGCAAGTAAACGCAACAACAATGAATGTTTCGATTACAAAAGAGAATCTAGATAAGGGTAGATGTCGCTATACACTGTGGTTCGGTAAGGAAGCAGTGAAAATCCTCAACTTTATGTCTGTTAAAAATGCAAATGGCTTTGGTGTTTTCCGTATTTACTAAGTATGCTTTAAGTTGTTTTAAGGTTTATTTAAAAAAGGTACCATACAGTGGAATTTGGCATTCTGTATAAACAAACTTATAATTATTCCGTTTCATTAAAATTTACCTGTTTTGCGAACTAGGTTTCCTTATGATGTCTGCACTATGTGTATACCGAATAACGTTTGAAATAAGTTATTTCTTTAATGAGATGCTATCAACAGGTATTTTATCTTTAGAAGTTGGCATCTGTGGGAAAAAAGAATGGATTTGTGTGCCAAAGAGCTTAATCGTTCATAGAAATATGTTTTTTTTTTTTTTGTTGTAGTAAAATGTTAATGTAACGAGAATTGCAGACCCAGTAATTTTGCATTATCCATTAGTAGGAAATAATCTTAAACGGTTGATAATTTCAAAAGAAGTATCATATTTCAGTTTAAAAATCTCGAACCAACGTGATTATGAGTCATTGACATCCAATTCCCCATTCGGAACTTCCAAATAAATGCGCCCGTTTTCCCAAATACTTGCGTCAGCACGACCCACCATCTCATCTGGGACGAATGGAGCGTTCGTTCACTAGCGCGTCTTTCACGACGGAGCACCCAATGCGTGGAACAGTCCATCTGAATTTAGAGGTGGGATACGTTAGGTTGTAGGGTGGCGCCATCTATTCGCTATTCTACGATCACTTGCCGACGGGGCACCCAATTTCTGTATATCTTCACAAGTACAGTAACCACCGCTTATAGTGATCAGTGGTTATAAGAATCAACATCACAAAAACAAATGTATTATTTCCATGTTAAAATTTTCGCTTTAAAGAATCAATCCACCGGTTTTAAGAATCAGCTTACACTTTTCGCTTTCCTTTCATTTTTCCAAAAAAGCCACTCAAACCCTCAAAAGGCACGGTTCTTTTTTTTATTCTTTTTTAAAGAAAGAGTGATAAGATGGGAGGGAATACAGTCGTAAAATGCGTCCCTTTCTTTGTTAGACATAACATAATAGTTTCCCCTTAAACGCTTTAGTTAAACACTGTCCTATTAGCTTGATCCAGGGGCATCTTCACCCGTCCGGGTCCGATTTTATTTTTCTCCACTGACAAACAAAGACAGGGACTCTTTTCCCACCTCTCACATCCTGGTTGCGGCTTCCTGGATGCTGAAACACATAAATTTTCCTGCGAAAGTGTCCACTGTCACTTAGGCAAACGTGACATTAGTAGATTCAGCTCGTTATCAAACCGTGAAACGTAAGCTTGAAGGTGAATCTTCGTCTGAGACTATTGGTATTGAAAGAGGTATAAACAGCCTCCTGAAAACTTCATTACCTCAAACTACCATAGAAATCTTTTTCTTGCTCCCTTCCTGTAGTGAAATGTTAAAACTGTTAAGCAGATATGTTGTAATAAATATTGGAACAAATATTTTTCTTCTCTTACTATAATCATGTGTATCTACTTATAAGTCTGAAAATTAAGTTGTATTTTTAAAATTATAAAAAATAATTTTAATAAATGATAATTAACGTAAATTAAAGAGTATTTCAGGGTAAGTTATCTAATATATGTATATACAGGTGTGTGTGTGTGCCTGTCCAAAAACCAAAATTTCGGCTATAAGAATCAACCGCTTATAAGAATCAAAAACAGTAATAACAAACGCGATTCTTATAAGCGGAAATCACTGTACCTTGCAGCATTTTTGAAATTTTATTAAAAGTTTCAAGTATTTTACTTTGTACAACTATTAAAATAATTGTTGGAAATTGTTCAAAATACTTTTAATTAATCAAATTTTCAGCTTCATGTTGATTATCACAATTTTTTCTATTCAATAAAAAATATGTCAATATTTTAATTACAAAGTGCCTATATTTTTAAGATCTATAAGGTGTGGATGTTCTAATGGTTCAGAATCCAGTTTAAACCATAGGCCTCAGTCCAAAATGACCATACAGTTACAAATTAACCAACCCAATAGTCCAAATTTAATATTGTCTGTGTCATTTTTGTTAATTTCTAATAAAAATATCTTCTAAATAAGGGTTAGCAGAATTTGAGATAAAAAATACTTTTCTTAGAATTTGATCTCATGGAATCCCAAGAAACATAAAATATTTATCTCTATTACCCAAAAAAGTTACAGAATTTACAGTGTTTCATTTAGCTCTCTTTGGAAATTGTAAAAATGCACTTAGCATCCTTTAATTTATCGCCACAGCTTCGAAAGGTACTGGCTTTTGAGGTTATTGAATATTAGACGTTCATTAGTATTGTTATATACAATACAAATGATAAATGCAATCTTTTCAGGTAAGTCATTTTTTAGTAATTTTTATAAAATAAAATAAAATTACTAAATAAATAAAAAATAAAAAAAGCAATGTGCAGTAGTATATGCCCAAAAACTTGTATGGTCATAACGGGACTACTCTAGATTTGTGTGCACGGCCGCCATCTTGGATTTTTTTTTCGCCAACTTTGGTGATTTTATCGTGTTTTGAGGTGTGGAAAATTCTCGCCAAAGTGTTTTAAGCGGCGTTTTCAAAATGCTGGACTTAGAATTTTTTTAAACTTTTTTAATAAAAACCACCTGTTTAAATTATGAAACTTAGAAAAAATTTTGAAAAATCATTTAAACATCGGACTTAGATTTATTTTTGGGTTTTTAATAAAAACCACTTTTTTAAATTATGAAACTTGGAAATTTTTTCGAAAAAAATCATTCTCAAATATTGGAAATTTTTGTTTTTCTTTTAGCTTTTTTTATAAAAACCACCTTTTTAAATTATGAAATTTAGAAATATTTTTGAAAAATCATTTAATCTTTGGACTTAGATTTTATTTATTTATTTATTTATTTTTTTTGCATTTTTAATAAAAACTACTTTTTCAAATCATGAAACTTAGAAAATTATTTGAAAAAAGCATTCGAATATTGAAGTTTTTTTCCCACACCACCCAAGAGGTAAAACTTCCAAGACGCGTTTTGTTTTTACGTGGTATCGGCCAGACCCCTAATCAACGTGTATTTTTTATGAAAAATCGTAACTTTTCAAAAAAAAATAATTGTAGATTTTGCTGAAAGGTTAGTCTTTTCACAAACAGCATTCGATTTAGGATTACCTACATTAGTATGATTTAATTTAATACCAATAGTTTTTGTAAAGTTAGTAAAATTTCAGAAGTAAATTGGGTACCAAGGTCAGTTAGGATTAAGGAATGTCTGCCAAATTTGCAAATATAACTTAATAAACAGTCGGTGACTGCCTCCATGGTAATTTTGACAAGAGGAAAAAGCTCTATATGCTTTGAAAAAAAGATCAATGATAGTCAAAACATAGTTGTTATTTTTTAAAAGGACCAAGAATATCCATAGAAACAGCCTCATTAGGTAAAGTGTGACTAGGGTTTGCCTGAAAAGGTGCTGATACAATGGTGTGAGGCTTATTAACAGAACAAAGGTGGCATGATTTAAAAAAATTTACTGTATCAACATACATGCCTTGCCAAAATAACGAGCTTTTAGAAAATCATATGTCTTCTCGATTCCAAAATGAGAGACGTGACAAATTTTAAGAACCTTATATTTTAAAGAATGGGGAACAACAATAATATGAGAAGTAGTATTAATTTTAGATTTATCCCAGCATAATAATTTAGAAGCATAATGAATATAAAATCGGTGAATTTTGAAGACTTAGCAGAGTAGGGTTGATTTAGATAATTAATAATTTTGATCAATTTTGAATCCCTACTCTGTTCTACCAAAAATGTGGATATGGAAATATCAAGAGGAGGGTCATTAGTGATGGGAATAGCTGGAGAATTTTGAATATGGTCAGTAGTTATAGCATTAACAGAAGTTATAGGGAGGACATCCACACAATTAATAATTTTAGGATTAGTGGCTAAATTTTGAGAAGGAGGATTACAGGTGAGGTGAGAAAAATAATCTGCCAAAACATTAACTTTACCAGGAATATGTTCATAAATGATGGAATATTCACTTATTTCGAGTAACCCTCTAGTTACAATATCAGTAGAAGTTGTATGCTTATAGTTGATGAGAGGTTTGCTATCAGTTAACACAGTAAAAGTTCTATTGTATAAATAATATTTAAATGCAACGATAGATTTGGAAAGTGCGAACAGTTCTATTTTGAGGGTGGAATAATTTTTCTCACCTTGTTTATGTGACTTACTAAAATATGATATAGGTAATAATTTATCAACAAACTTCTGCATCAAAATGCCAGAAATAGTCATATTTGATGCATCAGTGTTTAAATAAAAATCCTGATCCCACATGGGTAGTTTGGTTTAGAAAAGAATATTGACTGAAAGTTATTAAAACACTCTTGATGATATGGAGACCAAATAAATTTAACTTTAGGTGAAAAGATGTCAATTAAAGGTTGAATAAGAGCAAAAAAATTCAGTTCAATCATTTCATTGGTTAGAAGGGATTGCCAGTGGAGGTACCAGAATGCAATAATTATCGCCAAGCGAAACGCGCCAAACCCTGGCGGAAAAATCCAAGATGGCAGCTGTGCCCACAAATCTAGAGTATCCCCCAAATAAAAACCCATTAAATTAGTTTCTACACATAATGAGCAGTATAATAAATAAAAAAAACGTTCAAACATTAATAACTGCAACAGCATACGTATTTAAAAAATATAAATTGATAAATGAAAAAATTAGTAATTCAAGGTGTCAATAGATGGCGAAATAAAAATTTGATTAATTACAAGTATTTTGAACAATTTCCACCAATTGTTTTAATAATTGTACAAAGTAAAATACTTGAAACATTTAATAAAATCTCAAAAATGCTGCAAGGTACTTGTGAAGATATACAGAAATTGGGTGCCATGCATTGAGTGACCCGTCGGCAAGTGAATCGTAGAATAGCGAATAGATGGCACCACCCTACAACCTAACATATCCCACCTCTAAATTCAAATGGACTGTTCCACGCATTGGGTACCCCGTCGCGAAAGACGCGCTAGTGGAGCGTTCCTCATCACGGGTTGATGTTCACCTATTTTAAAGCGTATCTGCCCACTCGTTAATCCTTCTATCGCCAATGCAGGCATCTCCATACTGTTAAAGTATTCTGTGAATTTCACTCTGCGACCGCAAAAATCTGATCACTGCTCCTCTAGGGTGCAAATTGCTATAGATGGTGCCATTTCGTTCCGGTTAAGAGCACTATGTCATTTATTGAGCAGTGTCAGCATCTTCTATAAGAATGTACAGGAGTTTGAAGGGCTTGGGATTTTCCTTTCGGAATATACAATCAATTTGCTGTTACTGTTTGAAACACGCTTCTAATACCTATACTCGGGGCAAGACTAAGCTAACAGTACTATTTCTACTACACCGAACAATTTACGGCGCAGACTATCCCCACTGATTGTGGGAATAGAATAGAGGCTATTGGCACCACCTTGTGCGCAATCGGTGCAAACTGTTATGATATCGGGGTGAAAAATCAAAATTGCTTGTAGCTGCTTCTGCCATCCATACTTAGAAATTTGAACTATTTGTATAAGAAAAACTTAGAAAATGCTAAGTTTTGATTTTTTTTGTCAATCTTTTCATTTACACTTATTTCCATTTAAAATTAAAAAAAGATAATATGAATTTTATTTTTTAATAATTTACTAAATAAAATAAATTAAAAAATAAATAAATTAATTAATTAATTAAAAAATAAGTAAATAAATAAGTTAATTAAAAAATAAACTTAATATATATTCTGATTCCATTTAATAAGAAATTTTATTATAATTTCATTATTCTAATTCCATCCCAAACTGTCATTCTCATTATTAATATTTAATTATGATAAAACAAATATTAAATACATTAAATTAAAATTATTTTTATTCAGGCCAGGATACCCCGATTTAAATCAGCTTGATAAATTAAAATTTACTTTTCATTCTTTTAACATTGTAATTTTGTACTGATTTAAAATAAAATAAATTTTAAACAAACTACTTGTTATTTACATCATATAAGTCAAGTTAGAAAAAAAAATATCTTGTCTAATATACTGCAAGGAATTACCCTTTCATATTCCCAGATTTATTCATATATATATACATGTATATGTGTGTGTATACAGTGGCTCCCAAAAGTGTTCGTACACTTACGATTTTCAATGAAATAGGGGTCTATCCATTGATTAAAATGAATATTTCAGAATGGGTATTTAATAATAAGATCTATAATCTATTCTTAACAAAACTACATGAAATATTTTGAAAACATAGTAAAACTTTATTTTTAAGAAACCAATAATCCAAAAGTAACAAAAACTTTATCTGACAAAAGTCATCGTACACTTGTAAAAAAATCTCTACATATTAGTAAATATTCTAATTTTTCATTAAATTAATATTTAGTAGGATATCTTTTAGCATCCACAACAGCTTTTAAACGTCTGGGAATAGATTGCTTTAGTTCTTTTGTAATTTTTGCATCAATGTTCATCCATTCTTCCATCATAATTGTGTTTAGTTCGCTTTTCGTGTGAATGTCGTGTTTTCGTACTCGAACCTCCAGTTCTCTCCAAATATGTTCTATTGGGTTTAAATCTGACGATTGAGGTGGTGTTTTCAAAACTTGAGGACAATTATAGAGACACCAGATGCGAACGTTGAGAGCCGTGTGCTTGGGATCGGTATCTTGATAAAAAACAAAGTTGTTTCCAATACCCAAATTTTGAGCTGATAATTTTAAATTGTCTCTTGAAATATTTATAAAAACAGCATGATTCATTATGCCATCAATAAATACCAAATTTCCTAGTCCTGATGTTGACATGCACCCCCACACAAGGATACCTCCACCGGCATGCTTAACTGTTCCTACTAAGTTCTTGGGATTAAGTTCCTCATTTTTTTTCTTCTCTATACAATTATGCGCCCATCAGCACCAAAAATATTCATTGGCAAATAAGACATTATTCCAATAGGTTTGGGGCTTATTTATCATTGATAGTGCGAAGGGAAGCCTATACTTTCTGTTTTTCTCACTCACAAAAAATTTTCTATGGGCAGAACGTCCATGTAATCCTGCTGTTCTGAGAACTCGTGAAAAAATTTCAGGTGAAATTGAAGTAGAAAATGTTTCATTGAATTCTGCAGAAACTTTTACTGCACTCAAACGTGAATTTTTCACAAATTTTCTAATTATAAATCTCTGATCACGTTTTGTTAACTTTGCCGGACGGCCTTTTGTTACCTTGTTTTCGATCCAATTTTCTTCTTTAAAGCATTTTTTCACATACTGCACATTAGAATGGGATAAATTAAGTAAATTAGCAATAATCCGAACTGATTTACCACTACTATGATAAAAAATAATCAATTTTCGAATGCTGATTGTTGTTTCTTTACGACTACGAGCCATTTTTAAATAATAAATAGAATATTACGGAGTAGGCAAGCAAAAATTAAAGCCAAACGATATTTTAAATGCCACTACAATTCAAAAATAAAAATAAAGCGCCAGATGATAATTTTAATTATGAATTTAGCCAAAATTTTTAAGTGTACGATGACTTTTGTGAGATAAAGTTTTTGTTACTTTTTGATTACTGGTTTCTTAAAAATAAAGTTTTATTATGTTTTCAAAATATTTCATGTAGTTTTGCTAAGAATAGATTATAGATCTTATTATTAAATACCCATTCTGAAATATTCATTTTAATTAATGGATAGACCCCTATTTCATTGAAATTCGTAAGTGTACGAACACTTTTGGGAGCCACTGTATATATATATATATATATATATATATATATATATATATATATATATATATATATATATATATATATATATGTGTGTGTGTGTGTATGTATAATATAAATATATATATATTTATACGTATGTGTATATATATATATGTATGTATAATATATATATATATATATATATATATATATATATATATGTATATACATATACATATGTATATATATATATATATATATATATATGTATATATATATATATATATATATATATATATATATATATATATATATATATATATACAGGGTGGCTAATAAATACTGTAACACTCCAAAAAATAAGAGTTAATTTTAATCGTTTGGAAAAACAATTTATCTATCTATTTGTGTGATTGGCAACTTTTTGTAAACGCAGACGATTTTTGTTTAAAGTAAAACATGTAGAATATTTTTAAAGATGGAAGCCAAAAGGTTAATGGTTAAACAGCTTTTTGATCGCGGATTTTCTGCAGGTAAAATATTTAAGCAATTAAAATGCCTTGGTTTTAATAGGACGTTTATATATAGGACTATAAATCGATTATTGGATACCAATAGCTGTAAAGATCGACCAAGGTCCAGTCGTCCACACACTGTTCGTACAAAAGAACGTATCAAAAGAATTCGTGAAAAGATACGAAGAAATCCACAACGTTCTGCAAATAAAATGGCTGCAGAAGAGAACATCAGTCGCAGAACTATGCAACTTATCATAAATGAAGACCTGGGTTTTCGCCCTTATCGCAAAAGAAAAGTTCAAGGTTTGACTACTGCACAAATAGTAAAAAGGTTACAAAGATGTAAGAAATTGCTGAACCGGCACGGTAGCAAAAGTGTTGAAAAAATAATTTTCTCTGATGAGAAGCTGTTTAGTACAGAACAAAGTTATAATGCTAAAAATGATGTTGTATATTCAGCAACCTTCAAGGATATACCTGAAAATCTTTGAACTGTTAAACGCTTTCAGAACAAGAATTCTGTTAGGGTTTGGGCTCCAGTGTCACACAATGGAAAACTGCCTCTGAAATTCATCGATAAAGGGGTAAAAATCAATGCTGAATATTACAAACAGGAAGTATTGGCTACATGTTTATTACCACATGCTAACAGATTGTATCCCCAAAAGAATTGGATACTTCAGCAAGATTCTGCACCGCCCCACCGATCCAAAACAACACAGGAATGGCTCCATGCCAATTGCCCGAAGTTTATCAAGCAAGAAGATTGGCCACCTTCTTCACCAGATCTAAATCCTTTAGACTATTGCATTTGGGGGATTTTAGAGTCTAAAGTAAATGCTAAGCAGCACAGAAGTTTGGACTCCCTCAAAGCTTCCATACGGAGTGAATGGGACAAATTACCTCATAAAATGATTCGTGCCGCAATAGGACAGTGGCGTAAGAGATTATCTTTAGTAATCGATAAAGATGGCAGTCGATTCGAGTAAAATTATTTCATGGTAAACTTTCATGTATAATGTTCATAATATTGTTGTATTTTCCATTTTCTATTTCATCTGTGTGTAATTAAATGATTCGATATTTGTCACAGTATTTATTAGCCACCCTGTATATGTATATACATATACATACATATATATATATATATATATATATATATATATATATATATATATATATATTTATATATATAGGAATAAGATGAAAGAGAAAACCAGTAATAGCTCTAAAGCTACTTGCAGCCAGGAACAAACAACATGTAAAGAAAAGTATGAATACGGTTTTTGACAGCATTTCTTCATCAGCGGTGTCAATACTGTCTAAAAACCAATGGATTGTTTCTGATGAGTATGATCTATTAAATAAACACACTCAGACACCGTACAATCCATTATTAACAGAAGAATTGATTGATAAATGAATTAAGTTTGAATAAAAGTACTTAACCAAAGAACACCAAGCCTGGCGCTAGTCAGAGTGGAAGTTAAGAACTTGTAACCGCAAGATGACTGACGTCATAAAACTTGCAACCATTCAGGTAGTGGATTCTCAGTTACAGACTTACTTAGGTTACCGTATTTTAAGACTATTATTCCTTTAATTATTTAGTTTTTATTATTGTTACTACTATGAGTTAATTTTATTATTATTTTATTTTACTTATGATTTTTATTTTTATTTTTAGTAGTTATTATTTCTATTTTAACCTATTGTTATGTTTAACATATTAATGCAACAGAACAAACTATTCATTAAAACAAAAACAACCAATTATGTTTTTGGATAGACTTACTGGGTAATTATTACGAGTTAGCACAGCCATTAAGTCTATAATATGCTTAATAATACATATATATATATATATATATACGTGTATATATATATATATATATATATATATATATATATATATATATATATATGTATATATATATATATCTATATATATAAAAGAGCTTGTCTGTTTGTTTGTCCGCTATAGAATCATAGACTGTTTCACCCACCGGGTCCAAATTCGGCACAGTTAATGTTTAGGACCCGAGAAACTTAAATCAGGAAAAACGAAATTTGGGGCTCAATTAGTTTTTTTTAATTAATTTTTTAATGTTTTTCTGTGCCCCTAAGATGCACGTACCCCCTGTGGATAGCCCTTTCACCTAACCAGCTGTGTTCAGAGGGGTTGGTTTGGGGAAGACGGGGGGGAGTCAAATTCCAATAGGCGGGAGGAAGAGAATTGGGAATGACCTTTGGCCCTGGCTCCCCAGATAAGCACAACTTTCCTGGCTCTGCTTTGTGAAATCTGCAGATGATTCGTTTTCATGCGGAAAGTGATGCAGAATTCTCAATAAAATCAGACGAAGGTCCGCAGGCTCCAAGTTGCTTTCTTTCTTATTGTTTGTATATCATTTCAGTAGAAACGCGCTAAGCGCATTCTG